>CM040403.1:23643367-23930867 GCA_022702515.1 Ilyophis sp. 1 JC-2022
TATGTAGCAAGAACACAATGTGATACCTCACTGTCATATAGAGCAGTTAAACCGTGTAGCACAGTCCGTAGTGCAGCCGATTCTCGAGTGATATGCATGTGTTTGTGTGTGTTATGATGAGTCACATGAGGTTAGATTGATCTACTGTTAGAACTTGGCGAGTACAAATGTGAAAGATGCACTAATGTGACAAGATATGTCAGTAACAAGTAAACACAGTAGATGTGGGTGCAAAAAGTGCTCTTGAGGCACTACAGAAGCTAAGAAGAAAATTTGAGGGTAAGGGCACACACAAATAGTTGATATGTGTCTTTGTATGTATTTACAAAAGTAACCCCGCTTTTAAAAATGTAGTGTCTATCTATCTAGCAGAAATAATCAGTGGCAATAGTCAGTTGTGGTGTTCTCATATGGCCAGTAGATGGCAGTGCAGTGTAATTCAGTTGGCACCATAGTTACATTGTTAGGAGATTGTGTCAGACTGCCAGTTGAAGAGCGGAGTGCAGCACAGTGAGCGGAGATCCACAATAGCGCTCAAGTGCAATGGTGTTTTATTGGGCCTCATTCACGAAGCATAAGTTGAACAAATTTGTTTGTAAACAAAATGTACACCTGCTCAGGACGACGTGTACTGTGCTTGTAAATTCAAAATGCAACTGAATGCAGCTCCTGAATGTCAAATAGAATAACATGTTACTTTACCAATTTCTGACACCGGTACTGCCAATACTAAATCATTTTTGATTGCCTTTGGAGTTTGTTATTTGCGTTTCACAACATGAGGATCACAATTGTGCCAATAAAAGTCAGGGAAGCCATTGTGACGCTGAGAAATAAGAAAAAAACAGTCACAGACATAGCTAAATCTTTGGCTTACTGTTTGGAACATTCAGAAGAAAGAGAGCACTAGTGAGCTCAATAATCGCAAAGGGCCTGGTAGGCCAAGGAAGACCTCTACAGCTGCTGACCAAAGAATTCTCACAATAATAATGAAAAACCCCCCAAAGACCTGTCGGACAGATCGGAAACAGGAGGCAGGCATGGATGTATCAGTGACTATGATCGAAACGTTGCCTGGTCTGATAAATCTTGATTTCTGCTGTGACATGTAGATCGTAGGGTCAGAATTAGATGTAGACAAAAGTACAGGTTGGTGGTGGTGGTTTAATGGTGTGGGGAATGTTTTATTGCCACAAATTAGGCACCTTAATACATATTGAGCATAATTTTATTGCCACAGCATACCTAAACATTGTTGCTGACCATGTGCATCTCTTTATAGACACAGTCCACCTTTTTCAAATGGATATTTACAGCAGGATAATGTTTTCTTGGCACATATTAGGCCCCTTAATGCCTATTGAGCATCAACAGAAACAACTATGCTTAGGTATACGAATGATGACATTCGCTGTTTTAAGCGTGAATGTAGGAAAGTAGAACGTTTGTGGAAATCTTAAAAATTACAAGTCCACAATTTATACCTGAAGGAACTCCTGTCCACTTTTAATTTCAAAGTTAAGGATGCGAGGGCTGCTTACTTCTCTCAGCTAATTTCTCCGAGCAAACGTAATCCCAGAGCTTTGTTTGACACCATCAATACGATTGTGAACCCTGTTCCTCCTGTGGTACCTGTCTTTTCAAATATCGATTGTGAAAATTTCCTTTTCTTTTTTTTTGGATAAGATTAAAGACATAAGGACAATGATTCTTCCTTCCCCTGCCTCCCTAAATGACTGCCCAGCCAGGCCAATAAGTTTTGATCAATTATCACCCATCTGTCTCCAGGACCTTACTGAGGTGGTCTATCAAATGCGGCCATCGTCTAGTCCATTAGATATCATCCCTACTTCCCTGTTCAAAGATGTATTGGGGTCCATTGGCCCGAGTATAGTCTCTATTATAAATAGCTCTCTCACATCAAATTGTGTTCCCGACTATTTTAAGCAGGCAATTATTCAACCTCTCCTTAAAAAGCCAAATCTTGATCCGTCACTGCCCAAGAATTATAAGCCGATCTCTAAGCTGCCTTTTATCTCCAAAATACTGGAGAAAGTGGTTGCTAAACAACTCACGAATGTTGTGGAAACCCACAATATTTTTGACAAATTCCAGTGGGGTTTTTGTCAGAAGCATTACACTGAATCGGCTCTCCTCAGAGTCTCTAATGACATCCTGATGCATGCAGATGCTGGTGAATGCTCAATTTTGTGCATTCACCTAGTGCAGCGTTCAATACTATCGATCACAATATCCTTATTGAGAGGCTTAGGCATTGGGTGGGTATAGCTGGGACAGCTCTGGATTGGGTTTCATCCTATCTTTCTGACAGAAACCTTTCCGTCTCTATTGGTGATTTTGTGTCCTCTCCTGTGTCACTGTCTTGCGTGCCCCAAGGCTCAATCCTGGCTCCTATTTTATTTTATTTATATATGCTTCTCCTAGGGCAAATCATTAGTTGTTTTAAATCAATCTCCTATCACTGCTATGTGGATGATACACAGCTGTGCCTTTTCTTTAAACCTGACCAAATGGATAAACTGGCTGTCATACAGGACTGTTTAGCTGCCATCAAGGACTGGATGTCAAACAACTTCCTTCAATAAAACTGAGGTTCTTGTTATTGGCCCTGACAGTGTAGCAGTGTATCGGTCCGTGGTCATCAAATATTAAAACCAATTTTTAAAATCTGAATACACATGAACTTTGAACAACATGTTAAGATGCTGACCAGGTCATATTTTTTCCAGCTGAGAAATATTGCAAAAATAAAACCTGTGGTGTCTACTTCTCAGCTGGAAACAATTATCCATTATTTTATTTCGTCCCGCATAGACTATTGCAATGCCCTTTTTACTTGCCATAGCAAGTCCGCATTGAATCGACTCCAGTTGGTCCAGAATGCCGCTGCTAGTCTGTTGACTAGATCCTGCCGAAGGGCTCATATTACCCTCATATTGGCTACGCTTCATTGGCTACCAATTAAATTCAGGATTTTAAAATCATGTTCTATACTTACAAGGCATTGCATGGGCAGGCTCCTGCATACATTGGTGAACTGCTGTCTCCATATTCTACGGTAGGTCTCTTAGGTCTTCGGACCAAGGACTGCTGGCTATCCCTCGGTCTAGACGGAAGACGAAGGGCGATCGTGCTTTTGCCACTGTGGCTCCTCGGTTATGGAACAGCCTGCCCATTGATATTAGATCTGCGAACACTGTGGACACTTTTAAGCGGTGTCTAAAGACTCATTTGTTTAGACAGGCCTTCAATTGACGTGTTACAAATTGTTTTATGTTGTGTTTTACGGATGTGTGTGTGTGTGTGTGTGTGTGTGTACATATTGCTGTTTTTATCTGCACTTTGTGAAGCACTATATAAATGTCATGCAAGGTAAAGTCATAACACAAACACAGTTTATATTTGCATACTAAATTAAATATGTTTGCAAAGCAGATTGTGTTCCATATGATGTGAGAATCATTTGGAATAATTATGGTAATTAAATCCTTGCAGTAGGCTCCCAACTTTGAGCTGAATTGCCTATTTTGTATTTGTTTTTGTTGTTTAATAGAGCCAAGTAATTACCTTTGACTTGTGAATTAGTCAGAATATTTAATGGACCTTATTTACACAACCCCTCCCTGTTTTTGTATGTAAATCCCAAGAATGCGTATACAAATAGCAAATTCCATGTGTATCAACTACAAAGATGCACAGTCTCACAATTGGCAGTACATTTCAAGTTTGTTTGTTTGTGTGTGTGTGCGTGCCTGTGTATGTTTTCTCTGCAGGTTGGGTTGGTGTAAACTCAGGGAGGACTGCTGTGATGTTCTGGCCTCAGTCCTGCATTCTCTTCACTCAGAGCTGAAAGATCTGGAGCTCAGAGACAACGAGCTGCAGGATTCAGGAGTGAGAGCACTCTCTGCTGGACTGGAGGACCCAAACTGTAAACTGCAGAGACTGGGGTGATTAAAAAATCAGGGCTCCAATGTGACACTACTTTAAAAAGAAGGGTCTGACTACAACCTTGAAGTATTTATTGAACCACAAGACGCTAACGCATTTCGGAGACAAACTACTTCGTCAGAGGCTCTGAAATGCGTTAGCGTCTTGTGGTTCAATAAATACTTCAAAAGGGAGTTGTTATCTGAACCTTTTTATCTAAATGTTTATTTTTCTGTGGATTCACATGCCCATTTTTGCAAGCCTAAACAAACTTGTTTTTTTTCCTTTGACAAGCACTGGCACATTTCATCTACTACTCATGTAATGTTTTGAATGTGAAAATAGACAGAAGAGTCCTTCACAGAACTGAAACAACATGTTTCTGTTTTTCCTTTTGGCAGAATACGACCGTACACAAATTTTAAAGCCCATTTTAAATTTTAAATCTTATCATAGACAATGTCAGAAAGCAGATAATCCCAGCAACTCCTGATCTGTATATTTCAAAATATTGGATTTTTACATAGTTTTGATACTGTCTCCAAAACCTACTCATGAAATCATAGTTAAGATGAAGGCCTCTTCATGTGCTCTCTACATCGTTCCCTCCAAATTCCTCAAATAAGTGTTTGATTATTTCTTCACATATCATTACAATAATTAATTCCTCTTCTGGCACTGTGCCTACTTATTTTAAAATGCCAATAGTGGACCCTTTTCTGAACCCTCCGAAACCCACTCTTGACCCTCTGTACCTAAATTACATTGGTTTCAGAACACTGCATAGTACTGAAACCACTCTCCTCAAAGTATGCAATGATTTGCTTTTAGCTGCTGGGAGATCTCCATTTTACTTCTTCTTGATTTAAGCATAGCTTTTGACATGGTTGATCACTCACTTTTATTGGATCATTTTGAAGGCTGGGTTAGAATATCTGGCATGGTACTAGACTGTTCTACCTCATTGCTATCCATTCGATCTTTTTCTGTTGACATTGGAACATCAAGGCTGTCTTTAGCAAAGGTTACAGTGGAGTTCCCCAGTGCTCCATTCTTGGTCCTGTACTTTTTTCAATTTACATGTGCCCACTGAGTCATCTCATCAAAAAACACAATATTAACTTACAAACCCCAATTCCCAAAAAGGTGGGACAGTATGTAAAATGCACATAAAGGCAGAAAACTGTACAAAGAAAGGATATTTAATGTTTTACCTTATCAACTTTATTGATTTTTGTAAATATACGCTAATTCCAAATTTGATGCCTGCAACACGTAAAAAAGACTGGAAAGTAAAAAAAAACATGTTTGGAACATTCCACAGATACATAGGTGATGCTATCCTGAATGGTTATAAAAGGATATCAAAATACTCCCGATATCTTATTTTCAGGTACTCTTACAACCACTCTGCATTTGAATGGATCTCTATGGGAATTGGGGGGTGTGACTAGATTAAGCTGTAAATTACATGGGAATAGCATGGAACTGGAACCCATAGTTTGCTAAATGGCTGTAAGTCATCAAGGGTCTGCAGTATCAAACGAGCCTCAAACCATCACTCTGCTGCCAGTTATGCAGTCGATGTGGATGGATCACTTGAAGGGTAGTTTCTCCCGGCTTATTTTTCCATAGAGTTCAATAGGAAAATGATACTGCTCCCATGTAATTTACAGCTTAATCTAGTCTCACCCCCAAATTCCCATAGAGATCCATTCAAATGCAGAGAGCTTATATTATCGCTTGTAAGAGTACCTGAAAATAAAATATAAAGAAATATCCTTTTATACCCAGTCATGATCACCTCTTTACCTGTGGAATGTTCCAGACAGGTTTTTTGAACTTCCCAGTCTTTTTTTCCCCTTGTCCCAAATTTTTTGGAACGTGTTGCAGGCATAAAATTTGGAATTAGCGTATATTTACAAAGATCAATAAAGTTGATAAGGTAAAACATTAAATATATATTTTTATAATATCTGTTTTCAATTAAATACATGTACAAAATAATTTACTTTGTGCTTTTATGTGCATTTTACATACTGTCCCCACTTTTATGGAATTGGGGTTTGTACATTGCTATGCGATGGGGGTCGAGCCTTTTCTATCATAGCCCAGAGACTCTGGAATGACCTGCCCTATCTTTGACTTAATTTCCGTGTTCTTAACCATTTTTTAAAAACCATTTTATTATTGTCTATTTTTAACATTTGTGTGTTTAAACTGTCTGTTTTTATAACTGTTTGAGAAACTTTGTAACTGTATATTGACAAGTGCTATAAAGTTAATTATTATTATTATTATTACAAATAATGATAATGATAATGATAAATCCCACAGCCCTTTTATAAGGTGTAGCTGTAGAAGGTTACACACTGCTATGGGTTTCATAATAACAATGATTCACAGCCCAGTTATGGAAACTCACGTGTACAAACACACAGGCACTATCACAGCTCCCTATCTCACACACATAATGAGGTGAATATTAATAATGATAATTAATCTCATTAATGCCTCTGATGTGCAGACGGATGTCGTCTCACACTGGATCCAAAAACAGCGAACGCAAACCTGTCTCTGTCTGAGGGGAACAGGAAGGCGACACACACATTATGGAAGCCATATTCCCATTATCCAGAGAGATTTAAGTATGATCCTCGGGTTCTTAGCAGAGAGAGTTTGTGTCAGCGCTGTTACTGGGAGGCTGGAGTGGAGTGTGTCTGATGGAAATGATGTATCTACGTCGACATTAATTCTTGTAGCAGTGGCACAAAAAGCAATCAGGAAAGAACTGAACAATATGTTTGGACTAAATAAAATATCCTGGAGTCTGGTGTGCAAGACAGACACATACTCTATCTTGCACAATATGGAGCAAACAGACATTCCTGCCCCTCCCTCTCCCTACCGCAGAGGAGTGTGTAGTGGTAGACAAGTTTGTGCGTACAGGGTAGGAGTGTGTGTGGACCGTCCGGCCGGCACGCTGTCCTTCTACAGCGTCTCTGACTCTGACTTTCTGATACTCCAGCACAGATTCCACACACAATTCACTGAACACAGACCCATTTATGCTGGATTTTTTGTGAAAGAACATTTATCCTGTGTAAGGCAGGTATCCTCAGTGTCCCTGTGCCACCTGTAAAGTAGAGTCACATACACACAGGGTACATCACAAAATCACACATTCACAGTTAATCACATCACACAAGCAGGAGCTAAGACTAGTATTAGTATTATCAACCATTAATGTGGTTGGTGACCGCCTCCCGCTCTGCAAGAAACCTGGGGATGGTCCTGGACGACCATCTGGACTTCAGAGAGCACATCAGGGCAACGGCACGGTCTCCTGCAGTTCCCTCTGTATTCATTTAGGGGGATTACGGCCGTACCTGACCCTACTCTGCCCCAGCCCCCTTTCCAGACCATGGTCACTCACACTACTGGACTACTGCAACCTTTTTTTTTCAGCCCCTGCCTGCCCCATGCCTGCCCCCTCCCTGGTCCAGAACGACGCGCGGCGGCTGTGTTGCTTGTCCCGAAGTTCACACACCACCCCCCCCCCCAGGTCACACCACCTGTCTTCCCTCGTGGTCAGGGTTCAGGTTCAAAGTTCTGACCCCTTCACACTGCTGCCCAAACAGCCTAGGCCCCTCTACCCCTAGGACCCTACAGGACTGACTCACTCCTACACTCCCACTCTCCCACTTACTCTGCTGCTCAGAGCGACTTGCACTCCTCTCCCCTCCACCCCCCTCCTCGGCTCGTCTCCGCTGCTCGCTTCTCTCTCCAGCTCCTCTAGCTTCCCACGAATGAACCCCCCACTCCACTCCTCCTCCTCCTGCTGTCTGTTGTCTGTTGTCCGTCGTGTTCTGTCGTTTTCTGATTTCACACTTTCACACTTTAACTATATAAATATACACATATATACATATTTTTATATATTTTTTTTTTTCTTTTTTTTTTTATTTATTTTTATTATTTTCTAGCCGATTTGTATATCTGTTGTATTCTGTACTCTAAGCGTACTGTATACTGTTGTTGTGTGATTTGCTTTGTGTTTTGTTTGTTGGATTTGCTTTGTGTCTTTGACCTTCATATGCACTAATTGTACGTCGCTTTGGAATTTTGGATAAAAAATGATAAAAATATGTACTGTGATATAAACCAATATTTCCCAACCCAGTCCTCATGTACTCCCTGTGTTGCAAGTTGTTCCTGCTCCTTACTTGCACACCTGATTCAATAAGATATTGATGCCGATTGGTTGAGTGGTACCTGATTCAATAAGATATTGATGCCGATTGGTTGAGTGGTACCTGATTCAATAAGATATTGATGCCGATTGGTTGAGTGGTAAACAGACCCACCTGAACACATGAAAATGTGACGCCCTTATTGGATTCAGATGTGTTTGATCAGAGCTGGAAAAAAAGGTTTCAGGACATGGGGTACTTGAGGAGCGGGTTGGGAACCACCGAAATAAAACACCACAGGCACACAACAATTTTGAGAAGATATACATTATCCTATACATAATTAAGTAATGTAATAACAGTTGTGTTTTTTTGAGTGGTCATTATAAATAGCAATGATGCTCTTACACACCCTCAGTTCCTCAGTGTCCCTATCCAAATGTAATAGTCTCTCTCTCACCCACACCCACATGCATGCACACACACACGCGCATGCACACACAAACATGCGTGCTGACGCAAACACATATTTGAACACAAACACCTGGGTATATGTACATACTCACACACTTGTGCACACACATTTTTTTTTTTCAAACTTATATTCAGAAAATATATAGTAATTATGCATTAACATTTTCAGAAATATGTTATGTTTAAGTTTGGACCCTGCAGAAGTTGTGTTAACTTCTTTTCATTTAGAGATTCAACAAAAAACATTTTACCAGGGGTGCCCAAAATTTTTCATATGACTACTAAAAACCACAAAAACATGCTCTCACAATTTTACATGTGCTGTAAAACTCTTGATTAACGTCCATCATGGTTTATGTTTTAATTAACAAAAATGATATTGTAAATGTTCAAGGTGTGTTTGTTTGCTTATGATGATTAAAACATCGATGTAACATATTAAGAGTGTATTACAGGCAAAAGTTGGCAGGGTAAAATGTTTTTTACTCATGATTATCTCTTATCTACAAGAAAAGAAGCCAGTGGCAAACTTCTCAATTTAACCATGCATTTTATTCATTTTTACAGTTGCATTGAATTTTTCACAAGTTGCAACATGCAAAATTTAGTGACAAATGTAACCGAGAGAGAAGGTGGAATAATTGCAGCATACTTATTTCCTGTCAATACTATAAACAATAATGGATTGAGTTTCCTAATTTCTTAACCTCTTGCTGTAATTGTCTATATAATCATCTTCAATGATTAAATCCAAATTCTAAAATCATAAATGCTAAAAGTACTTATTTTATATTTAGTATTGTATTACATTGATTGATTGAAAAGTATTTGGGCTCAATGGGCCTCATTTATCAATATGGTTGTTAGAAATTAGTAGTATTAATGTTACGATCAGCATTGTGGAAGTAGTTCACAAAAATATGCCAAAGTAAAAAAAAAAAAAAGGTTATCCTTTAACCCCTTTGCACAGATGCCAAATTTGGTCAATTCTCACTTATTTAGGGGGTGTTCTATTTAAAGCTTTATAACTCCAGGTGTGAGCATCACAGAAACTAGGAAAATGGCGTAAATGAAAGCAGTTGTACCATTTAGAACACGAATATATTGTTTATTTTCATAATTTAGGTTAATAAAGTGCCACAAACGTAAAGAAATCTTGGTAAAAATGAACATACCTACCGGATCTACATTTCAAATGAAATACGAGAAAGCAAAGAAAGGGCTATTTAATTTTCTCAAATAAATCCGTAAGAAGACTCGCTATTGTTTGTATTGACAGAATACACTTTGTTCACGTTCGTATACATGGAATGCATAACCCAAAACAGTTAAATAACATCATAATTTGTTGATATTAATGATCGTTAATGACAAGCAAAGTCACAGGGCCTGCAGCCTGGTCTCAGAGTAATCTGAATGAGGCCACACACATTTTTAAATAACATGGAAGTAAAACTAATAAAACTAAGTTGAACACGTCAAATTTAATTGAAATTCAAATATAAGAAAGGTTGTGTGACTGCGAGACCGTTACATTTTCCAGTCAAGTGAGAAGATGCAGTTTGCATAAGGATAAACTGGCCTGGCCCTGATTTCTGTCTTGCACTATAGTTTCTCTTCTTGTATTCCACCTATGTCTCACTCGTACCTCTTTTTGGGCTAAATTCTGGTTTTTCACAGATTCGTTTTTACAGAGAGCAATCAAATGACATTGATTATAGGCATGAACACAGCCGCAAACAAAAAGAACCATGAAAACCAGGTTCTCTTGTAGCGATTTGTCCACTTACACTGAACACAGGTTTGAGACCACTTATTAAAAGCCCAGAAGACAAACATCACACAGCCATTACAATAATGACAGTCATTTCAGGCAGGATTGATGTAATCTCCAGAGCCAGTTCCAGCCAGTGGCCAAACTTCTAATCTCCTGCCACCAGGGGGAGTCTTACCTAAACCAAGAGAGGGCTCCACAAGCACAAACACCATCTTTTAATAATTTCTTTGTTACAGAAATCCACCAGACAGCGCCTAGACATTATCTAAGATGCCTATGGAGACAACAGTTTTTCACCCAGTCTGGAAAACAGCAGAAGTCTACATTAAGAAATGAGTGTCATACCAGCATAAATTAGCTGCACATGTTTGTAGCTCTGTTTTAACACATCAGGGATAGCTGCAAATAAAAAATTAAATGTGATTTTAAACAGTCAATCTGTTACTAAGGAGTTAAATGGGGGACTTGCTATTGGGTGAATTTGTTTACAGAATAAAAAAGTACATATTTTGTTTCTGGGTGGCCTGAGGGACGGATGGCATAGATGATGATTCACAGAGTTAGACTGCCTTACTTAAAAATGATACATTTCATAGCTAAGCTTAATTGACTGGACTTGCACAGGCCCCGTCTTTCATTACCACAACTGAGTCTTATGGATAAACCCACCTAATCTCAGATCTCTTTAACCAGAGTTAAGTTTGTTTGGGCCAATTTAAACAGATGTGGGAATATGAGAAACGCTTTCTTTTGATCACCATCACAGGTTTATTAATTGGACCAGCTGTCTGAAGAAAAGAGTTGAAAAATTCTTCCAGCCGAATTGGCATGCCATGATGATCCTAAGCGCTTCCAGAAAGCGTTGTGGGTGTTTATTTCTCAGAGCTGTCCTTTTAGCAGACTACCAGCGGCGGAATGTGGAATGGAAACCTGTCACTGGCCAACGGCGAGAGCATTGAAAAACCGCTGTGCTCCTGGCAATGGAGAGACGGGGAGAGCATTAGAGGCACAGTAGGTGATCTCAGAGGTGGTGGTGGTGTGTGAAGTGGGGTTGCTAACTCACAGGAAGCAGTGACAGATCCACGAGAGAAGAAAGACATATCAGAAGATGGCAGCAGGAGAAAAGCAAGCATTTATAATAATCGCCACATCCAGAAACAGTGACATACAGTCACAAAGTCTTATGATAAAGATACGGGCTTCTGCATGCGCAAAACAGTCAAACTCCATACATAATGGAGAGATTGGCCTCTAATGTCATGTCACATAACATAGAGTTTACTATTGAACCTGTTGTAATACCATCACAAGGTGTCCGCAATCAAAAATGCTAGTCAGCATACAGGAACCTTCTTGTACAAAGCACCAGTTACACTGGCAAGCATAATTACCTTCACTTGCACTTTTCAAAAAATGTTTCAGAATTGTAACTGTGTGTACAAAGCTTAAGTGCATTTACTTTAACTCAATAGCAAAACAATAGACAGTATGCAGTGTTTTAGCTGCAAAGGGACTTTCCCCAGGAAGGCATGCTGGGACACGCTCCATCTGTAGACGCCGGATGCGTTTGTTTCGAGAGCAACCTCCAGCGCCCCCCCCCCACAGACAGAACGGTGTTCCGCGTGCACTGATGGCACAAAGGTTTGAGGCAATCCGAAGCATCCGTGACCCGCTCCATCCATCCGCCTTAAACAACGGATTTCTGGGGGGCGGGTGACGAAATGGAGCTCTGAAGAGCCTTCTTTCAACCTTTTTTTTCTTTATATTGTGTCCAAGTATTTAATGTGATGTTTAATGCGAGGAGCGCGATTCAAGATGTGATGGGCGGGTTGGTGCTGCATACTTCTCGCCTGTGTGGGCAACATGTGGACTTTTAATGTGAAAGAGAGGCAGCCAGACACGTCGTCCTGGTAACATGCTGCTTTGAACTTCAGCGGCATGGCACAGAGCCAGCATATGAACACGTACGTTGAAGCCAGAAAATAGGTTTCCTCCCACATCGGATTGGTGGTGATTCAGGCATTAGAGCGAATTAATAAATAAATACGTAGTTTTACACCTAACAGACAAGATTCTCCCAAGTCAGTGTTTCTGCAGTTTTCATTAAACCTTTAACCAGGCAGGTCACTTAAGAACAAATTCTTACTTACAAGGAAGGCCTGACAGGAGGCAAGCCTCTTGGAAAGCGGTGGCATAGAGTTGGCTTATTAGTACCATTACTATTGTTAGTACTACTATTGTTTCTACCAAAAATCCTATTACTACTACTATGATTAAAATCAGTAATAATCATGATATAATAATAACCATCATCATTATCAGCTATTTCTGTGCTCACAGAATAACTGTAGCACATTCATTATAATAAGATAGGTACAGGCACTTACACCATGACATCCTTTCTGGAACCTAGAAGGTGGGGAGAGGGTAAATTATTGGAGCAATTAACCTTTTAAAAAGAGTCTGTTTTTTGGAATGTAGTTTCAAAATTCAGTCAGTGTTCCAGAACTCCATTGCTTTCAATTACAAGTAATGATTGTTACATCAGCATTAGAATGGTTTAATTAGTTAAACCCCTTCTTTTTTGAACACAAGCCCAAAAATAAAATTTTGTTCTAGAACCTCTTTGACCATAACATATTTGTGATTGTACACCTTAAAGCAGGGGTAGGCAACCCTGGTCCTGGAGAGCCGCAGGGTCTGCTGTTTTTTTTTGTTACTCGCCATTTAATTGATTAATTAAAGCAGTTGATTACAGTTAACTCACCTCACCTGGTTTCTTTGGTCTAAGTAGTTGCTGTATTTAAGGTGAAAACAAAAACCAGCAGACCCTGCGGCTCTCCAGGACCAAGGTTGCCTACCCCTGCCTTAAAGGGTTAATGATTTCAAGCAGATGGCCTCAACTTTGAGTGCATAGAAGAATTTGGAGAATGATCACAATTATGCAACAATGATATACAACTCAATTGCCCCTGTGAAACTCCCTATCCTGGGTCCCCTGTCCCCTGTGAAACTCCCTATCCTGGGTCCCCCGTGAAACTCTCTATCCTGGGTCCCCTGTGAACCTCTCTATCCTGGGCCCCCTATGAACCTCACCAACCTGGGTCCCCTGTAAACCTTTTTATCCTGGGTCCCCTGTGAAACTCTCTATCCTGGGTCCCCTATACAACTCTCTACCCTGGGTCCCCTATAAAACTCTCTATCCTGAGTCCACTGTGAACCTCCCTATCCTGGGCCCCTAAGAATGGACAAGAATACCAGGCCTGCTCATTCAAATGTCCATAATATTTATATTTAATACAGATTGTGAATGGTGAATCAGTCCTGCATCTCTGTGCAACGGGAGCATGTGCTGACTTTAAATGTTACATATAAAGGGAAGGATAAATTGCGCTCTGTGACACTGACATTAAGCAGCTTTCTCCGTTACCCAGCAAGGACACGCAGCGGCCGTTTCCAGCAAGCTCCAATCAGCTACGGCCTGCGCTGGGGGCTGGCCAGGAAATCAGGAGTGTGTAAGATTTAGGTCCTTAGCAGGCTCCTTCTGGAGATCTGGCCATTGTGAAGATTCTTGTTCATACAATTCTTTTAAAAAAAAAAATATTATTTGAAATCGCCAATCCCACCTGAATTTGGAATGTCCAATTTGTGAATTATGTACAAGCGTGCTCATATACAACCCCTGCTGCCGGCTCGGGAGAGTGAAGACAACTCGCGGTTCTCCTCCGAAACATGAGGCGTCAGCCAGCTGCTTCTTTTCACAGCACAGCCACAAGCCACACACACGCAGAGCTCAATCACACGCGTGCACAGAGAGCAAGCCACGGGTGCCCGGACGGCCAATAGGGGTCATTCGAGCAATGAATACTGCCATCCCCACCGACTGAATCCCTCCAATATATCCCTTTGGCCACACCCTGCTGGGCTGGCAGCCACAGTAAGCACTGACGCAGGCCGGATTCGATCTGAGACAGTGGTGCTCACTCATGGGCCACAAGCACCACTTTTACCTAATGAGCTACCCAGCAGCCCCATAATTTATTTTTGAATTAACAGGCAGCTTTAATTTTACTCAAAAATGTTCCTCTGGGAGATTCAATGTAAAATTCAGATCGGAAAAAACAGTCTTGTGCACTCCTTAGAACTACACAAAAAGCACATGGCACTGTGTTGATACTACCATTGTAAGGCGATCATTTACAGAGAGGCAGAACAACCGAATATGATTATGGAAATGGGTAATTATGGCTTGTAACCCACTGTGTCGACAGCGGTGAAGACTATTCACTCCAGAAAGGTTTTGCACATTGTGAGGGAAAAAAATAAAAAATAAAAAATAAAAAAACAAAAAAACTTAGTCAATTGTGGTGACAAGTGAGAAGACGACCCTCTTGGGGTTAAACTAAACATGCAAGGTCACCTTCCTTTCCTTGGTATGGAGAGATGGGAACATGGATGGATAACCTGAAGGGTTACTTCTCCCAACTTATTTTTCCATAGAGTTCAATTGGACAATTTGTCAGAAGAAAAAAACCCTTAAAGTGATCCATCTATATCTACTGCATATCTGGCAGCAGAGTGATGGTTTGAGGCTCGTTTGATACCTCAGACCCTTGATGACTTACAGCCATGGCATTATTGTGCTTGAAAACCTTGAAAATGGCCTGAATTTTTAAACAGGATTTTAGAGGTTGGAGAAGTGCTTTAAGTTTGAATAAAGTGCTCAAACATGCTTGGATTTCATCGCTGCCATTAGTGTTATACGTATAAACTGGCAATCTGTTGAAACCAATTCAACATTTTGACAGCCAGGAGGTGCTGGGAAATTCTTTAAAATTCTCTTTGAAAAATGCAATAATTTTACCTCTCGAAAGGTGCGGGAACTACTTGGGAGTCATACACCCAGCTCCCATTCCCCCATCTGTATGTTTCAACATTCACAATAGTCTTTCATGAGGACATGGGACAGGTACCAGCACGGACCATACATATTTAACCATGATTTGTCCAGACTTGATCAAACAGATGAGTTTTCTTGCGATGTTACACTGAATATGCATGCGCAGACAGGGAGAAAAAATATCACACGGAGTCCATGTAACTTCTGTGGCAATATCCAGAGAGTTTTAGCTTAGACATTCTAAAATTATCTTTTTATTTAGATTCGATATAGCCATTTAATATTTTTTTAAAATGCCACGTAGCACATATTTTGCCACATATTTTTCCATAGAGTTCAATAGGAAAATGAGAGGAGAAACAACCCTTAAAGTGATCCATCCATATCTACTGCATATCTGGCAGCAGAGTGATGGTTTGAGGCTCGTTTGATACCTCAGACCCTTGATGACTTACAGCCATTTGGCAAACCATGTGTTCCATACTATTCCCGTTTAATTTACAGGTTAATCTAGTCCCACTCCCCAATTCCCATAGAGATCCATTCAAATGCAGAGAGGTTATAGTATCACTTGTAAGAGTACCTGAAAATAAGATATCTTTTGATGTTGCTGGGTCAAAGATATCAGAAAGTCATGGCATGCAAAGAATATGCAACCAAATATTAAATATGATGACTAAGTTAATTTGTCCAAATACTTTTGGTGTAAATATGGCTACTATTGCTACACGGTTCACTCAATATGGATGTAAAAACCCTCAAACTAAAGCTGAAAGTCTGTACTTCAACCTCAGTCACTCTCCATTTCAAATCCAATGTGCTGGATTACAGTCACTGTCCTAAAACTTTTGGAGTTCACTGTACATGAATACATAGCATTACAAAGCATGAATATGTAAAAAAATAAAAAAAATAAAAAAAAAGAAAAAAGTGTCACAAGATATCCATTTTCATTAGTACTATATACAATCTCTCTTAAACTTTGTTTTTTATCATACTAAATAGATCCTGCTGGTTTAATTATTAGTTATTCATTTCTATAATTATTTATGGCTTCAAAAATAGCTTTAAAACGTCCGAGTTTTGAATGAGCCCCATTCCCAAAGGGATTGCATCTGAGGTTCCGCTGTAAAACTCAACTCGGCACTAGCCCTACAGTGCTTCAAATATCCTCAAGAAGATGGGAATGAATCCCACTTTGGCAAGTTTTTAAAGCATGAACTCCACAGCCTGAGAGTAAACAGACTCCTGCAATGGTCTGAACTCTGAATGCAAAACGTGGCATCATCTCCTTACAGCACACAAAACTTTACCTTTTTTAACAGTATAAATTGACTGGGTGGACATTAACTTATAGGCCGATTAATGGTTATTTTTTCAAAACCGCTGTGTAAACCTTGTGACTACTTACTCAGTAGGACCCACTTAGTCCATTTTTTAACAGCTTAAGCCTTATGCAAATTGAGATGGGTTTTCCCCCCAGAATTTCCTGTCGGGTGAATACGGTATAGCCAGGGCTTGATGATATTATAGAGTTTTGTGTCAAGAGAAAATAGCTCAGTATTTGAAAATGAAGCCACAAAAATGAATAGGGTACGTTACCCATACAAACCCGTGCAAAGTGTGCTAGTGTTAGGAGAGGAACGGCTAGAAGGGCTTTTATTTACGGCCCCACAGTTCCACCCGCTCTCCATGCAGCCAGGCCTGGGAGTTTATGGCGGACTCAAGAGTTACAGGGTGAGGATCTGAAATTCCTGGTCTTTACGGAACAGCATTATTGTGGAACATTTATAAAGCTGAAAGTTAGCGTGGCGAGCCAGCCAGTGATTTATTGCACCATCTGCAAGCTGAAATGTGCCCGACTCTGCTGATACTCATTTCCCCCACCCCAAGCCGTAAAATGTCAAACACGCAGCTGGCTGTTTGAAAAGTGGCCAAGCGATGCTCACCAGGCTAACATATTTAGAGGCTGCGGAAGCTATTGTTGTTGAAGTGTTCGGCTGTAGAAGCATTTCTACAGATTCATTTTCCTATTGTGGAAAAATAACCTTTAAAGTGATCCATCTATATCTACTGCATATCTGGCAGCAGAGTGATGGGTTTGAGGCTTGTTTGATACCTCAGACAGCCATTTAGCCAACCATGGGTTCCAAACGATTCCTGTGTAATTTACAGCTTAATCTAGTCCCACCCCCCAATTCCCATAGAGATCCATTCAAATGTAGAGGTTATATTATCGCTTGTAAGAGTACCTGAAAATAAGAGTATTTTGATGTTGTTGGGTCACAGACATCAGGAAGTCATGACATGCAAAGGATATGCAACCAAATACTAAATATGATGACCTTTCATGTTTCAAGTTCATGTTCATTTGTCCATTTACTTTTGGTGTCCTAAAATGGGGGAGACTATGTGTATGAATGTAAAAACCCTCAAATTAAAGCTGAAAGTATGTACTTTAACCTCATAGTGACTGTTCGATTTCAAATCCAATGTGCTGTAGTACAGAGCCAAAACAACAAAAAAACGTGTCACTGTCCTATGTATTTTTACACATTTAGTTTTCACCATATAGAAATTACAGCACTTTACATAGACCCCCCCCCCATTTGGACCCCTCTGGAATTTCATGAAAATTAGCCAGTGGGATACATCCCTCTGAGCAGCGAGCGTGTTACTGCGAGCGTGTTACTGCGAGCGTGTTACTGCGAGCGTGTTACTGCGAGCGTGCACGCGGGAGCGTTCTCACATCCCTTCTTCAGATCCTCTGCCGACCGTCTGCCTTGCGGATTCAAAAGGAGCCTGGATCAGAGTAGGATCCGCTCCCTTTTCCCCCCTAAGAGTCCGCCTGACTCCCTACAAAATATGTCCCAATTCCACCAAGCAGTTTGCAGCCGTCCTATATTACAAACAGCTGTCCGGCCGGCGTCGCCACATCTGGCAACGATGACGGCAAATTAGCTACAAAATTCAACGTATCTGGCAACGAGATAAGACTTTGCATGCTAAATTCATTTTCTGCGCTTAGTCACTGGTGGTCTGAGGAATGATCGACTTCCTGTCTCACTCGGTGGTGCCAGAGTTAAAGCAGGGAAATTAGAGCTCTCCTGACTGGAGTCTGAAGGGCCCGGCGTCGCTGGCTTTGCTGTAGCAGGGACCCCCTTCGCTCCCACCCTTTTGAATCAAAGCTCTTCCCATCCGTCTCTCATTTTCCTACAAATTGTTTCCGGATTTCGACTGTTTGACAACTTTGGCCAGAAGAAATAAATAAATAAATGGTATTAAAAAAAAAAAAGAAACCTTTAAAAGGTAAATTATGTCCACATTCGCAATTAGTGGTTTAGGTTTACACAAGCAGAAAACATCGTCTGCCAGACTTAACAATGACACGAGCCATGCGAAACATAACAAAAAGCACAACAGAGGGCACGTACATACGCACGTACATACGCACGCACGCCGAGACAAGCATGAGGAAACAGTGCTTTCATTTTGGAACACCACATACTGCAGCAATTGGAAAAAATAAAGGAGGTTTATTCAAGAAGTAAAACAAAAAAAGTGTACAACAGCTGGAATACTTGGAAATGCTCCAGCTTGCTCCCTGTTTAGACTACACGTCTCGCTGCATTGTCCTTCATCTGGGAAGTTCTGTTGGGAGCGGATAGATTTGGCCGCCTCGGTACGTTCAGGAGTAAACCGACGTAAAAAGGGTTGATGGTGGTCTTGGATCAGTTGTCAAGGAGGGGCCTCGAGACTCGAGAACCGTTCATAACCAACAGCGTGCTGCCGTGAGAAGAACTTCCTGCAAACCGTCCAATCTTGTGAAAACGCCCCTCAGCAGCTGTCTCCCGATTGGCTGGGAGCACCATAATATGCTAATCCCAAGAGTTCTAATAGTGAGATGCATTTCTTTATGCCACGGCAAATTTGCTGTCCAAACAGTATGTAGCTCAAGGGAAAGGGGGTGTGACCAATATGGGGAAATCACCTATTAGGAGACTTCACTACATCCCAGGCAAAGGCTACACTACACTTTCATCAGCGGCAGGAACAGGAGAGCGCAGCTAGCCGTCTCCATTTACACACAAGCACGCACACTCTCTCACACCCATGCACACAGACAGACAGACTCACTCTCACTGGCAATGACTCATCCCTTAAATCCTCCCGCCCCACCCTACCCCGACTCGGAGAGGCCCGTTGGCTGCTCTCACACTCCCTTTCAGCGGCCGGGGGGGTAGGAGACACACTCCCTTTCAGCGGCCCAGGCCCCGTGCAGAAGGGGGAGGGGTACTGTACACGCTGGCATTTTCAGGAACCAAGGCTGAGCCCATCGCCACACTCGCAGGAGCCCGGTCTCGCTGGAAACCACCGTGGGGGGGTGGTCTTGCTGTTGGGGTAGACAGATGGTCTCTCACGGGGCAAAATGGCGAGCTTCGTCTCCGCGTACGCACAGGTACAAAGAGCAGCCAGAAAAAAGCCACTGCATTTTCAACATAAATAGCAGCTCATGGAAAGCCATTTTATTGCATATATGTGCAAAGGGTGCTTAACTTGTATCAAAAGCTTATGACTGAGCAACGGGATAGACACGAAAATTTTCCATTCAACACAAACGAGGAAACGGTAAGCAAAAATAATGGATTCTATTTACACTTAATTTACAAAATATAACATACTTTGTATAAAAACGTATAGATTCGTTAACTTCTCACACTTAAGTAATTTCCCCACTTTCTTTTTAGTTCCGTGAAATGATCGACGACCCCTCTCGATCTTCTGTTTTTCTGCATTTCCATTAATGCAGGTCGGTTACATTCAAATCTTCCCACAAAAAAACGTGTCTAAAACTGAGGTAGCTTTCTCTCCTGTTTTTATAGTCACCATAAAGAAAGACGCAAAAGGGCGTCCAGTTGGACTGCCGCGTCTGGCTATGTGCTCCTGTGGCCGAGTGGGTAGCTTGGCGCGCTGCCGCTGCAGTAAGGGAGGTCGTAGATGTCTGTGTCTGGGTCGCACCCCACATCCTGTGGCTTGCTCGCCCGGTCCGAGTCGCGGTCCGAATCCACGTCTGCCACAACGTAGGGGTTCTCGTGAAGCAGGACGGGGTCACGAGCTAGGGCGGCGCACAATTCCTGCGGGGGCCTCCAGGGGACCTTCCCGAAAGTCCCTGGAAAGAAACGCAAGTCAAACATTCGGTCAGAACTCCTGACCGTACATAAAATGGGAGGCAGGGGCTGTGGTTCAACCGTGACTTTGAGGTCAGTCAGAACCAACCAGAAGTTAAAAGACCTCTTTGACTGGTCACACGCACATACACACGCAAGCACACATTGGTCACACTGATCACAGCCCCGCCTATTTATTATAAATTTTTTTAACCTTCATTTATACAGGGTAGGTTCAGTGAGCATGCATGCTCTTTCACAGCAATGCCCCGTTAACTGCCCTGTAACCTGCATGTCTTTGGATAGCAGGAGGAAAACGGAGTACCCAGAGGGAACCCATGCAGACACGGGGAGAACATGCAAACTCCACGCAGAAAGGCCCCTAGACCTTCTTGTTGTGAGGCCACAATGCTATCCACTGCACCACCATACCACCCATATCGCTCACATGCACGCACATAAGCACGCACACACAAAAAAAACATGCACGCCTATGACATCACTGCCGCGAGCGACTGAGTTGTGCGTGTTTGCGGCCCTGCTTCCGGCCCCACCCACGAAAGCCTTCGGCCTTACCCATGAACGTGTTCGAGGGGAGCCGGTCGTGGTCCGAGGCGCAGCCCTGGTTCTGGAGGTGCGGGAGGCCGTGGGGGCCGGTGTTGGGTAGCGGTGGGTCGAAGAGGTCCTGCATTGGCGTCGCACAGTGCTCCCTCCTGTTGGAGCCAGTCAGGCTGCCGCTGTAGACCCTCGGGTCAGTCCCAGAGCCTGAGAAAAACAGAAAGAACCCCAGAGTGAATAAACTACAGCCTGAAAATAAATGCATCTATAAACTACAATCAAAATGGAAGATGTGTAGGTTGCTTTGCAAGTGGAACAGAGGTATGAAGCAAACGACAAAACAATTGAGCAACTATGCAACATTTGAAACGCTTGTATATAAATGCATATAGCAAATATATGAATTATTATTCATTATATAAGAATGCATGACAAACTATCAGCCCCAAGAACTGTATATGAGCTTTCCTGCCGGGGCCCTACCTGTAAAGTCAGGGGAAGGTTCCGGACCGTAGAGGTTTCCTCTCCTAAGCAGGGATCCGATGGGTCCTTGGTAATGGCAGAGGAGCGGGTCGATGGCGGCCTCCATGTCAGCCTCGCTCCCGGTGTCCAGCTGATAGAGACCTGTGGAGTGCACGTGCCGTTTGTGCCTGTTAATAACCCCCACTTTTGCAGTCGCCGTTCTGCGGCATGACAACTTCACTTTATAACCCACCAACTTTCTCCTTTATTCATGACCATTTATTCATGTGGTTGGGGAGCTGGGCTTGCATCACAAAGGTTGTCAGTTTTATTCCCCAGCTGGGGCTCTGCCCTTAAAGACCCGTCCACACCAAGAATGATAACTATAACGATAACTACAAATATATCGTTTTAAAAATCGTTCTAACTCAAGTGGATGGTGGAGTCCACACCACAACGACAACGACAGTGACGAACGATATCATTGGGATCACTTTCAGAGCGATTTGATGAACGGTAGAAACAGACAGCCAATCAAAATCCATCAGGGCAAAATAGAAACGCATCCACTGGCTGACTTGGGTTGGGGTTACAGTTAGGCATCTGGCTGACTTGACCACGCGTGTGAATTATGCGGGGGAGAGCGTCTCACCGCTCAGGTCCTTTGGCTGCAGGTAGAAGCCGCTGACGGATGAAGACATGAACTGGTGGCTGCTGCTGCCGCTCTCTGAGGGAACGTACACGTCCTGGCGGTCGGCCAGAGTACCCTGCGACGACAGGTAGCTGGGGATATCCGGGGGAAGGTTCGTCTCATCTAGGGAGAAATTTACAGCAAAACGTGTGAGATTGCAAACTGTCTTTTGATCCCATATTGTAGCCTCTAGAAGAGACTTGGGAATGACTAGGGAAGTGCACACTGGAAGCTCTTAACGTGTGTACTTATGACATAGCCACGTCCTCTGCTTCTGTTTAAGATGTTTAGGGTCTGAAAACTGATTAATCAAGTGTAATTGGGTCTCTTGCTGATTGAGTGATTTTGGAGTGACAGGCTTATGGAGTGATTTTGGGGTAACAGCCTGATGAAATGATTTTGAGGTAACGGGCTGATGCAGTGTTTTCGGGGTAACAGACGGCCCACCTGTGTTGGTGACGCTGCAGTCTTCGTTACGGCGGCGCGTGTGGTAGATGATGACGACCCACACCAGCGAGGTGCCCACCACGCAGCACACCACAGCGATCACCACGATGCCCACCGTGGTCCAGCCATCCCCCTCCGCCATCCCTGCCCCCAGCCCCGCCCCCAGCCCCGCCCCGCCTCCCTGGGCGGGGTCACAGTTGGGGCCGGGCAGCACCGACAGGCGTACGTCGCCGCGTGCCGCGCCTAAGGGGTTGGACATCTCGCAGGTGTACCGCCCGCCGTCGGTCTCGGCCGCATCAACGATGATCAGGAGCTGGTTGCCAGCAGCAAAGAAGTGCCGCTCTGTGGCGGCCAACGGGTGGTCGTCCTTCGTCCAGTTCAGTCTTGGCGCCGGGCTGCCGCCGGCTATGCACTGCAGGACAGCAGTCTCCCCTTTGGCGACTGTTCGGTCCATCAGTGGCCGCAAGAAAGAGGGGGTTTCTGGGAAACGGAAAAGCCTGATAATCTTTCTGCTGTTGCCAGTGACTAAAAAACAACACTCGACAGAGTAACTCACACCTGCAACACTACAGAGCAACTCACACCTACGATACACTTTACAAAGCAACGCACAGCTACAACACACTCCACACAAAAACTCATACCTACAGCACACTCCAAGCAGCAACTCACCTACAACACACTAACTTACACAGCAACTCACTGCAATTTAACTTGGCGAACATGTTGTGAAATTGACTGTTTTTCTCACATACTTTTCATAATCTGAATTTTGATTATTGGTTAGCATTAGCATCTACACATGTTGCATTCACACTAGCTGGTCTGGGAATGTTATGAGACAGGTCTGGCATATCTGGTCATATCTTTCTAATGTACTTTGACTTTCTCTGAATAACGGCATAACAGACCGTTACTTAACCAGAAGGGTCAAATTCTCACTTACAATGATGACCTGTGTGGTCCCAAAGCTACATGTCTTTGGACCGTGGAAGGAACCCAAAAAACCTGGAGGAAATCTACGCAAGCACGGGGAGAACATGCAAACTCCAGGCAGAGAGGATCCGTGCCGGCCGGGACTCAAATTAATGCCACAATAGGACACGTTAGCTACAGATGGCATCTAACTATTATAGAAAACCCAGTCTCCTTGAGAAGAATTGGTTGCCAGATTTTCAGGTGGTAAATCCACAGAGGTGGTCACAAACTCACAGACCATCTGAAAAAAAGGAATGGGTTACTGGGGCAACGAACAGACACCCATAAACGGTGGTGGAGCAGTACCTAGGACAGTGAGCGTGGCGTTGGCGGATATGGCACCGGCGGTGTTTTGCGCTGTGCAGCTGTACACGCCCACGTCCTCCGCCTTCACGTCTACGATGAAGAACACGTCATCCTCGGGCATCACATGCATGCGCCGCTCACGGGCAGCGGGGAAGTCCGTCCCGCCGTCCTTCCGCCAGGCGATCTGTGGGGAGGGGTGTCCCCCTGCGGCGCACTCCAGTCTCGCCGTGGCCCCCGCCCGGATGGCGAGGTCCATTGGCATCTTGTTGAAGGATGGAAGCACTGGTATAAGGGAGGGAGGGGGCGACAACACAAAAATGTATTAAGATCTGTTTGTTTGAGAATGCTCCTTTTTTTTCTCTTTTTTTTTCTCTCAAGCTTGTTTTATGTAACAGTTTGCTTGACAAGCGACATTTTCTATGAGAAACTCTCACCTCATTGGCAATCTATTTATCTGGGGAAAAAAAAAAGTACTAGAAATAAGATTTTATGTCTAAATATAAGACGGATGAATATACTTAGTCAGACTTTTGGTTAAGGCCTTAGTCAGGGTTTTTTGGTTTTTGCAGTGTGGGAGAGCTCTGTGGTGTAAACCTGTCTGGAGGAGGCTATCCATGTCTCCCGCGCAATGGCGTGAAACCGTCTGGAGGCCGAAACGGGTGAAAGGGGGGTGGGGGCAGGGTGTTCCTCAGCGGCGTGCTTACTGTTGACGGTGAGCTTGGCCTTGCTGGAGTAGGAGGAGCCGAAGTGGTTGGAGATGACGCACTGGTAGCGGCCCTCGCTGGCGAAGTCGACGCGATGCAGCTGCAGGGTGGTGGTGTACTCGGTGACGTCGCCTGGCAGGGCGCGCAGGTGCGCCTGGTTGCGCACCTCGCCCTCGCTCAGCGCCTCGTTGTCCTTCTTCCAGGCGAAGGTCATGGGCGAGTCACTGGAGCTTGCCGCCGAGCACACGAACGTCACGTTGGACGCCCGGAGAGCCGACTGCGTCTCTGGCTGCACGGTAATCTGGGGCTTCGGGAAATCATCTGCACGCCGCAAGAAAAGTGGCCTTTAGATTTCACACGTTATGCCTTGTGTACACTACACGATATTTTCTAAATGCTGGTATTTCCATCCTAGGAACGCTCACACTACATGCGTAGTCGCAGGCTATGGTCACAGGGGGTCAGATCACCACAGGATTTTGTATCGTGATGAACTAGATCTGCTGTGTTGACACAAGAAGAACCTAGCTAGCAAGCTGCTCTCAATCACACACAAGGGAAATGGTAGCTAACGTTAGCCAGTAGCAAGCTAACATTCTGCTCTCATATTGGAGAATGGAACGTTATAGGCTTGTCTCAGTGTTCTGTTTAACTAGTGGCATACGGTGCACAAGCCTACATTGGTGCAGTTATCGCCGCACTGTCAATCTTGTCATTTTCTTATTTAAAAATAAAAGTGAAAAACAAATGTGTATTTTCTTCGTTGACGTTATTAGATTAATATTAGCACATGATAGCTTATTATATTCATATAGTACTCAATACCACCAGATATAGCCAGCTCTGTAATACAATTTTTTATTTGCATCGCAAAATTGTACACATTTTATCTACATTATTTAGAATCATGGATTGCTATACAATTGCTACAAATAATTAACCCACAAAAGCAAGTCTTAAATATTTAATGCCAGTCCACATATGGCTAGAGAATGTTCTGTATAACTCCCAAGTGTGGGACAAGCTGGGCATTTAGATTTGAGAAAAATCCAAAGTTGAGAAAAGCCAAACCGGTTAGCCCTATAAGGTGTAAGACCACAAATATGTGATTAGAATGTTCTTAACATAACATTCTAATGCTGATGTAACAATTACTACTGGTAATTTAAAGCAATGGAGTTCTAGAACATTCCAAAAAAGCCGGCCTTTAAGGGCTCATCCAGGTACTCACCGCACACAAACTCCTCCTGGCTCACGCCAAACACGCTCTTCCCCTTCAGCGTCAGCGGATGGGCGCAGCTGGCATTGATGTAAGGGGCGAACCCGTCGTCCGCTGCCCACTGCGGCAGCCACTTCAGCTGGCAGTCACACAGCAAGCTGGACGTGTTCAGGTGCCTGATGGGCGCAGAGCAGGCTGGGAGTCAACAGGGGTGAAGCCACCATGTGACACGACAGCACAGAGCCAGTGTAACAACGGAGGCAAGTACGGCAATAGTGTAACACAACGTACAGGCATGTACAGCAATACAGAGATAGTGTAACACGACAGAGGCAAGTACAGCAATACAGAGATAGTGTAACACAACGTAGAACCAAGTACAGTAATACAGAGAGAGTGTAACAGCATATATGCATATGAACTACACTACAATTTTCGTGACAAAGTGTACACAGCTGACTGTCTCTGTTCTTTGCCAGAAGTACCACAGCATAGTGGCAAGTGAAGGGGCATTTGGCAGTAACCCAGTGCCATGCAAAACACCATTCAGTCACAGGAATTAGCCAAAAAACCAGCACAATAACAAGCTATAACTGCAGAACTGCTCAAACATAGGTGCTGGGCTTAGGCACTGCAGGACTCTGAATTGTGTCAAATGGAAGCAATATTCCAGATTGCCGAAAAAGCAGACGTCTACAATGTGAATGAACTACCAACACAACTGTATACTCACAGTTCCTGGAGCCGTTTAATTTGGGAAAATGAATTTCCTTGGATCGACATGATTGCATTGTTCCTCAGATCTCTGTGGAGAGAAGTTTGAATCAGGGCACTGGATACATTTACTATGCTAGAGTTCAACCTTTTTCCATTTCTTTGTTTGGTTTAAATGGCAGTTATAACATTCCCAGAAACCTAAGCTATCTGTAATGCTAAACACCTGCATTTCCACTTTGTTTATTGAAACAGTGAAATAGCCGGAGCTGAACAGCAATCACACGTCCTATCCTGCCAGGGCCTGCTTTGAACTCAACGCTCACTAAAGCAATCGGACTCCGCAAGGTCTGAATCCTCTCCCCACCATTTCCTCCAGCATGCCCCTACCTGTGCGCATCTTGCAATCGTCACAATCGTTTATGACCAACAGAAAGACCACCATGTCACTCAGTCATGTTTAATGGAATGCTACCCTCACAAAAAAGTAGTACATAAAAGTTTACTTTTTCAAAGTATATCTAGGTTATTTATGATTTAATTTTGTATTTTTATTTTTTATTTTATTAAAGTACACCTTAAGTATATTTTAAGTATAAAGTATAAAAAACTTGCGTCCTAAATTAGTATACTTTGACATAAATTGGCTTTGACTGCAATCTACTGGAGCCCTATCGACCAGCAGGGGTCGATACACAGCAATGCACACAGAACCCTATCTGACTGAATTCCCTGGCGCCAATTGCGCATCGCCTTATCTAGCTACCGACCAGTAAGCACTGGCACGGTTCAGATAACCAAACGAGCCATCCAGCAGACCAAAAAAAGTATACTTAAGGCATACTTTTATAAACTTATTTTTTCAAAGGCAAAAGCAGACCATGAGATCTTTATACAGACAGTCAAGATGATCCACAAGAAGAAAAGGTCACAGATGTTTGCTCACAGGCGCTCAAGCGTTTCCAGGCCCGAAAAAGACTTCTTGGTCACCGAACGTATCCGATTCCCCTGAAGGAACCTGAAATGTAAAAATTCACATTTATCAAACAGCAAAATTCCTTGCATCTTAGATATTATCAGCTTTTCTATGTTAATATTCCAAGTTCTCAGGAAGACCTAAAAGGCCTCCGGAAAACCATTTCTTAAGGCACGGATACTCAAATCCAGCCCTGATTTTCTTTTCTTCCAGGGAATTAACTGTACAATTAGTGCCAATGATTGGCCAGACTGTCTGCACACCTGACTCGCAGGTAAAGGGAGGGTGGAAATCCTGCAGTTCGTGAGGACCGTGATTTGAGTAAAAGGGCCTGATGGGCCACATTACAATGCGAGCACTACTAACAAACTCCAAAACTCACAGGCTTCTCAGTTTGTCGAGTGCAGAAAACGGTCCGTTCATATCTTCAACGGTCCAGGAGATTTCATTATTTCTTAAATCCCTGAAAGAAAGAAAAAAGACACCTAGTTAATATCCTGCTCCAGATCATAAAATATTGAAAATGTACTTTTTAGCTCACCAGCCAAATGTCTGGTAGATTAAAAAATCTACCCGCCAAACATTTATTTTACTAGCCAAAAAAATCAAACACATAGTCTTTATAGTGGTGAATACAAACAGTGGTTTGAGCTGATTTAAAGCGAAAAAAAATTGTGTTGATATTAAATGTTCACTGCAACAAAGACAGCCTACATGGCATACAGGAGTGAGAATAGTATAGTAGCCTACAAAGTGCATAAATAGTATAGAACAAATGTGCATGAAGAGTAGGCTACAGAAGCTTACAAAGTTTTCAATCAACTAATTCTTCTCATCCAATCTACAGAAATCTAATAATATTCATGTTGGTGAAAACAGTCAATATTAACATTATTAAAAGAAAGGTGATTTTAAAACGTGAATTACATTGCTAGTTCACTATATTGTTAACGTTAACTGTGTAGCTATACAGTAAAGAAGCCAGCATAAAGAAGGGATGGGCATACCAGTTAACTAAAAAGCGCTAACCTTGCAATGTTGTCTTCTAATTTTTGTTTTTAATACACCCGCCAGTGGCTGCTGACACCGCAAAATTTAGCCGCCAATAGGAAAATGTACCCACATTTGGCGCCTGGCGGGTGTTAATTTTGGACCCTGCCTGGAGAGCTTAGAGCAAATGGCAGGCTGAAAGTCTGACGTTCTTTCTGGTTTATGTGGGGCCCAGCTTCCCCACACTGGTTCCCACCGGCACTGAAGACTGTTAACCGTTTCAAAACGCTTTTTAAGGGTCCCACATGAGTACAGGGCTTACATTCTTCATGTGCACTCGAGAAGTGTTTATTCAAACTATTGTGTTTCACCTGGTTACAATTTCAGCAAATAAACTAATTGAGAACTAGATAAATTAATAAAGAACTGAATCCACAGCAAGGAATTAATAGAATGAGTTTTTTTTAAAGTAAAAAAACCTAAATCTATAGCTAATGTAATTGAGGGAAGTGGTCCGGCAGACTGTTCCCCTCCCCCACACATTTTAGCGTAAGTCAGTGTTCTAGAACTCCATTGCTTTCAATAACAATTAGTGATTGTTACATCAGCATTAGAATGTTCAGTTAAGAACATTCTAATCACAGGCAGTTTCCTCCCCAGCATGCCTGCTTACAAATGACTGACCTGAGGGCGGAGTAACCAGGCCCCACCCCCACGCTCAACCCACACACAAGCCCTCTGCCGACCTTTCACCTGCAGTTAACATTTGGTTTTGTTTAAATCCGGGAGAACTGTTTTCATGTCTTGGAGGGGCACTGGTTTTATTCTCTACTGGCTCATTGAGGTTAAATCTGCACCCCAAGGACTTTGCGTACGCACAAAGAAAATTTCAGACGCCGGTTTTCACCGCATTGTGCACAGCAGAATATTTCCACCGGGAGAATGACAGATTATTTCATTTCTTCTGTTCTTTAATGAAGCCCTTTTCCCTTAAATTCACATCCTGTAGGGCTGCAGTGTCTGCTGGTATTTGTGGTTTCCTTTAAATGTACAGCCAATTAAGGCCTTGAGAACATGATGTGTAAATTATTTAGCCAATCGATGACTTGAATGGTTCACTGGTGCTCAAATGCACAGGAAACCAGCAGATAGAGTGGCTCTCCAGGACTGTATTCTGACCCTGGGACTATAGAACAACCAACATGATGCTGTAATGGAATTTTGTTGCTAGTAGTGTGTTCTTATGATAAATTGGCATTATTATTGCCGTTGTTAATGATTATTTAAGCTGCAGATGCCCGTATCCACCATGACTTACACAGCTTCTTTCATACTATCAAATAAAATCTGAGACTGAAACATCCTGATCACTTTACCATTAAACTACACTGCCCACAAACCCCTCCCAATCACATTACCACCAGACTACACTACCCACAATCCCTCCTAATCACTTAACCACTGGACTACACTATGCACAAACCCCTCCTGATTACTTAACCACTGGACTACACTTCCCACAAACCACTCCCCTGTCACTTTCTCACTGGACTTCACTACGCACAACCCCATCCCCACCTGGAATGCAGGACAGCCACATGAAGGGGAAGGAGACTCACAGGGTTTGTAGGTGGTCCAGACCCCGGAATGCTCCGTCTGCGATGAAGCTGATTCGGTTGTTGCCCACGTAGAGCTCGTGGAGGAGGCTAAGGCCTACAAAACTGGACTCTTCTAAGCGCACCAGCTGGTTAGACGTCAGATCCCTGGATAATAGATGTGAAGAGCAGTCAACCTCTAAGCCCCACACGTTTGAACACACAAACTTCATCTGAACGAACCAACACCAAACATTTGATTTCAAACATTTGAATGAACACCCAACAAATTATGAAAATATAAACTTCTAAGTGAATAACTTAAAATGTATTGAATTCACAGTTAAAACATTCATACGTATTAATTTCACAGTTAACCATTGAAATCAGTTAAATTCAATGTGTTCCTAAATTCAAATCTTTTTGATTATTTCCATTTCCTATTTGTCCTTGCAAGGTCAAAGGTGAAATATAGCTGTGTGGCATTCTCTGCCCCGTTAGTCCACAACAGAAAGCCGTTGTCGCCACCCCGGCTGTCGCCTAGGAAACCATGTTATGTGAAGCCCTCTGACGGGTTAGTGAGTAGGCCAGCATTTTTTTGGCAGGAGTGTGGTGTGAAAAGAGGCCGGTGTTTCGGAGGGGAATGGGGGGAGGTGCACTCACAGCTCGCCGAGTTTCTGGCAGAACTCCCAGGCGTGGGGGCGGATCCGTATGATCCCGTTGTGTCCCAGGCGGAGTTGCTGCAGCGTCAGCAGCCCGTACAGCCAGCCCTTGCTCACCTCCGTCAGGTTGTTGTAGTCTAGCTGCCTGCAAGTGATGTCACAAGGCCGTTATTTGCATTTAACCCCAACGCCTGCCCGCCAAATCGCAATCAACTGTTACATGTTACACTTGTGAGAGAACACAGATCAGATTCATTAACATGCTATGGCATAGGAAGTGTCCTCCTTCACTAGGTGACACTCCGGCCAATTACGCATCTCGCCATGGCAACCGTCAACCGTTGTCAATGACACGGTAAGGACCATACTGAGCCACTGCTTTAGCTGGATGTTCCACCCAGGTGACCTTCACACATTTATTCTCAAACCAAGTAATGAAAGTTTTTAAATAAGGTGAACAATAAACATGGCTCACAGGTGCAGCACCTGGAATCTCTCTCCCACATCTTGCAGAAACTCCACAATGACCCATGAGTGGGTGAGGTTCTGTTGAGGCCCTTATGGGCCCTGTACATTAGCCTGTGTGGGTGAGGTTCCGGTGTGGACTTACAGAACCTCCATGCTGACCTGTGTGTGTGGGTGAGGTTCTGGCGCACTGCAAGTGTACAAGTGAAATTGTCTTACTCCATTGGCAAATCTTGAAATGAGTCAAACCGTCTCACCTCATTGGCAATCTTTTTGTCTTATTTAGGACAAAAATAATAGAAATAATATTTTAAGTAAAAATATACAACAAAAATACTTGGACTTGTTTTTTGGTTTTTGCAGTGTGCGGACTCACAAAACCTCCACGTTGGCCTGTGTATAAGGGTGAGGTTTTGATACAGACTTAGATTCCATTGCGGACTTACAGAACCTCCATGTTGCCAAGGCCCCAGAAGGCCCCGTCCATGAGTCGGCTCAGCCCGTTCCGCTGCATCTTCAGGGACTTGAGCGAGTGCAGCCCGTGGAACGTCAGGCCGTCGATCCGCCTCACGCGGTTCCGGTTCAGCTCCCTGCCGAATCGAATTCACGTCCGGCGTTAACACCCCTGCAGCAACAACCTGTCCACCCGAGTGCTGCTGGCTATGACCTGGCTACAGCCCGCCCCATGATGCCATCTGTCCACCTGAGTGCTGCTGGCTATGACCTGGCTACAGTCCGCACCATGATGCCACCTGTCCACCTGAGTGCTGCTGGCTATGACCTGGCTACAGTCCGCACCATGATGCCACCTGTCCACCTGAGTGCTGCTGGCTATGACCTGGCTACAGCCCGCACCATGATGCCACCTGTCCACCTGAGTGCTGCTGGCTATGACCTGGCTACAGTCCGCACCATGATGCCACCTCTCCACCTGAGTGCTGCTGGCTATGACCTGGCTACAGTCCGCACCATGATGCCACCTCTCCACCTGAGTGCTGCTGGCTATGACCTGGCTACAGCCCGCCCCATGATGCCACCTGTCCACCTGAGTGCTGCTGGCTATGACCTGGCTACAGTCCGCACCATGATGCCACCTGTCCACCCGAGTGCTGCTGGCTATGACCTGGCTACAGTCCGCACCATGATGCCACCTGTCCACCCGAGTGCTGCTGGCTATGACCTGGCTACAGCCCGCACCATGACGCCACCTGTCCACCTGAGTGCTGCTGGCTATGACCTGGCTACAGTCCGCACCATGATGCCACCTGTCTACCTGAGTGCTGCTGGCTATGACCTGGCTACAGTCCGCACCATGATGCCACCTGTCCACCTGAGTGCTGCTGGCTATGACCTGGCTACAGTCCGCACCATGATGCCACCTGTCCACCTGAGTGCTGCTGGCTATGACCTGGCTACAGTCCGCACCATGATGCCACCTGTCCACCTGAGTGCTGCTGGCTATGACCTGGCTACAGTCCGCACCATGATGCCACCTGTCCACCTGAGTGCTGCTGGCTATGACCTGGCTACAGCCCGCACCATGATGCCACCTGTCCACCTGAGTGCTGCTGGCTATGACCTGGCTACAGTCCGCACCATGATGCCACCTGTCCACCTGAGTGCTGCTGGCTATGACCTGGCTACAGTCCGCACCATGATGCCACCTGTCCACCTGAGTGCTGCTGGCTATGACCTGGCTACAGTCCGCACCATGATGCCACCTGTCCACCTGAGTGCTGCTGGCTATGACCTGGCTACAGTCCGCACCATGATGCCACCTGTCCACCCGAGTGCTGCTGGCTATGACCTGGCTACAGCCCGCACCATGACGCCACCTGTCCACCTGAGTGCTGCTGGCTATGACCTGGCTACAGTCCGCACCATGATGCCACCTGTCCACCTGAGTGCTGCTGGCTATGACCTGGCTACAGTCCGCACCATGATGCCACCTGTCCACCCGAGTGCTGCTGGCTATGACCTGGCTACAGTCCGCACCATGATGCCACCTGTCTACCTGAGTGCTGCTGGCTATGACCTGGCTACAGTCCGCACCATGATGCCACCTGTCCACCTGAGTGCTGCTGGCTATGACCTGGCTACAGTCCGCACCATGATGCCACCTGTCCACCTGAGTGCTGCTGGCTATGACCTGGCTACAGTCCGCACCATGATGCCACCTGTCCACCTGAGTGCTGCTGGCTATGACCTGGCTACAGCCCGCACCATGATGCCACCTGTCCACCTGAGTGCTGCTGGCTATGACCTGGCTACAGTCCGCACCATGATGCCACCTGTCCACCTGAGTGCTGCTGGCTATGACCTGGCTACAGTCCGCACCATGATGCCACCTGTCCACCTGAGTGCTGCTGGCTATGACCTGGCTACAGCCCGCACCATGATGCCACCTGTCCACCTGAGTGCTGCTGGCTATGACCTGGCTACAGTCCGCACCATGATGCCACCTGTCCACCCTGAGTGCTGCTGGCTATGACCTGGCTACAGTCCGCACCATGATGCCACCTGTCCACCTGAGTGCTGCTGGCTATGACCTGGCTACAGTCCGCACCATGATGCCACCTGTCCACCTGAGTGCTGCTGGCTATGACCTGGCTACAGTCCGCACCATGATGCCACCTGTCCACCTGAGTGCTGCTGGCTATGACCTGGCTACAGTCCGCCCCATGATGCCACCTGTCCACCTGAGTGCTGCTGGCTATGACCTGGCTACAGTCCGCCCCATGATGCCACCTGTCCACCTGAGTGCTGCTGGCTATGACCTGGCTACAGTCCGCACCATGATGCCACCTGTCCACCTGAGTGCTGCTGGCTATGACCTGGCTACAGTCCGCACCATGATGCCACCTGTCCACCTGAGTGCTGCTGGCTATGACCTGGCTACAGTCCGCACCATGATGCCACCTCTCCACCTGAGTGCTGCTGGCTATGACCTGGCTATGACCTAGCCGGGTCCCTCCTGAGATAAAAAATATTGGGAACACCAGAAATGGAAAAAAACTTTTCATAAAACAGCTGCTATACGTATCCTCCCATTTCTCTACACTCTTTTATGACTGACATGCCATGTATACATTCGGTCTTGTTTTTTTATCAGCTTGATAATGAATCATAATTAGCCATTACTCATATTATTATCCAATAATACTAATTCGTCAATTAAATGCTGCTTTTGTGTCAGTAATAAATGAGAACACTTTAGAGCTAATGTAGGACAAAAACTGAAAGCATTTTGGTTGATGATAACTGGAGATGTGCACCACTGCACAGCTGTAGGGAGTGAACACATCTGCTCAAAGTGAACTGAACAGCTGAATAAAATAGAAGATCATTGAAACTGGTCTAGAATCCAACATTTGCACATAGCGAGTCACAAATATGGCCCAATTGTTAATTATTCCTTTTCAGTTAAGTTTTTCAGTAATCACATTCCACTGTACTACATAGAGGAGATCAACTCCAGTTGTTGGGGACAAAAATGTTTTCCGATTTCTTCTTATACTGTACATTTGTTGAAGTGTACTCACTTATTACTGATAACAGCGACATGTAATTTATGACTTATTAGCATGACTAACAGGCAATTGGTTGATTGGCACAATTATAAAGAAAAACAAGTCATCATATAAATTGTACACGTGGCAGAAGATACAAATAAGATTTTATTGAATTGAACTCAATTGAATTGAATATGACCTTGGCCCAACTCCATTTCTGTTCGGCTCCCACGACCATGCCTACTGCTACCTGCCATTTTCTGCAGCATATAATTACGGTCTTAAACAAAACTGCTTAAGAGAAACATGAAAAGACCTCAATAATGTCATGCACTGTTACTAATTATGTAAACCTGAAATAAAATACAGTGAAACCGGTCTAAAGAGGCCACCCAGGGGCGTAATGAAAAATGGCCGTGGTGCAGGTGACCGCTACACAAAGGAGACCTCCAAGGCAGGTTTCACTATATTTGTGCATAATCTCCAGCGCGCAAACGGACGCGTGCAACAGCCAATCGGACAGCCAGGTCGTGGACGCGCCACTCACAGGTGCTGGAGATTTGGCAGCTGGAAGATCTTGGGTGGCAGAGAGGTGAGCCGGTTCCTGCTCAGCTTCAGCACCTGAAGCGTGCCAGACAGGTTGTCGAAGCAGCCGGACTCCAGGGCCGAAATCCTGTTATTGCTCACGAAGCTGGAATCAAGGACATTGGGAGCATTGCTTAGCGTGAAATGGTTGTTCTTGTCCAAACACTTACATCATGAACCACGGGTGCTCAGGTGAGGAGAGGCGGAGCGTAAGACTCACAGGTTTTTTAACGGGAGCATGGGAAAGGACGTGGCCTTCAGCTCGCCGATGTTGTTGCTGCTGAGGTCCAGCGTCTCCAGGGACCGGAAAGCCAGCAGCTGCTCCCTCCAGATCTTCGGGATCCTGTTGCTCGCCCTGAAAAAAAAACAAACAAACCGCAAAAACCTGTAAACGGACAGCTGCCATGCCTGCCTGGACAAGGCCCACAGCGAGCACTTCGCGTCTCCGGAGACGGGAGACTAAACGTTTGCGATGGGTGCTCGGGGCTGGCCTCTGAAATTAAGAAAAATTTGCAAATGTGATGCTCGGTTACAAACGCGCGCTAAGCAAACGCGCTGTGAGAAAGTGCCGCTTTCAGGCACTGCAGGGAGTCGACACATACATCGCTTCATGCTGTTATTTTGTCTATGAGGTAATTACTAACAAGGCATTAAAAACTGGCAATTACTGGGCTGCTGAACGCCGTGTCCTAAGTGAAAGCGAGTCATAGCAGAGGCCGGCAATTTCCTGAGTCGCACGCCTCCTAAATTGCAGAGTGAGGCTGCTGGCTTATAAACAGGGAATGCACAGTGCTGGCTTTGTGTCAGGCCCAGCCGTCCAAACAGAAATCTCTTACAGTGCGGTGGGCTGGCGGCTCACGTTAGCAATATCCCCCCTCTCCTATCGCTTCAAAAATCAAGTCAATGCTTCTTTAATTTGGCTCGCCGAAAGCTAATCTTAGAGTCAACTGTCAAGTGTGGGTTTGCCTCCCAGGGAATGCAAGGAATTCACAACGAGTGACAGAAAAACCTGAGAGAAAGCTGAGAGAAATCCACCAAAGGGTTAGCGATGGAGGAAACATCTTCTGTACAGTTAACCCTTTAGTGTCAGATTCGCATTTGCGACAATCGATTGTAATGTATGTTAGTCTTATATTTCGACTTAAATCTTATTTCTATTACGTTTTTGCCAATCAAGACAAAAAGATAAGATTCAGCAATGGCAATAAGAAGTCTTATTGTCAATGATACCAATGAGATGAGACAGTTTTACATATTTCAAGATTTTCCATTGGGGTAAGAATTTCACGTCATGCAAACAGTAACTTAAAGCAAAGAAATATTTTCTACTTGAGAAAAAACGATTTAATTATTAGATTTAAAATCTCATTACAACACTAAACCACTTGTTAAGACAGACTTTTTTTCAATGTACAGGACCTATTCCAGTTCACTTAATTAAAGGCATTCAAATCTGAAATCGACCCGTATTTGCTAGAAAAATAAACTGTAAAGTTTGCTTTTGTGCACCAGGGCGCAGCCATCTTGGAACAAGTTAGGTCATGACATCGCTCGGTTGCTTCGTCTCGGCTGCTCTATATATTTCTAGTCCTAATAATTTGGATAGAAATTTAGGAATAATTTGGATAGGAAGACTAGACTAGACAGTAACGCACACTCTGCCTGGGGAATCAATGGCATTAATACCAAGTGAAATTGTCTTACCTCACTGGCAAATCTTGAAATGAGTAAAACATTAGCAATTTTTGTCTTAGCAAAAAAAGTCATAGAACTAAGACTAAGTCTAAATATAAGACAAACTTATTTTTTGTTCTTTGCTGATGTCATACAGAACATGAAGCAAGAGGGCAAGGTGGAAGCAGAGGTGCGCACCGCCACATCGTGGAACGCACAATCTGGGCCTTTTCACTTCGACAGCTAAATAAACAGCCAATTTAAAAAAGCGCTTTTCCTTTTGTTTGTACTTTGGAAAGCACTATATAAACAAGGCACAGCTATGTAAAATTCAGGTCGCTAATTTGTGACCTGCAGAGGCTCAATTTCGATCACAAGTTAACAACCTTGTTGTGACAAATGCTGCATTTCCTCCGTGGACCTAACATTTTTACACTAACTTGTTATTGGCGACCCACACTCAAATGTTCACATGACATTTAATTTCCGCCAACTACAATCGACCGTAATTGCAGTACGGGCAGCAAGCACCGAAACATCAACTTCTTATCTTTTTTTAAATTTCCGTGCTGCACGTCTGTCACGCTTCTAAACTAAACAGCTGATACGTATGTAGAGGGATCTAGCCTACTGCTTTGGTGCCCACAATGTAGATGGAATGCGTAAAATCGTAAGAATGCCATGTGGGAGGGAGGTAGATACAGCTGTACACACACTGCCCCTGGAGGTAGCTGCACGTAGCTGCATCGGTTACTCGCTTTCCTCCGTGGGACACCATTACATTACATTACATTATAGGCATTTAGCAGACGCTCTTATCCAGAGCGACTTACATACTTCTTATTACATTTATCCATTCATACAGCTGGATATATACTGAAGCAATGCAGGTTAAGTACCTTGCTCAAGGTACAAACGCAGTGTGTCCTACCCTGGATGAACCTGCAACCCTTCAGTTACAAGTCCAGTCCCCAGTACCTTATTACAACTACTACACTACATTCCTAGTTTTTGTCATCTCCAAGCCAGGGAATGTTTTAGCCCAGCACTACGACACCCAATTAAACAAATTAACTAATCATGGTCTTCAAGCAGGACTTTAAGAAGAATCAGGTGTCTTAGAACCACAGTCTGCTGGTTTCCAATAACAGTCATAATTTACAGCGTTCTGAAGACTTGACCTTCAGACCATGGTGTGACCCATGACTCAAAGCAAGAAATATCTGAAATACTAAAACAAGATATGTACTTTCTCCTAGACCAGGGGTGGAGCTAAGGGGGTATAAAATGGAAAACCTCCAAGGCATTAACGGGTCCAGGGGGGCCCCTAGAGGTGTGTGTGCGTGCCCCCCACACACACAGCGGTCTCACCGACAGGGGAAAAGGCACTAAAGACCATCGAGGGAAATCGGCTTCCACGTCCTCCCTATGGGGGGGAGGGGGAACCGGAATTTCCAGTTCCCAGGAAGAGATAAAGCCTCGTTGGGTTGTGGGTCGACTGTCAACACCAAGTGCCGCCTTGCTTCCCACAAACAGGCTTTTCAGCTGTGATGTGGGACCACAGTGAGGAGTGCAGTCCCCGTACCTGCAGGCCCGCCGGCTTCCTGCTGCAAACACACCTGGCATTGTTTATTTTAAAACCTTAAAACAGACAGCTATATACAAATTTATTAAATACTTCACTTGACGTTTTCTTTTCTGTTAATTGTATCATTGTGTATGAACAGAAATCCCCCAAAACTGGGTTGGTGATAGTTTTAAAATGGATGGATGGCTTTTTAGAAAGAATATAAATTAAGTGAAAATGTCATACTCAGCCTAATCATAGTGACCTCACCCCATTTCATTTATCATTTATTTTTAACCCTTTTAAAAAATTTTGGAATGTTTTTTCAAAATTCTAAGTCAGTGTTCTAGAACTCCACTGCTTTCAATGACCAGTAGTGATTGTTACATCAACATTAGAACATTGAGTTAAGAACATTCTGATCACAGATTTGTGATCTTGCACCTTAAAGCCCACTCAGTAATTTTGGTTGCAAAGCAACAAATATTGTGTGGATGGCAACCAAGTACCTTGGTGGATCCATGGTTCTGGTAGTTTTTGTCATTTTCATTTATTTATAAAATCTTTTTTTAAAATTAATTTTAAAAAATATATATATATATTTTTTTTTACTGTAATTAGTCACAATACGAGAATTTCCAAGGCATTGTTTATTTGGCAAAGGGTTAGCCAACTATTCCTTTCAATATTATCTGACGAGTGAGCACCAAGTAAGAATGCTGAGCGATTAGTTTGTTTCCATGGTGATGCCATGCAAGGACTACAAAAAAGATATTAAAACAAAGAATAAAATGCGGAAGACGAACAAGGAAGTAGTGATACGTATTCTTGCTTTTTAAGTGCTTTTTCATGAGGATCTTTATCGTTATTTTTATTCAAATAATTCTGCACTATAGTACCATATCTTTGTGTTTTTGGCATTGTAAGCCATTAGCATTTTTTTAACAACCAAAATAATGTTAACATTTTTTGCCCCACCAGGGGGACGCTTCTTTGTTTTTTTCTTGATTAAAATCATAATTTTCTTCATTTCATACTGTATTTTATACAGCTGTTTGAGTTGACAACATTGAACACTGAAGCATTTGAGAAGTTTGGGCTTTTTTTGTTAAATGAAATTTTTTGGGGGGGGATATTGTTGAAAAATGTGTTTACACTCAGCAAAGAAAGATTTTGAAAAAAGTATCGATTTGGCATTGGCATTGAACCCCAGGTATCGGTATCAAAAAATTTTTAAACGATACCCAGCCCTAGTAATGATACGCTCCTTGCCATAGGCAAGATATACTGCAAGATAGGTATGTTAGCAATACAACATTACCTATAACAGGCTAGCCATTTCATTTCCATTAAAACAATGCTAGAGAGGGACATTATTGAAATTGAGTTTTTAATAGTCCTAGCCCGTTGATTCAGCCTTTTCCTGTTCATTTCAAATGCAATTTCAGAATCACCCTCTCCTCCCTGTCTGGAGTAAGGCGAATCATAAAGAAAGGCAATAGAACCCAAACACCAAATTTCATCATAATAGGAGGGTTAAAATAACCAGTTAACATCATTTCTGGAGTGAGACTCGTGCATAATAACCCCACAACAGGACACAGGCCTTCAAACATTTCAAAAAAGACAGACAGGAATTCAGCAGATGCCATTTTTCAGCTTGTTATTTATTTATTTATGTTTTACACATAAAATCTGCACAGCCACTTGCTTTTAGACGCTGGTTATTACCGCTTTCCCTCAATGCCAGAAAGGTTTGTCAATCCAGCTCACAGTTTTTAAGAGCTACTTGAACACAGTCCATTCACACAGAAGTTTTCTTCCCTTCATTTACGGACAGGTCTGTGTACTAAAGTGCTCTGAGTCCTTATCTACCCACCGTTCATTCTTCAGGCCAACAGCAGGCAAACAAGAGCAGCACTGTTCTCCGGCGAACAGACTCAAAATTTGTTAAACCAATTTGTTAAACCAATTTTCCCGCAAATAATGTTATTACACACGATTACTTAATAGTCTGGGCCTATCTGTCAGAGGAGGGCCTATCTAAAATTTAAAGCAAGAAGAAATAAATTCCACCATTCGCATTCCCACAATCTCTGAAATAGTCACTCCTTTCATATAGCAAACCCCACTACTGTGGATTGCTGCCGTTTAGCACTCAAAAGACTGAAAACCGTGAGTCTTCGAATCAAAACAAACATAATGCCGTTTTATGCATTAGAAAAACAACTAGCATGTGCGATCCCGTTTAAGTGCGCTGCCTGCAACAAAAACATTCCACGCCTTTATGGGCACGCGGTGGCATTCCCACACAACCAAACTGCTTTTGGACATTGTAACGGAACACACAAAAATGTCTCGACAGGGTCAAGTTGAACGAAACAAGAATTTGGAAGCAGTTTATCTTGAGGAATACTCCAGAGTACGCATGGACAGAACGCAAAACAAGAAGGATAAGAGAAGCGAGGGGGAGCAGGAGAGAACAACTCGCAACAAACAGAGCAGCGAAAACGCCAAAAAAGCATGAGCTTCAGACTAGCAAACTGAATTTCCACATACTTTCCCCGTGCCGTCAGACTACCCTTCTGTAAATAATTAATAAAAGAGCAAAAACAATAGAGCCTTCTAAAAGAGCCTTCTTTCCCTTTTGGTGCATTCCTCTCTCTCTCATTTCTGACTAGGGGGAAAAAAAAGCAAAAGAAAAAAAAGAGTAGGGGTATCAAATGCTACTTAGTTCTTATTTAAACAGCCTGGCAGACCAGGCGGCATCTCTCCCTGACTTCCCTGACCCAGGCCCCAAGTAAAAACAAACGGCAGTAACTCACCAGCTGGTAGCAATCGAGTCGCGATCATCTTAATTAATTGAACAATTTCCCAGGAATTTACGGGGTTTAACCGTTTGGGAGTTCTCAATACTCGGGGGGGGGGGGGTTAAATTTAGAAGACAGGTTTAAAGCCTTTACTTCACAGGAGCCTCTGGAAACAGAAGGCTGTGAGCCTAGCACAGTTTCCTTATCCATTTTCCAACCACGATCGCTCCCCTAAAAACCCTGACTATGCAGGAAACGTGGGACAGGCACATTGAGGTGTCATTCGGTCATACAAACGGTGCCCTCCCCCGCTGCCTAAAACCCACGTCAACTGATGTTACTTTTCCTATCCTGTACGGTACCTCCCAAACCATCCGAGTAAACACACTCTGCCTTTCAGGCCGCAAACTCACAGACGTTAAGTTCCCTTAGCCAACGGTCATCTCGAGGCTGGTATCGACCGGGTAATGGAGCATCGGCCTTTGCTAGGCCACACGGCCTACATGTGTTATTAATGATGCCAACAAATAAAGCTGTGCTCAACACACACGTAGACATGATCTGCACGCGCTCAGTTATGCATTTGGCAGTGCAGTCTGCTAAGCAAAGAAGGGCCTGGTTCTCATTAAAGGCACCCCACTGCTGAAATGGGAGTCGTATGCGTGCTCTTCTACACTCTGTTCCTCGCCCAACGGGAAATACCACACACAAGCATTCTTCTTAACGTACTTCAAGGAGGGAAAAAAGGAGGAGTACGAAAAAAAAACTTGAACAGTCAACGATTCGCTATTTGGCGATAAAATGGCCGACCCTAAAGAGGAGACGCCAGCGATTTTGTTGTCAGGCTGACGGTGAGAGAAAGAACTGCCAATGCTTCGCACGCGGGCCCACACTAGCCTAGGACTCTTCCAAAAGACGTAACGAGACTTGGCTTGGGACTCTAAAATAAATTCACTCCAGAGCTCATTTCATAAAGTTGTCCAAGCTTTTTTCATAGTATTGTACAGCATACTCTCTATGTCGGATCTTGTTTGTCATTCTAAATATTCAAGAAACCAACTTATATGTTGACACTTGTTTTAGGCTACTGAAGGCTATTTTTGCGGCAGTGTAGTATAATGGTTAAGGAACTGGCCTTGTAACCGAAAGGTTGCATGTTTGATTCCCAGGTAAGACACTGCTGTACAAGGTACTTAACTAGCATCACTTCAGTATATATCCAGCTGTATAAATGGATAATATGTAAAAAATGCTAACAAAAAAAAAAGTTGTGTAAGTCGCTCTGGATAAGAGCGTCTGCTAAATACCTGTAATGTAATTATTTAATGGCTCTGAAGGGTAAAAATTATTCCATTTTGAATCCCATTTCTATGAACAAAATAAATATGGCCCATTAATAAACAGGTCTGTATTAAAAAGACAGCTACTAAAAATCCTATAAATACATTAAAATAGAAACATTAAATAAATAATTTATAGCCAAATAATAATAAAAATAATTTATAGCCACCTCCACTTCATTTAATATGAGCAAAAATAACTAAAGGCGACGAGGCCAACAGACGACAAGGCCGCTTTGGAAAGTTTTTGGAGAACATTCTGCTTGCTGTTACTTTCTGAGTTTTATAACAACTGCTGCTGGCTGCTCCTGTGTTCGACGTGTCACATCTCCAGTACAGAGATACATGATGAAATGGATCCGCTCAAATAAATGTATTTTTATGTTTTTACACAGCCGTTAATTGTCGTTCCCATGTGGACTGCATACTCAGTAACATTCAAAGTTTTTACCCCCTCGACAACTTGCCACTCGTCTGCTGTTGCGGTTTGTGACCTGAACATGATTTAATACGATTATGGCCACGACCCATCTGACCGCAATACGACACACGGATCTAGAAAAATCCCTGGAAAAAGGTCATACTCACAGACTGAGGAGAGTGACGTTTGCAGAACAAGGCCCCAGGTCCGGCACCGAATCCAGCTCATTGTTGTTCAGCTTTCTGTAACGGACATGAACGTTTGTCAGATTCAGAGTGCAGAATCAAACTCGTTGTTGCTCAGCTTTCTGTAACGGACATGAACGTTTGTCAGATTGAGTGCAGAATCAAACTCGTTGTTGTTCAGCTTTCTGTAACGGACATGAACGTTTGTCAGATTGAGTGCAGAATCAAACTCGTTGTTGTTCAGCTTTCTGTAACGGACATGAACGTTTGTCAGATTGAGTGCAGAATCAAACTCGTTGTTGTTCAGCTTTCTGTAACGGACATGAACGTTTGTCAGATTCAGAGTGCAGAATCAAACTTGTCGTTGTTCAGCTTTCTGTAACGGACATGAACGTTTGTCAGATTCAGAGTGCAGAATCAAACTCGTCGTCGTTCAGCTTTCTGTAACGGACATGAACGTTTGTCAGATTCAGAGTGCAGAATCAAACTCGTCGTCGTTCAGCTTTCTGTAACGGACATGAACGTTTGTCAGATTCAGAGTACAGAATCAAGCTCGTTGTTGTTCAGCTTTCTGTAACAGACATAACCATCTGCCAGTTTTTTCCTGGCTCAAAAAGAGGCTTAGGTGGTACCCAAGTGTGGCCAGTCTCATCACAGCTAACACCTATACCCCTTCTATTCCAATTTTATGCTTTGATAGACCCCCATTTTTTGGCACAGATTAACATAACACTCATAATTTATGGATTCTTTTTTGGTCATTTTTCCATGACTAAGAGGACCAGAGCAGGTACATGGGTTTCCTCAGTATTAATTGTTCCCAACAGGGATCTTGATAAGCGGCTGGGATCTTACTTAATTCAACGAAAGATGATTTCCATTGCCTTCACAATCATTATGGTCTTGATACACAGGCAACTTTATGAGGCAGTGCAAATGGGCAATCTTTCCCACAAATGTGACCAATAGTATTTTTTTCCCATACGAGCCCTCCATGTTTCCTCACTGATTGTCCCATTTGCTCAGCTCCATCCTATGTCACTTTGAAAGATGTGGGCATCACGCTCGCATTGTGTCAGATGCCAGGGTCCAAGGCAATTATAACCTAATATATGTCTGGCTGTAGTTTGTGGTGTTGTTATCGTAGGGGGGGCAAAATGGAACGTTATAACGTAGACAGCAGTGTATGGACGTGAGCTCGACAAGACATTTCTCACAGAAACCGTAGTTTGTTGACCGTTTTAACTTCACTGCCGTAGTCTTCAAACTTTAATTAAGTTAATTTGCTAGTGTGTTGTTAGCAATAACCCAATAATTGATTTTTAACGTTACTTGTTCAATCTAACGTTCAAAGTGAAACTGTTCAATTATGGTGAGGGGCATGAAAAATTTGTCACACCCTCAATAAATGGTAAAAGTTCCAGGAGAACATGGAATAAAATCTTTACAATTTATATATTTTTTGAATCATCATCAATTTCACTTGGCCACTGTTGATGAGGCGCAGTGACCTCCTGAGCATCATACAGTTGCCATGTAAATTATGTCAGAAGTATTCAGCATTGTTCTTTGCTACCTAAACTTTGCAGTGCGCTCGTCATCGTTAACATGAATACAGCCCGAAATGTCAATCTTCAGAATCTGTTTAAATCAGGGATGGGAAACTCCAGGCCTCACGGGCTGGTGTGTATGCAGGTTTTTTCTGCCACCAGTTACCAATTATTTAATTAGCCCAATCATTTACATGAGCTGATATCGTAGCTACGTTCCGTGATATGAACAGCAGCTTGTGTGCCTGTATGGTCACGTTTTATCGTGGCTTCATTTATGAGTGAATCAGCGATGTTGTATGTGACTAATTAGCCGAGTGAGCCACGATAACTGGTGGCAGCAAAAACCTGCATACACACCGGCCCGTGAGGCCTGGACTTGCCCACCCCTGGTTTAAACCATCAACCAATCAGCTGGGACTTTAAAGTCAAGACTGCAGCAAAATAAACGCACAGAACATTTCTAATTGTTTTTACAGGTGTTTTTTGCACAATTTCTACTAGGTGCCTTAGGCGGCTTGAAAAAACATTTAGGCGGCCGCCAAAGACACTTCAATGCAAAAACCCTGGACATGAAGGTTTGTCAGATTCAGAGCGCTTTCTGTAATGGACAAAACCTTTTGTCAGAGTGCTTTCTGTAACGGACATGAATGTCTGTCAGATTCAGAGTACTTTTCTGTAACAGACATGACCGTTGGTCAGATTCAGAGTACTTTTCTGTAACAGACATGACCGTTGGTCAGATTCAGAGTACTTCTCTGTAACAGTCATGACCATTGGTCAGATTCAGAGTGCTGAAGTACACAGAGTGCTGTGTTTCTCAGAGGAAGCACAGAGCTTAGAACACACTTACATTTCACTGAGGTGATGCAGTTTGGTAAACAAAGAGCTGTTGAGCGACTGCAATTTGTTATGGCCCAAATCCCTGCAAAGAGACAATCACAGAAAAAAATATTTTACATCTCAGGAAATTTCATTACATCTACATTTTAGGCACTTACCAGATGCCCCAATCCAGAGCAATTTACACAGTGCACATTCCTTACACACAATCCACTGACAGAGCTGGATATTTTACTGAAGCAATTCAGGTTAAATACCTTGCTGAAGGGTACAATGGCAGTGCCCCACCTGGAGTGACATCATTACCAATCCTACAGGCCACTGCTAAAGTCCTTACGAGACAACGAAGGGAGGAGCAGTTGAATTTGGTGTCAATGACAATGTTGGACAACAGCTGGAAAAGTACAAACGATTTTGAAAAAGTGCACAAACTGCGCCAGGGGTCTAAGACTCATCAACTCATCGTCTATTTATTTCCAAAGCTCTCTGTTTTCAAATAAACTGGGCGCAAGGTATTTTTATTTTTATTTTTTATTTATCCTCGGATGGTAGGGGAAGATTCATGAATAATCCCGTGTCTTTCTAATGTTTGAGCCTGTTTTCCCTGTCCTTGCGACTCCTCCCTTGAAACAGTGATCACATTTTTGCCATGTTACTATTCTCTTTAACCCAATAGAATTTAAAAAAATAATAACGGAGGCTGATTGGATTAAAACAGGATCCGGCTTTCTAAATCCTCACTTTACGGGGGAGACCATCTATGATTGGACAAATCGGAACTTGTCTACAGGTGATCATGAATTATTCATGATCCTCCCCTCCCATCCTTGCCCAAGAAGCATGATTGAAGCCAAGGCTGGGTCCTGGGAAGAGTCCAAAAGCTGCGAGGGGGGCCGAGTTAACAACGCTGCGAGTGTGCCGAGTTACCGACGCTGCAAGGGGGTGGGGTTACCGACGCTGCAAGGGGGTGGGTTACCGACGTTCAAGGGGGCGGGGTTACCGACGTTCAAGGGGGAGGGGTTACCGACGCTCAAGGGGGAGGGGTTACCGACGCTCAAGGGGGAGGGGTTACCGACGCTCAAGGGGGAGGGGTTACCGACGCTCAAGGGGGCGGGGTTACTGACGCTGCAGCCAGAGGCTTTCCTTCCCCCCCACCGTTCTGCTGCCTGCCACCATCTGGAACCCATCAAGGGAAACTGAGAAAAACAACAGGCCACCTATTCACAGTGCCAGAGAGAGAGAGCAGACCATGTATTCACAGTGCCAGGGAGAGAGGGAGGGGGAGAGAGAGAGGGAGGGGGACAGAGAGAGAGGGAGGGGGAGAGTGGGAGAGAGAGAGAGAGTAAGAGAAAGAAAGAGTGAAAGTGAGAGAGAGGGAGGGGGAAATGGAGAGAGGGGGAGAGAGAGAAAGAAAGAGGCATTTGAGTTCCAGTGGAATCACTCCTGTTACATTAATTTGTTGGCCTGCTTTGTCCTGTGCGCCTTTAATGGCCGAGGGTGTTTTTTTCTTTGATTTTCTCAAACAGCATACACAGCAAAATGACTACTGTTAAATCTACCCTACCGATAGGAATAATATGTACTCTACTCGTGCTAAAGTACTATTTCAGAGTTGACTTCACACTGATGGCATTGCTAAATGGGGTTCTTTTTTCTTATTTATTTGTTTTAAGTGTGTAGACTCTTGAAATAGTCATAGTTTATCAATAGTGACATCACTTCTTAAAACACATAGCCCAAATTGGCTTTGATCAGTTTCAAATTTGACCCTTTAACAAAAAATGCCTCAACAAAAAATGTCCATTATGAAAGAAGCACCATAAAATTCAAACCTCACAAAGTGTACCTGATGTATAAAGCACCAGAAACGTTTGATTTTGTGTTCAGTGACAATGTAAATCTTAGAACTTATGGTAAAGGTTAACTCAAGGCAAAGTATGGAGCTGCACATACCAGCCACGCAAGTTAATGGTGCTTAATGTTGAAATGTGGCTTGCTCACGCCAACCAAACATTTTCCCTGGGTTTCAATTTCTCAACCCACCCATTGGGCATTTTAAACGAAGCCTTCCTGAGTTGAGTGAGAAGTGCGAGAACAAAACTTTAATAATAGTAGGCCTACGTTCCAATACCATAATGCTTTCAGTGAGGTGAGAAATAAACAGAGGCAAGAACAAGGAGGCAAGGAGATGTAATAAGAAGTTGTGTAAGTCGCTCTGGATAAGAGCGTCTGCTAAAAATGCCTGTAATGTAACAACGGCCGTTTTAAAGCACAAGTCTTAATGTCGACAGCGAAAACTTCGTGTACCAGCATCTCCATTTTCAAGCCTTATAAAGTCTAGTCACCGGTGCTAAAATGAGGCGAGAAAATTATTTTCTTTTCCGTCTCCAGATTTGGGCAAATCGTCGCGTCTGTTTTTCCTGGCGCAGAGAAAGGCAAGGCTCAAACGGAGCCATCTCTACGCGTTTGAGATGCAAATGCAGCGACTGCTCCTTAATCGGTTCCATCAGGAGCTCTGCAGCTGCTAATTCAGCAGAAATGGGCCTAACTCATAAATCAGGAGGCCTGAGCGCAAGCATTTTAGTGTGCAATTTTTTTTGAAGGCTCGCCGTGGTGGAGATGTGGGCCTAGGCCTGCGTTTTATATTTCTGGAACAACCAAGTTTCCAGTATTAGCAGAATGTAGCATAAATAAATTATTATTATTATTTTTAAAGTAGGCTTGCCCTAGGCTATTGCTTCATAAACAAGGTAACATAATCGCTTTCAGATTTGTTTTGAACAAAGTTAATTACTATTAGGTTTGTCGTTTTTTTTTTTGGTTCTCCATTCCTATTGTTTTTCCGTGATAAAAGTTTAAGATCAGAAAAGCAACAAATAGCCCACGTTTTAATGTTTAAAAACAATATTCGCCAAAATTTTATTGAAAACGCAATCATCTCCCCAGTTGCCATAGCCCCGGGCTACATAATTACTCTTTTTTTTGGGGGGGGTTATGTAGGCTAATTTACCAAAATAAAAGGGGTTGTAACATAGCAAAACAAACGAAGTACTCTAACAAACGTAGCTACTTCATGGCTGGATTAATTTACGGCTGAATACATTTTTTGTTTAAGTGCAGCAGGACATCAAAACAAGCTGCAAATTTACACGTAATCGTGAAGTGGGTCAAGCGGACCAGCTCTTCAATGCGTTTTGTGTGACCCAGGTGTAATTGGACTGTGATGTATGAATTATGTCCATTAGAAATTACACAATTGCAGCTGACCCAGGATTTTGCTGTGAATGAAGCTATTTACATTCCGGTCACCACACCGTATTGTTAGCCTGGCCACTGATGGAGGCATTATCAGGAGCAATTAGCCAAGTGACTGAGCCCTGCTACAAGAAATGTCCCAATAATAATAATAATAATAATAATCTGAAGTAGCCTAGCCTTAGATTGTATAGGCTACTATACTTTACTATTAATCTCTATACACAAGAATTTGGGCCAATACAACACCCCCCCCCCCCCCCCCCTCTCTCAAAACAATTTGTCGACCCACTACAATGATCGACGTCATGACGTCAACACTTTCCTACCAAGAATAGATCAGTGTTTTGTAGGCTACTCATCCCCATGCAATATAAGGTACCAAAATAAATAAACTTTCATTTCTGCCCCACTAATCGACCGCATATCGACCTCCAAGACCGACGTTGATTAGGTCAAATGTTTGGTGGGGTTGGAGGGGAAAAGGCTATAATAAAGCCGACTAGAGAAAGAACAATAACCTCAATTCTACAGTTGTGCTCTTTTTCATTTGCAAATTTGAGGCCTAGGTCTAGGCTATGCCTCAAGCAAAACAAATTTGCCGTTGTCACATCTCTTCATTAAGCTACAATTCATTTCTCAAACAGCGCGGCAGTAGACACATAACTTTAAGACATTAAGACATCATCGACAACAATCATTATTCTTATTGGGCTTTCACGAAACACAAAACAGATTTCGCACCCCGCAGGTAGCCTACGAAACTCAGTCCCCATATGTTTTCAGTAGGGCAGTCGCCGAGAGGAATCTCAGCAGTTTGCTCCAAATGATTGAAAATCTGGCTGTGTTTTCCCCCAAAGGGTGACACAGCCTCGCGTTCCCAAAATTCACAACATGCAAATGTGGCCTACACTTAATAGCATTTAATTAATAGAATAATAGGAGCACACTGTTATGGACACTGTAACTTTGTGCGAGTTAGGGTCTGCAGTAGGCTGGCCAATAATAATGTAGGCTATGCGTTTGCAGTAACGTTAAGGCAAGTTGTAAAATAGCTACCACAAAGCTTTAGGCTACTCGTCTAGATCATTAGTGGAGTACGTTAAAGTTAACACTTCCAACGTACTTTTTACTATCAATATCATATGTGAATGATTCATGCACAAAAGGTGCCAATTCAAGTGGCATAATGTAAAATAAAAACAAAAACATTAAGCTATCAGATCATCATGGCACATGACTTCGTTGTTCCATATGCCTTGCCTTCACACCTCCATGAACATGAATTGCCAGTACAAGGGCTATATATGCGTCTCGAATGGCAGTGGAAATTATATTTCCTTCTCTCTTAAATAAATAAAAATGCTAGCACAGAGTTTTACAACATATTTTCTTCAGAGCAGTTTCTAGGACCGCATGACATCGAGACAAACCATGATATAAGTTGTAACATTGCAACACACATAAACGTAAAATGACTCTTTCCCCCCCCCCTTTACTTTGCCGAGCCTATAGCGCCAGCACGCTGCGGGTTCGTAGCCTATATAGGCCTCGAGTAAAAGCAGTGAAGAAACCGCATTCCTTCTCTTAAAAGCGAGATCGTCCGAGATTTCGTTACATTCACTTACAGTTGTACGACCCACGGAGGGAGATTTTCTGGGACTTTACCCAACTTCAGCCGACTGCAGTCCACTAGGTCCCCAACACACCTACAGGGAGACGGGCAGGCTCTCTCGCCAATTCCAAGAGTAAATTCCAGTCCAGAAAATAGCAAAAACATTACGGGCAACTTAACAGCGCCGAGTAGCTGCTCCGCAGCCGACATTTTTGACGGTCGCTGAGTAGCCTACGCCTAAATACCAAAAAGAACAAAAAAAATTCCCTTAACACGACAAATCCAAGAGAGTTGAACTTCCATAGAGAAAAATGACACATTCAGATCTGGCGAGGACGTATTTTCTTATGCACAAACACTAATTCCCCCTTTTCACAGTGAAAGCGCACTCCCCATACCTCCAGAAAACTTTTCCTGCCTGTAGCCCGTACCTCACTTCGCTCTAGCCTACATGCCAGACTCCCCACAGCGAGTTCGCCCATTGGATTTTGAAAGTGAGGCACATGACTGAAAAACAATGGTTGGAAGTGGGATTTGGGAAACGTAGTCCAAACGGCTTCATGACCAAAGTAAACTTTAGAAAAACGAGACACCCACCGTCTCTGTTTTCGCTGGAAGAGTGCTTCATGCATTCTTATAGAGAAACGTTTTTGCACAAGTTAAGTGAATAGACATTTAAACAGAAAGGTTTACCCTAGGGTAGTATATTTTAACGCAAACCGGATGCAACATGCAAAGCTGCTAATATTGACATCATAACCACGTGTTGATTGTTCAATTCATTATTATTTGTTTGATTCCTTTTTATTTTAACCCTTGTGTTCCGCTTAGGCTACTTATTAGCAACGGTAAAAATGTGATTTATAGCCTAGGCTATATTGAAAGCATAGGGGGCATTAGGCTATCTGTGAAAATTTTGAATTAAACAAGGTTTTAATGCATGATTATAGATATGTATTGTTTTGAACTGACATTGTCAATTATTTTTAATCTTTATCTCATTGTATTCAAATAAACTAGGCAGAAACACATGGGCTAAAGCAAATGAATAGGCTAGGCCTACCGATGAAGAACAACAAATAGAAACACAAAACAAGAACCAAATTTGCACTGGTTTAGTCACTGGTTATGAAATAGCCTAGGCTACGTCTATCAATAGTGTCATTCCTTTTTTACTAAAAGTTTAAAACGGGTCTAGAATTCCTTATGGAAAAATAATATATTGCAAATTATCATCACAATATATTTAAAATATACTGCAGTATATTACTTTTCCATAAGGGATGACCCAAACAAAACACAAGGGTTAAATAGTTACAAACAGTAGGCTATGTCTTCTTTTTAACAGTTAGGCCTACATTTTCTCAACAGTTCGGTTGGACACAAAACAGTTAAGAATAAACTAACACACTGGCACGCACCTGGGGAGTATTTCACAAAGCATGATTACTGAGTTCGCTGGATAACTGCACCTAGTAAAACCCGAAACCCTCCCAAATCTGGAACATGGACTGAAGTAAAAAGAGCTGTCCCGGGTTTTACTCAGTGCAGTTATCCAGCTAACTCAGTAGTCCTGCTTTGTGAAATACCCCCCAGCACACACAGTCGGTTAGGAGACGATCAGTTAGCCTGTTATAAATGCACTCCTTTGGGCTATCAATACATTTAAAAAAAAGTTATTTCCCTACTAATATAACATATTTTACACAATTAAAATCATATATTGTCATATATTCTGAATATATTTTATATGATGTAGCCTAAAAAACAGCGCCGATAATAAGATGTTTAAAATGAGATTAGTCAACACAGACATTTGTTCACAATGCACTCTGGGTACCACAGATAATTATTTTCATGCCACTTGGGCTTGTCAACCAGTTCACACCTTCTGGATAACAATCACACACAAACTATCGTCTATCTTGGGTTGCAGAGTCCCACCATCCCCATTACTCTGTTTGCTTGGAAATCTTAAAAATTGATCTACCAACAAAATACAGTGCACCTATACTCATTGCTCTAACTATCGGCAAGAAAAAGAAGAATTGTTTGATGAGTGTGCTCCTGAATCCCCTCAACAAAACCTCGGAAATAAGGGTTTCAGCCTGGGATTTTAAGTGCCCCCATTTGTGAGAAAAAGTCGCCCACTACTTGATGAAGTTGGCTCAAATATGCGCCCTCAAAGGGGTGAAGGGAACATACTCGGTCACGGCCATACTCAGCGAAACCCCGGAAGTAAGTATATCATACGGGGGTTTTAAGTATACTACATTTACAGAAAATGTCGCCTTTCTCGTCCTGTCTACTCAACAAGCCTAATTAATAGTATGGAAGGGTGCTGATTCGGACACAGCCCGGTGAGATCTGGATCTAGAGAAACATGGAAAGACCTGTTGCGTGGCGTAGGCTTATGTAGTCTCACCTTCTGCGTTTGTTGTGATCCTCGATCATTTTCACATGTAAAACCTTTGAAACTGCAAATGCTGCTCAGAGGTCCATCAAACACGCATCAGTTTTCTGCGAGAGTCCATGTTTTTTTGCCGCTGAACATTTTAACGCCATCAGACTTCCTTTATCGTAACGAACGGGAACCATTGTCACAGCAAACGGGACGCATAATCCTCCCGAGATGGCCACTTGAACACACTATTTGACATGACGTCGGACATGAATAGGCTAGCTAAAAACTTTAATTCTTTGAGTATATAAGCTTTATTTTTCATGAGTTCAGTGAATATGAAATAAAATAGGCTACATAATACCCATTAAAATATAACCTAATAGATAGCCTATTTATGAATTATGTTTAAGTCAGTTTCAACCATGTTGACTTCAGAACTTCAGAGATAGGCCAAGAGGAAAAAAGCGATAATTAACCTTCCGGTTGTGTTCCGGTCAAATTTGATCAATTTACATCTTTTCTGTATCAAAATGTGGGTTCTTGCACCTATTTGAAATAATGCTTCATGAATGTTTTCATGCTAGGAATCGGAACATATAAAATTAGCGATCACCACTTTCATTAAATTTTAGATGTTTTATATTTTGTACATCTATGGTGTTTCCGGTCAAATATGGTCGGCCATAGGAAATGAATGGGTGAGACTATATCCAGCAGATGGAAAACACCCACAAACCACCAAAACACACAGACAAACACATGCACACACACTCACACACAGAGACACACGCACATGACACGCATGCACACACACACACACACACTCTCACACACAGACACACACACGTACATACACACTATAATTTGTATCGAGGTTGAATTTGTGATGATTACAAAATAAATGGGACCCAGCTCAGGTTTGAGATACATGTCTCACACTCAACCATTTCAGAGGAGAGGCGAGACATGTTACAAAATCACAGAGGCCGATAAAGTATGATCTCTATCTGTAAAACCATATCAATGACGAATGATGATTGAATGCAGGCTATTATATGAGCAAAATAATACTTTCGGAAGTACTGCCTCAACCCGATGAGATCAATTACAAAGCCTTATGGGATACAATGACGTCACGTGGTGCTTTAATGGCGACATGTAGTCCAGCTGTCTCTCGTGTTAGTGTTTATTAATTTGAATGTGTTTTGTTGTGTCGGGTTTTTGTCTTTGTTTTTTTCATGCGCTGTGTGTCTGTAGTGGGACGGGGAAGCGGGCTGGAGATTTTTCAGGGCACTCCTGCTGCTTGTTTGATAATATTGACGAATTGTCTAGTCGATATAATTTTGTTTGTGGTCATCACCATGGAGACGCATTCGCAACATATGCTCGGGAATGTCCGTTGGACCTGCAGACTGCAGCAACAAAGTTTACCATCGCTCTTCACCGGAGTTGAGGATTACGGGACTGATCCGGGAGTGCAGGTAATCTTCAAAAGGCAGCCAGGGAATGAGAACATAATGCGGGGGATGAATGAGGAGACGCCTGGGAGGATTGACGCAGTTCGGTGCTCCGTTTCGGTGGTGGGCAGAGACCGCGGCGCTGCGTGTATAGAGAAGAGTTGTGGAGGCGGAGTTTGTGTGTGGGACTGCTTGGTGACACTGGACATCTCGGGACAGCGGGACTATTTTTTTAAATTATGGCTGTATTGCACTTTAATTCACTTGATTGATGTAATGATTCTGTTGGATGTCTTTGTTTGATATGTTTGTTTGTGTGTTGTGGGTCTGCCCCACTGTCTGTCTTTTTTGTTGTTGTTGCTGGGTCTACAACTGAAGTTCCCTTGCAGGAAAATAAAAGCTATTCTATTCTATTCTATTCTATTCTATTCTACACACCCATGTAAAGAGCACAGCAGGTTTCTCCTGTGTTTTCTCATTTTGTGAAAAAGCACATCTGATAGTTATTTATATCACACAGTAACTTCCCTGCAAAATAATGGCAAAAAGTGTTTTTATAAAGCCGAAAATAAACAATAGCAATTGAGAAACAGAAAATAGGCAACTGACGAGGCTGAACGGTATGACTTATTAGAATGGGAAAGTGTCGTTTCTAAATCTGTAGGAGTTTCTGCTCATTTATTGTAAAAAAATGTACACGTAAAAAAGTTTCACTTCAGAAACATGGATCCCAAGCATCAGTCCTAGGCCCCTGCCTAATTTAATTTACGTTACCACATGTGCGCAAATCCCTTGGAGGCATCTGGGCCAGATACTTGTGGTGCATTCCCTATCTTGCTGGTGCATCTATTAATCATTTCAAGTGTCTGTCTGTCTGTCTCCATCTGATCTATAGGTTCTGTTCTTTTCATGTCGCTGTATGAAGGCTGTATATTGCCTCTGTGGCAAGATGTTCTCTGACAACTTAACAAATCAGAACCCCAAAAAAGCAAATGAGGTAGAAACACCCCAATGGGAAGAAAAACGGTGATGAGAAAAAGCTGTATAATCTGCAATTCAGAGGGACAGTGTGATACAGCTGGACTCCAGGTTGCGTCAAGGCGTGGCTTTGAACCAGGGGAGGGACAGGGCTGGAGCAGTCTGCAAACTCAGGGCGAGGGAAGGGCAGAAGCCCCAACAAAAAGAAACAGAGGAGAAGGTTAGCGACTTATAGAATTTGTAGAAGACCCTAGTGCTGAGAATGCATAAAAAGAGTGCCTAAAAGCAAGAGGGGAAAAGTTTATTGACAAATAGAGAAAAGGCAATATGAATTGGATCAGTACTTGGCATTTGCCACAAATAGTGTCTGGAGATTGAAAGCTGCTGGAGGGGTTTATGTTCTCTGTAGATAAGACAGAAACTTAACCACGAAATCGACCTCCCGACAGACAACGCCGGCGTTGTTAGTTTTCAGGCCAAAAATTTCCCACTGTAGTTAGCTAACTACACTGGGAAGTTCTCTTGAAAGATTCCTGTAAAGCACAGGCTAGTTTTTTTCGACTTACTTTCAATTTTTCTTTTTTTTAATAACATCTGCTGTATTCAAGTCATCTGGTAAGAGTCAAAGACTCAAGCAGGACCGAACTTTAATTGATGTTAATTTTTTTGATATGATATTTTGCCAGTTAATTATTGCTGTTCATTGGGGGTCCAGAGTAGAAGATTTATTGTTCACTTGCATTAACCTACTTCTCTATACACAAGTAGCGTATCAGGTCAAGTGAGTGAGATTGCTCTGCAGAACTACAGCGAGAGAAAATGGGAGCATGGCAGCAAAATCATTAAAAACACTGCCACTGGCTTAATGGCACAGAGCTGCCCTTTCTATTCATTTCACTCTCGACTGTGTGATGGTGCGCACATTTGTTCACTCGTGAGAAAATTTGTGAGAATCACACACAAGCTTAGTGACAGTCCTCTTTAAAGAGGCAAAACAAGTGCAGGGCTTTACTGTTACTACATGAGGGATTTAGTACATTAAACTAGTTATATCAATAGAGTTATTGTAAAAGGTTAAGTGGCTATGCCCCAGGCAGTAATGTTGGCCTATATGCTTTATGCCATTACATACAAAGCAAAATTCCTTGTGTTAAATCAACTTTAACAGTGTTTATTTGACTCAGATAAGGACAATGTGTACTGCATTAGAATAAAACTATAAATAACCGCCTTGCGGTTGTATGCCTCCACTAACAAGTCAAGTTGCAGTTTACATCCATGTCTGTCCAGACTCATAACATATATGTAGTTTTTAAATAAAGATGTTCTGCACTTTATTTTAAAGGCAATTGATCATCCCCAATTTTATTTGCAACACTAGCTGAGCAAAGACAGTGCAAGAAAACAGTGGGCTCATGGCATAATTCAACCTATTAATTACATTATGAATAGACTAGATAATAAGATAAAATGATGAAGTGATGACCTTTCCAACTTTTGTATATACAATGTCATCACTTCATCATTTTATCCTATTAGACATTTGTGTGAAATGTTGTCATAATAAGCATAGGAATTCTTGAGTTATGGCCAAAAACGTATTTGTGAGGTCACAGTGACCTTGACCTTTGAACTTTGACCATTCCTGAGATATGGAGTTCACGAGAATGGGACGTACGGACGTACGGACGGACGGACAACCTGAAAACGTAATGCCTCCGGCCATGGCTATCGCCGGCGCGGAGGCATAAAAATACTCTAACAAAGTAGATTTTTGCACTGAACTGAACCTACTATGTAGGGTTGTTCAAGAAAACTAAACTCAGTGCTTAGCTGGTCCTATTGAGCAGCGTACTAGCTTACTAAGAGGATACTCAAACACTTCCTTTTGGTTTAATTGTAAAATGTTTCTTTCTGGAGACCTTGACTGTCATTTTTAGTCTATTTCAAATACAAAACACATGCAACATTAATGGCTTATTAACTTTCTGGTGAACCACCCATAAGCTCCTTACACAATACCCTTTCTACATTAAAAACAAAAAACAAAGAAAGAAACAGTCAATAATAAATAAAATCTTGTTAATACAGTTAAAAGCTGCCCAAAGGCATTTAAATTGAAATGTATTGATCCACAAAACATATTGAACTGTCCCGTGCATTTGTAAAGATGTGACATTTTCACCTTCTAGCTATTGCCTTTAAGTGTTGAGGCTCGAACTTGGTTCTGTGTTCGCTCTGTTATTTTTTTATTCAAATTTTTTTAGTTTTAGTTTTATTAGAAGTATAGAATAAGAATAAGTATATATATATATATTGAATGCTATAGCGTATCAGAACGGATGGCGTTCATAAGCCAAATTATTAGGCCCCCATGGATTTTTGCAGGGAGTGGGAGGACTGTTAGTTAATGCAGTAAAGAAAACACCCACAGAGGCGTAAATAAAACTGTTCCACCATTTACAAATAACGTTTCTATCCAAACCGGATCTTCTTCAGGTCAAAACAGTGCACTTCCTCTTCCATATATGAATGTTACATCACGTGACACTTTATTAACGTGGGCCCACACATTTTTGGATCTTATACTAAACATACATCTACATATTGACACAATTAAAAATGACAGTGAAGAATACATCTTACAATTGGCAACATTTTCAGACCAAAAAGGAATATCTAAGTATATCATAAGAGATCAGTCTCATAAATAGTCATGTCCAGTCAAATCACAATCAATGAAAAAAAGATTGTATGTGAAGGCCAAGGGTGCTCCCACAAGGACTATTAGTTAAGCCTGGAACAGAGAAGAGGGTCTTTCTTACCCGGCCTTTTAAAATTCCACATTCAGTGATATTTATTCACAGCATCTCACGGCATGGATCTGAAACTCTACCAGTGCATGAAATCCCTTCTTACTGGTGGCACTGAACCTTTGGATTTAAATACATCGCACTCACTGAAAAAATTAATAAATGTCCGACGTTCATCAAAAGGATCTGTCACTGGGTGTAGATCCAGCTCTTTAGTACGAACCCTGGATTAATATCGAAAGGAAAATAATATTAATGGAGAAAGAAATCCAGAATTTGCTTATGGGAGTTAAGTGGCAGTGTAGTATAATGGTTAGAGAACTGGGCTTGCAACCCAAAAGTTGCAGGTTTGAGTCCCAAGTCATTGTTATACCCTTGAGCAAGGTACTTAACCTGCATTTCCTCAGTATATATCCATAAGTATAAATGGATACTCTGTATGCATTTATATTTCTGTTGCTCTAGTAGGTTGCCTTTAATGTAATGTTTACGGTGCAGGAAGCACCTGGAGCCAGTCTGTAGTCTGTACCTCAGGGAGATGGGACAAGCTGAACCGGGCCTTTTCTCGCACTGAAAACAGTCCTTACTGTTCTTGTAGCTCTGCGTTCTGCAGCGGGCCCTCCAGAGCTTTCGGCTCTGTGCCGTAAAGGCCTCAAACTCCGGACCCCGGCCTACAACTCTGAGAAACAAGGCCCAACAAACTTTGATATATCAACTGAAAATCAGGGAGGTCCTGTCAAATGTGGAGAGCGGAGGTTATTTGCTGACTCTACTTCCCCTTGCTAATGCTCAAAATGGCCGACTGCCAGCCATTATGCTCAGAATAGCAACAGCAGAATAGGTGTTGACCCAGCATTCCCAGGTACTATCCAGCCAGTAAAAACAGTGGGGTGGAGAGAGGGGGTGTGGCCAGGCAGAGACGCTTTACACTGAGCCAGTAAAAACAGTGGGGTAGAGAGAGGGGGTGTGGCCAGGCAGAGACGCTTTACACAAAATACTCTACTGAAGTCTGAAAGCTGGACTTGAATCCAGAGCTTAATGTATATTAAATAGCTTTTTGTTGAATTTGAATAGTTAGTTGGCTGGCTCATTTTGTTAAGGTACAGTTCTTGTGGATGTACAGGCCCCCTGGTCTGCTATTGGATCCAGACCATGCCAGTGCCAACAGCATGTATTTATGCATACTCTGACATTCTCAGACTGGAATTATGCCACAAAGAACTAAAACAGATCTATCAAAATTTTCCAAATGAAAACTGGATATGGGTGCATAAGAGAGGTAACTGTGGACAAAAGTCCTCATGAAGCAATGCATGATTTTCCATACCCTAGTGTCCATAGGCTAGGGGCTAGGGTCCAGGGGCCAGGGGATAGGGGCTACGGGCCAGAGGCTAGGGCATCCTATGCCCCGTTGATGGACAGTGGCCTCCCTGGTTGACTGAGTGAATGCAGGCTGCGTTCTACAACTGCCCAGATAGGAGGTCCACTACGCTGGTAACAAAAAAAAAACAGGCATTACCAGGTACCCACTAATCACTGTTGCCGTTGTTCTGTTACTTATTACCATTGTACATTGTGATTGGTAGAGCTCATTTCTGGTTTCTGTTTGAAAAGTGATGACATGCGCTTTGGCGGTATGCGCTTTGAAAGACTGTTTGCTGGTGGTATATGGGCTTTGGGGTTAGTATGCTGGTAGTATACATTTTGGAGGACTACACTGGCAGTATGCACTTTGGGAGACGGTACGCTGGCGGTATGCATTTTGGGGGATGATATGTTGGTGATATGCACTTTAGAGGACGGTACACTGGCAGTATGCGCTTTGGGAGACGGTACGCTGGCGGTATGCATTTTGGGGGATGATATGTTGGTGGTATGCACTTTAGAGGACGGTACACTGGCAGTATGCGCTTTGGGAGACGGTACGCTGGCGGTATGCCCTTTGGAGGATGGTACGCTGGTGGTATGCATTTTGGGGGATGATATGTTGGTGGTATGCACTTTAGAGGACGGTACACTGGCAGTATGCACTTTGGAGGACGGTGCGCTGGCAATATGCAGTTTGGAGGACAGTACGCTGGCGGTATGCGCTTTGTTAGACAGTACGTTGGCGGTATGCACTTTGGAGGATGGTATGCTGGCAGTATGCGCTTTGGGGGACAGTACACCTTCCGGTATGCACTTTGGGGGATGGTACGCTGGCGGTATGTGCTTTGGATGATGGTACACTGGCGGTATGTGCTTTGGAGGACGGTACACTGGCGGTATGTGCTTTGGAGGACGGTACACTGGCGGTATGTGCTTTGGAGGACGGTACACTGGCAGTATGCGCTTTGGGGGACAATACACCTTCCGGTATGCGCTTTGGGGGATGGTACGCTGGCGGTATGCACTTTGGAGGATGGTACGCTGGCGGTATGCGCTTTGGAGGACGGTATGCTGGCGGTATGCACTTTGGAGGATGGTACGCTGGCTGTATGCGCTTTGGAGGATGGTACGCTGGCGGTATGCACTTTGGAGGATGGTACGCTGGTGGTATGCACTTTGGAGGATGGTACGCTGGCGGTATGCACTTTGGAGGATGGTACGCTGGCGGTATGTGCTTTTGAGGACGGTATGCTGGCGGTATGCACTTTGGAGGATGGTATGCTGGCTGTATGCGCTTTGGAGGATGGTACGCTGGCGGTATGCACTTTGGAGGATGGTACGCTGGTGGTATGCACTTTGGAGGATGGTACGCTGGCGGTATGCACTTTGGAGGATGGTACGCTGGCGGTATGTGCTTTTGAGGATGGTATGCTGGCGGTATGCACTTTAGAGGATGGTACACTGGCAATATGCAGTTTGGAGGACAGTACGCTGGTGGTATGCACTTTGGAGGACAGTACACTGGCGGTATGCGCTTTGGGGGTCAGTACACCTTCCGGTATGCGCTTTGGGGGATGGTACGCTGGCGGTATGCACTTTGGAGGAGGGTACGCTGGCGGTATGTGCTTTGGAGGACGGTACACTGGCGGTATGTGCTTTGGAGGACGGTACGCTGGCGGTATGCACTTTGGGGGACAGTACACCTTCCGGTATGCGCTTTGGGGGATGGTACGCTGGCGGTATGCACTTTGGAGGATGGTACGCTAATGATATACGCTTTGAAGGATGGTACGCTGGCGGTATGCACTTTGGAGGAGGGTACGCTGGCGGTATGTACTTTGGAGGATGGTACACTGGCGGTATGTGCTTTGGAGGACGGTACGCTGGCGGTATGCACTTTGGGGGACAGTACACCTTCCGGTATGCGCTTTGGGGGATGGTACGCTGGCGGTATGCACTTTGGAGGATGGTACGCTAACAGTATGCGCTTTGAAGGATGGTATGCTGGCGGTATGCACTTTGGAGGATGGTATGCTGGCAGTATGCGCTTTGGGGGACAGTACACCTTCCGGTAAGCGCTATTTTACAAAACAGACGCATAACTGCCTTTAGCTCTGCATATTTAAATTAGGCTGGCCACTCCCTCTGTATTTTTCTGGGCTCTGGCACAAGTACAACATAAGAGACCCTATGCATGTGTGTGTACAACATAAGAGACCCTATGCATGTGTGTGTACAACATAAGAGACCCTATGCATGTGTGTGTACAACATAAGAGACCCTATGCATGTGTGTGTACAACATAAGAGACCCTATGCATGTGTGTGTACAACATAAGAGACCCTATGCATGTGTGTGTACAACATAAGAGACCCTATGCATGTGTGTGTACATCATAAGAGACCCTATGCATGTGTGTGTACATCATAAGAGACCCTATACATGTGTGTGTACAACATAAGAGACCCTATGCATGTGTGTGTACAACATAAGAGACCCTATGCATGTGTGTGTACATCATAAGAGACCCTATGCATGTGTGTGTACATCATAAGAGACCCTATGCATGTGTGTGTACATCATAAGAGACCCTATGCATGTGTGTGTACATCATAAGAGACCCTATGCATGTGTGTGTACAACATAAGAGACCCTATGCATGTGTGTGTACATCATAAGAGACCCTATGCATGTGTGTGTACATCATAAGAGACCCTATACATGTGTGTGTACAACATAAGAGACCCTATGCATGTGTGTGTACAACATAAGAGACCCTATGCATGTGTGTGTACATCATAAGAGACCCTATGCATGTGTGTGTACATCATAAGAGACCCTATGCATGTGTGTGTACATCATAAGAGACCCTATGCATGTGTGTGGTGGCAAGCGGTAAAGTGGTCTGCATTCCAAATGCGGTCTGCGACCTCAAACAAACAAGCCACGCGCTTGCTGGAACATCGCATAAAGCGGTTCGTGTTCTGTCAAATTCTTCACGGTTATGATACACGCATCTCATAATTATTGAGGCATCGACTCTGGCCTTCGGGTACTCGCCAAACAGCTCATGAGCAATCTCTGGGTTCCCACAATCCCCACAATTTTTGGATAATAATGTAACCATTATTGTAACCAATGTATACCAATGCATAATAATCTAACCAATGTTCTGTTATTCCTCAAACTGCCAGTCCATTTTCACTTTTAAAAAAAAGAAGAAGAAATAAGTCAATTTAGTGCCATGATGTGCTTCTAAACACAAATTTCCATGAGGAAATGACATGTATAAAATAGCCAGATAAAAACCGTGCAAACAGACAAATAATGCTCAGCATTTCTTGATTCAGATTAAGATTTCTGACCTGAAGTGAACCATGGAATGGAATGTTCATTTAAAGCATAAGGTCCTCTTTCTCGTCCTATGAGAAATAGGCTATGTTGTAAATTTGGAGTGTGTCTATAGAGATGAATGTGGTGAAAGGGCTTTAAGACGAGAATAGAGAATGTCTATTAAAGGTACCATATCCATAGCTGGCTTGTGAGAAAACTGGGTCATGCTGGGAGAAAATCTATTCAATATCAGAAGAGAACGTGTGGCATGTGCGTCGACAACAGATGACTCTCGGTTCACTGCGTAGCTTAAGGGTAATATTGAATCCGATCAAAGGTCATTACTGCTTCCCCAAAGCAATAACTGCATCATCACTGGCCTTAAGTTCAATAACAAAATCATCACAGTCTCTGGGAGTTTTATTGTTAACCTCTGTTGGATTAAACATTTATTTTGAAAGGCTGCTATAATTCCGTTTCAAGGACCGTTATTTACTGCCTTTAACTGGAAACAGGCTCATATGTTCTGTCCATAGTATGAAATAAGTGACAATGATATTTATATATATTTAGATATGTAACCACTTTGGAATGAATTGCAGGCCATGTTTACTGTGTCCTTCAGTGAAGATTTTGTAATTTATCACCTGAAAATGCAAAGACCAGCTGGGATTCTAAGCTGGTCTGTGGATGGTCAAAGCTGGTCTGTGGCTGGTCATAGCTGGTCTGTGGCTGGTCAATGCTTGTCTGTGGATGGTCAAAGCTGGTCTGTGGCTGGTCATAGCTGGTCTGTGGCTGGTCAAAGCCGGTCTGTGGCTGGTCAAAGCTGGTAGAGTAAACAGGTGGTCAGAACACAGCTAAAACAGTTTAGGCTGGTTTAAAATGTAATTTTAAGCAGGGAAAAACTATTCAATATCAGAAAAGAAAGTGTGGCATGTGGCGTGTGCCTCGACAATGGATGACTTTCGGTTCACTGAGTGCGTAGCTTAAGGGTAATATTGAATCTGATCAAAGTCATTACTGCTTCCAGTACAGTACAGTACGTTACTGTACGGTTACTGTAAATGTATTTTCTTGTTTTTGACACACAGATCTCCAAACACCCTGATACCCAGCATTGTATAGCTGGCATCTCAGCAGAAACTTCTCTAAACATTTAAATATCTTTTATTGCTCTAAAAAAGAAAGAGAGAAAAAAAAGACCTCTTCACGTCCTCCTGCTCAGACCCATTAAGAACATTTTGGGCATTATCCACAAGCGCGGTCATAAACTAGTGAAACCACAGAGGACACGATTACGTGGAGGTGAAACCGCAGAGAACACAGTTATGTGGGAACCCCAAGAGGTCCCAAACAGCAGAGGTATTGGGGGAGGGTGGGGCGCTAAAGTAAGTTAGCAGAAGTTAAAAGATCGATCCTCTCTTCGGACAAGTGGGGAGGGGGGTGAATGGAGGCTGGTGGGAAGGGGCCCTCCCTCCGTCATCCCCTCCCCTGAGGAGACTGGCAGAGCCGGGGAGAACCCACCTCCTGAAGGGAGGAATGGGATACGGAGCCCAGTCCAGTAGAGGGGACAGTAAAGAACAGCTGTTAAAACAGTTTGCGCAGCGTGACCCGGGGCCGGCGATATCAGCGGCCTGCCCCGCAGGAGAGGAGAACCACTTCCATTGTAAATCTACATTAGCAAGCCCAGCATTTTTTCCCAAAGAAAAACAAAGGTTCGGGCTAAAATGAGCACCGCTGAAATTGTTTCTCATAACCCTCCTCACATCAAAACAAACAAACAAAAAAGAAGAAAACTTTATGGAGCTGCACCAAACACCTCTGGTTATTTTAATATTCTACTCCCCACCTGGCTTGTTTAACAACCTTTATGTGGTTGAAGTTTGTGAGTTGTCATGGCAATGTGTTACACCTCCTGTCTTTTCTTTTGAATATATTCCATGTGCATTTGGTGAAGTGGGTCCCAACCTGGCCGACCCATATGCTGAAAACAGGAAATTCCTCCCCCAAGAGTGAAACTCCTCCTCTTGAGCCTCTTCTCAGCTAGCGGAGGATTCCCCATGCTGCTTGGCATGGCCGTGTCGTGGGGGGAGTGGGGGGGGGGGGGGGGGGGGGGGGGGGGGGGGGGGGGGGGGGGGGGGGGGAGAATTCAGTGCAAGATCCTTTTTTGCCTCTAACTATGGCAGCTCTGCCACAAGTCGAACCAACAGACATTTCAGGTACGAAAAGCAGAAGTAAATAAAACAAAAGGAGGGATTTCCCAAACAATCCCAAAAACTGCAAATATCATTAAAAAAATAATAATTATAAACCGTGACAGAACTGAACAAGTACAAGTTTGATAACTTCTTAATAGTCTGATATTGTATCAATGGTTTTTTGATTCTTTTGTTTTTAGTTTTACCTCAGAGGAACAGCAGCTACAATCATAACGGTTAGGGCAAGCTTTGACTTGCTTTATTTTATAAACTGCACATCAGATGTATGCTTTTCTTAGCTTTGACATATCTTCCTCTCAAAATAAACACCTGCCACCTGCGTGTTTGTGTGTATGTGTATGCATGTTTGTGTGTGCCTGTGTGTGTGGTGGGCGTGTGCTTGCATGTTTGTGTGTGCCTGCATGTTTGGGTGTATGGGCTTGTGTGTTTGTGTGTGTGTCTGCGTGTTTGTATGCGTGCCTGCTTGTTTGATGTGTGTATGTGTGTTTGATGTGTGTATGCGTGTGTGTGACTGCTTGTGTGTATGTGTTTGTGTGTGCCTGTGTGTTGTGGGCATGTGCCTGCATGTTTGTGTGTATGTCTGCTTGTTTGATGTGTGCCTACGTGTTTGTTTGTGTGTGTCTGGGTGTGTGCCTGTGTGTGTTGTCGGTGTGTGCCTGCTTGTTTGTGTGCCTGCGTGTTTGTGTGCGTGTATTTGATGTGTGTGCATGTGTGTTTGATGTGTGACTTGAGCAAAAAGAACCTTGCGCAAAAAGGGAATATACAGTTGGAAGGTAGGAAACTAACTTCTACTTTTCTATCTAATGAGATGGTTGTCCTTGACACTGGCACACACACATTTGGACAGTCCCTCAGAAGGCTCAAAGGACCGCCGTAAATAATGCTTTTTTTAGTACGGTGTTGGCTCTGTGGGCAGCCGTCCTCTTTCTGCAGACTTAAAGACCCTTACAATTGGATCTAATGTGATGTGTTTCTCTGAATGGATTGCCTCTCTATTATAAGACAACGGTGGATTTTTCCTGCTCAACCCAACAATGCCAATGACACAATTTACGACTCTTTCGAGAGGGTAGACCTGCACTCTGATAAAGGAAGCAGTGATGGGTAAGTGACCTAGCATCTGTAATAAATAAAGAGAGCACCGCAATACACTGAGTCTAAGGCATGTAAAACAGAGGATGAGGCATGCATGTAAATCACATCACAGTAATCAGTCATTGGTAGAAATGTTTATGTTTGGCTTCAGAGAAGAAACAGGATTTATTACAAAAATAAAAACCTCGCTTTAATTTGATTTGAATTAAAATTTAATTTGACTTTATTTTACAAGATTTTCAACATGATCTTTGAAACAGTTTTTCAACAATCCATAAACCTGGTAACCTTGACACGGTCAATGGGCCTCATTCACGAAACATGCGCAGAATGAATTTGTGCGTAAATCGTTTGCATTCGTAATTTTGTTCGTATTTTGGCATTCATCAAAGTTGTCATATCTGAGATTTGTTCGCACATAGAAACAAAACTTAACACGTGCTCAGGACCACACCTACCACATTCGTAAATCCAAAATGCCACTAAATGTAGCTTCTGAATGTCAATTACAATATAAATGTATTTTTATTTTCTGCTAAAGACTAAATGTAGTATTTTAAATGCACAATGCTAACATAATAAATTCCGATAATAAAAATCAAACACTTTAGATTACGCCTATTAACCAATTGTAGGCTTTTAACTTATTTAACTAGACCAGTGATCTTCCTTCCTGGTTCTGGAGGGCTGCAGGGTCTGCTGGTTTTTGTTGTTAATCTGCACTTCATTGATCGATTAAAGCAGTGAATTTCACAATTAAGTCTCCTCATCGCCACTCAGTTACTGTCACCACAACTTCTCTTTCTCTGCTGTGAAAGCACGTGAAACTTTGGGTTCTGATACATAAAAAGCGTCTAATTGAGCTGCAGTAAATATTGTGTTTATGGAGACATTGTGCAAAAAGGCTTTTGGACCCAAGAGAGCAAGGACACATGAATTTGTTTGGAAAAAAAAGACATCAAAGGCAAGCTTACATATTTCTTCCAGAAAACACCAAAACAAATATTGTCTGATATACTGCCATAAAAAAGTTATACCACCCCCCCCCTCTTGCTAGAAATACTGTATCAAAATGCAATGCACCCTGCAGTAGACCTCCATCAATCATTTTAGGAGGTTACTATTGTGACGTTGTCGTTTCACACCGGAACTGTCCGTTTACTTATGGCAAACAATCTCTGGGTACGGCACTAATTTGTGGTATGGCAGAGTCATAAGTAACCCTGTTGTGAGTCATAAGTAACCTTATCATAAGCCAGGCAATAGTTTACTTTTAGCTATTACTAATTAATTCATTTTTCATTAATGCTTCAGAGTTTGGGAGGTCTGTTCAAAGTTTTTAATGCAACCAGGACACTGCTGCCGTTTAGAGGTCCACCAGTGCCCTCTGTGGGTAGAATGCGGCATTACACTTCCTATGCCATTTTATCTGGGGGAACCAAAGGCATTTGCAGAAGAAAACAGGCCACATTTTAGACCAGTGGATAAAACCACAGCGTAAAAGTGTAATATTTTTCCAAACCCCTATGAATTTGAGTGTGTGTGTCCATTGAAGAGAAGAAGCAAAAGCCCAAAACTATGTTTGTGCCTACAAAATTATTATTTTTATATATATACATTTCTAATATATATACATACTGTATGTATACAGCTCTGGGAAAAAATAACGTGAGCACTGCAAAATTATCAGTTGTCTCGTTGTTATTTTGGTTCTGTACTCTAGCACTTTGAGGTTTGATGACAATGAGGTTGAAGTGCAGACTGACAGCTTTAATTTGAGGGTATTTTCATCCATATTGGAGCTTTTGCACTCTTACAGCTGGTTGGAGGAGAGAATGTTTTATATATACTACTCAAAAGAAGTTAAAGGTCAAAAGTATTTGTGCATATAAATATAAGCTAACGAGTTAAAATGGTGATGACAAAATAATTATTTGATGTCTCAAGAACAGGAAACACAAAACAAAAAACTTTTGATTAGACACTAGTTTATTACCCTGATGAAAAAAAGTCACGCACTCCCCAAAATTATGATGTGCTGATGAATGGAAAATGCTCTGTCATTGTATTGCTAAAATGGGCATGCATGGAATGACACTCATGCAAAACACGTGCAACTGGTGCATGAGGTGTCACAATAGGTGTTTCGAGGCAGTTTAGTCTGACTAAGTTTGTGCTTCAAATCCATGAAAAGGAAATCTGGGTTGACTTAAAAAGTTTCTAAAGATAAGTGCAATGCATGCATGTCCCATAATAACGTAATGTCTATAGTCCAAATGACAACCCAAAGGGGGATATTCTAACCCTATCTGGCTTAAAAAACATACTTACAAAAATGATAATATATATATATATATAAAATATATAATACATAAATGCAAATACTACTGGCTCCACATAGATATTTAGGAACGCCCTTTAAGATGCAACGTCACCTGGAAAATCTCAAATCCAAATTGCCACCTAGCGCGAAGAGCTGACATTACAGCACTCCATCCCCAGCGTTTACTTGGAAGAGAATTTGACTGATATGAAAAACCAATGAAATACATCTGATTTCAAAGGGTTTCACGGTGGTTCGCGCATTCAAATTGCGAGTGGAAATGAACGTGTTTGAATGATATATGAGTAACCTACATGTTAAAAAGTGCACCACGGTTTGTTTACGAATTTATGGTGTGCACTTCGGATACTTCTCATGTGACAATATCGATAGATTCAACAATAGCCAAGGCTACGTGCAATATCCCGCAATTTCTTTTTATTATAGGCCCATAAACATATAATTACATCATCGTATTTTCCCCTTAGCAGATCAGAGTGTGTAATCCATTTTGCAGCCATTTCTGGTCCGACTGCATTTCCAACCTAGTTTTATTCCTCCACCGTGGAGCGCGACTCATCTGAATCCTACCATTTGCTCAGGTTTGCTGCACTTTATTAGCCGTATTCCTAGACAGATGAAGGGAAGGTACCCTAATTGTCCTCAAAGTAATGAAATATCATATCCAGTTCAGTGCTGCTGGTGTGGCCTTAAATCGCCTATCCAACACAAACGCGATGCGGATTTAAATTTAAAAATAATCCCCGAGGATAAACACAGTTGACCTACTTCGACTTCATCTTTGTTTTCAAGGCCGTACGAAATCTTTTGAATCTCCAGTTATAATTATTTCAATATGACGTGGGCTACTCGCATCGCGTCTAACAATAGGCTAAGTAGGCTATATCAATTTATTTCCACGCTCTTTTCTCCTCGTCGTTAGTAGCCTACAGAAGGCTGTAACTGGTCCCTTGTCTTTTGTCTCTGCTATTTCTGACCATCAACAGAATCAGCAGGTTGTCAGAGCTCCGTCACACAGCGAGGTATCTACGTCATCTTTCTAGTAAACGAGCGAGCTCCGCTTTCAAACAGTCTTCTCCCAACACAGCACAGGCAAGGTCAGCGGCTAAGGACCACAGTAGGCTAAGGGATCTGGTCTTACATTCTAAAAGGTAACGTGGGATTTATTGAGAGCGTACGATATTTTAAGGATGCTTACGAAAACAAGTAACCTACATTTACGTGACGTTAGCTGGCAGTGGTTAATCAATTGTCTCCTAGTGATGCGCTCTGCCTTGGTATTTAGTAAGAGGCAACGTTTGGCAATATTGTCGTACATAATCTGAAAAAAGGACGGGCTTCTTATCAGTGCTTTTAACATCCAGATTTAGGCCTAGTCTACTCTTTATGAGCGCGACTTCTAAATAACCTCTGCACATAGTTCTACACATCTTGCCGGAGTATTCTGTGCTGTGGTTTCAGCATCGGTGGGCTAACGTTACATACGCTAGCTTGCTAGTTACACTAGCTGTATCGCATCCTCTCCAGTATTAGGGTTTGCAAAAAACGTATCTGCTATTGTAAAGTAAGAGCACATTATTGATGTAAATGCAATCTGCATAGACTTTAATGCGATTTCAAGTCGTGTTCGTGTCAGAGACCAGCATCACGCGCTGGCGTGACAGTTACCGTTTTGTATCCATTTTCTGGTTGCGCCCCTGTCATTGGCTCCCAGTCACCCACGCCATCCAGAGAAACTGGAGAGGAACAAGCGCCCGGGGCGTTGCAACCGTCAGCGATGAGGACGGGGGTAGCCTACTTTCTACTGGAAGCATTCTAGAATTATCATGAGTTTAATTGGGTTCACTTTTATTTCATTTTTTTGTAAGATGGTTTAAAAACAGAGGATCTTTCATTTCGCGTCACCTAGCTGGTTTAAAATATCTGGTCATTACGCAACATTTTTTGTCTGGTTTCAGATTTCTTCTCAGTTGTCTGTATTACCTACACAATTGTAAATAGTTAGATCCTCCACAACTGTTTATTGGTGTCCAGAATTTAAGTTAATGAACTATTCTCTCTTTGAAACCATTGAAACAATGATTCCATTAGCCACAGTTCTGTCAGTACCCCCCCAAAAAATAAAATAAATAAATAAATAAATCTGTTTCAGTGAAATATCAGTCTCCTGAAAGCTTGACCCAAATTAGCCAATACTGACAAATGTTTGACTAGAAATGAGGAATTGGGATCTTATTTGTGAAGACACGCCACACCAACAATACCAAAGCAATAAGAGTGCCACGGTGACTAAACATAGGCCTATTATAACACTGTCAGAAACGTTAAGTGAACTGAACATCCAGCATTTGTACATGCATATTGCTGTTTCTGCCATTTGAAATAATGTAAATGCAAGCTCCTAGAGAATTCTAGAAAAATGCTTATTAATAATAATGATAATAATAATATACGATAGACACTCATATGCAGTATCTGACAGGAATATATATTTATTTGCTGCATATAGAAAGTCATTTCACTTAATTGCTAATGCAGCACCAAAAACTTATATTTCAGTATGTTTAGAATTAAGCTTTTTTTCTTGTGGGATGAAATAAAAACATAACATTTTCAACATGCTGCATGTGGCAATGAAAATGCATATTTGAAAGCAATTACAACCCTATATTGCTCTGTCTTACGCTCTTCTAAATATGGTTATACTGTACATGCTTAATAGAATAGGCTATATGGTAGACATGGTATTACTGGGTTTTTTTTAACAGTCAGATGTTAAGCTTTTGGTACCCTTATGGAAACCTCTGGAAATTGTCTAAAAGTCTAAAGTTGATCTTAAATCCCTAAGATGAAATCCAGTACTGCTTGTGTGAAAGGTCTCATGGGGTTAACTCAAGTCGGGTCATTTGCACTTAAATCCCACTCACAGTCAAACATGAGTGTTGCATTTTTTTCCTTCAAAAACACTTCACCACAAAGCAACACATTTAGCTTAGCAAACGGTTTGTGAAGAGAACAAAATGGCCTAACATTTCTTTTTCTTTTCTAACATTTTTTGCCTGACAAAGTTAAGGACAGCCACTGTCAGAATGGTAAGAGTTGGTTGGTGTGCTGCCTGTTCTGCATGCTAATAGGTAATATTGATCGCTTGCACTAACACTCATCAGATAAGCTAAGAGTGGTGTTTGGCAACTCTCTGCAGGCTTTTGCTACAACCCCCCTGTCAAATAGTGTGACACATTTAGCAAAACGTAGACAACAGGCATGCCTGCTTAGAAGGGGAAAACGAGCATGTGGGTTCATCTTTGTGAGAAAGAAAATTTACAAAACAAACATGAATGTTTGACTTGGGCTGCACAATTGCAACTAAAATGATAATTGCGAATATTTTTCTCAATACTGTGATTGCGAATATTGATCACGATTATTCACTGATTTTGTAAACAACGTAGTTTTACTGCACTTGAACATTTAAATCAACATAAAACTCCCTTGTCTTCATGCATTCATCATACTGAGCCTTATGATGGCTTCTGCGGGGCTGACACAGCACTGAAGCAAACGGTCGTGTGTTTGTTTCTGGTCAACATCACTTGTTCTAAAAATAGTTCCAAATGTAAGATTTCGATCCCTTCGAGGAGCTAACTCTTGGGATCCTGCTACTTCCCATGTGAAAAAAACTATACTACAGCATTATTTAAGTATAATTGCATAACTTGAATTATACTTCAAGTATACTGAAGTGTAAATGAGCATACTGTTTTTTCACATCGGTTCTGACATTTTCTTTCACAGTTATTAATCTACCATTGCTTAAGACTATTACTTCTTGAAACAAATGACTGTGATTGATCACATAGTCTACCTGTGTATGGGGGGCACAAAATAATTGGAATATATATACACTAGAACTGACAGTCACATTCTATAGACCACTAAAGTCATCTTGTGTCGTCAGAATGATGCATGAGAATTCTTCCGGCTCCATTTATTCTTCGGCAATGACAAAAACAACATCATGCAGAAGTCATGTTTACTCCGGTCTCCTCCCATGGGAACTATTGCAGGGGGAAGGACAGCAAGGGCATGCTAAGCTAGTTATGGCTAGATCAAGGGCATGCTATGCTAGTTATGACTAGATCAAGGGCATGCTAAGCTAGTTATGGCTAGATCAAGGGCATGCTAAGCTAGTTATGGCTAGATCAAGGGCATGCTAAACTAGTTATGGCTAGATCAAGGGCATGCTAAGCTAGTTATGGTTAGATCAAAGGCATGCTAAGCTAGTTATGGCTAGCACTTTAAAAAAAAAGATTTTCACGACAATTGCAACCCCCCCAGAGTAATTGCATAACATTAAAATCATCTTTAGCCATGAAAGCTGTTAGTTGTGATTTTTTTAGTCCCCTTTACATTTTTACATTATACTGCAAAGGGGGTGGGATCCGGAGTCCCTTATTTGGGCAGAATAAAATATGTCAGACTTGCGAGGTCAATTCTTATTAGGAGAGGGCCTTCATATGGCTGCCATATTGTTTTCATACGGCTGAGCAGAGGGTCACCATATTGTTTTTATACAGCCGAGCAGAGGGCCACCATGTTGTTTTCATACAGCCAAGCAGAGGGTCACCATGTTGTTTTCATACAGCCAAGCAGAGGGTCACCATATTCTTTTTATACAGCCAAGCAGAGGGCCACCATATTCTTTTTATACAGCCGAGCAGAGGGTCACCATGTTGTTTTTATACAGCCGAGCAGAGGGTCACCATATTGTTTTTATACAGCCGAGCAGAGGGTCACCATATTGTTTTTATACAGCCGAGCAGACATTCTAACAATGCGTCAATATCGCAGGCGATCACTTTTCATTAATTATGGAAGCCAAAATCGTGATCAGGATTAATTTACAATTAATTGTGCAGCCCTAGTTTTGAAACATTTTTAAGTCTGAATAGAATGGTAGTTAAAATCCCCAACACCTATGGTCTTTATTAAATCAACATTTGTTCTTAATTTGTGACTCACAAATATGGAAAATGTTTAAAAAGCATTCATTTTTGGTGATTTCAGAACATGCCAAAAATATAAATTATTAACCTGAAATTATGAGACATTCTTGAGCTTTTTCTCAAAGTTAGCGCTGAAACGTCATTCCTGCGCGCGTTGCTTTAGCTAATAGGTTTGTCCCTGCATGCACCGCACAAGGCATGCGTCCATCACTGGGAAGGTCATTGGGTTTACAAGGCCTCAGACAGCCATTCCATCATACATAAGTGGATTAAAGAACTGATTCCCTGACTGGTTTGCACATTTGAGGCAAATCCAGGCTTATTTGGAGGGTTTGAAGCTTGGTCTAAGATGTTGATTTGCTGGGAACCGCTGTAGATCCTGCTTGTCACCAACGCTCGGGCTGTGGTTAGACTCCGGAACCCGTGTTTGATCGTTTATCACAATTATCAAGGGCCCCTTTTGGCAAGCAACTGTGTTGAAGGTTTGATACCTGAAACATTGGCCGTTATTCACTGTGAATTTTGCCTGAAACATACTCTATAAAATTATCTGTATCACACATTTTGTTTTCGCTCTCCTTTACTACTTTTTGCTTTATTCAAATAGGGAGAAAGCAGATTGGGTAACCAGTGAAAGCATGAAATCTGTAATGGGGCACATATTATTTCAGACATATGCTGGCACTATTATCCAGAATGACTTACAATAAGGACACACACTCACACAAGACACTCACACAATACACATACATACACACACAACATACATACACACACGTACACACACAAAACACACGCACACACACAGTCAGTGATAAACAGTGACAGTGCAGCACATAAAATGTGAAACATGCAGAGTTCAACCTCGAGTTTTCCTCCAATGTCAAAGTGCTAATACTCACAGACGGCAAATAATCCCATGATTCATTCTTGTACCATGTCAGTTAGCTAGCCTGCTATCCTCTGAGGCTGCAACTTTAATCACCAGTTGCTAGGCAAAATTTCCACTGCAGTACTTATTTTGTTTATGAGGCACAACGGCTCGTGTCCCAAGGTCAACATAAAATTTCAAAATGAGCATATGCGGGACGGGGGTCAAACCCCAGCCCAGACGGAGAGGGGATTCAGGGCTCAAGAGTCTGCGGCTTTACGGACTGCGCCACACGTCTCACCTCACAGATTTTTTTAAAAGTTGGGCTTAGTGTGATGGCGTTACAGTTCCAAACTATTATTTTTATTAGATTTAAAAAAATTGATTTCCAAAAAACCTTGGGAGGACTCGCAGTTGCACTCCGCTTTCATGCTACGGCTGTACCACAGACATAGTCCGAGCAATATTCTGACTCCATATTCATATTCATTTAAAAGAGGACTACCCCAAAAGTCTCACGCTGGTTACTGATAACTGGAACACTGGCTTGGTTTGGTTTTGCTTATTGGAATAAGGAGTGCATGGGACTCACGTCACAGTCTGAATACTTGAATATTCAGGTCAACTACAAAGTTTTAATGTGAATGTAATTATGTAAATGTAGCCAGTGACAGTGATTCACTTGTGAGTATCAAGGCGGTTGTCATGGCAGCCTGAGTAAACTTAAGACAGGATGAAGCCCTGATCATAACTGGCTAGTGACATGGAGCTTAGATTCAGCCTGGTGAAGTAGCATTTTCCATGGAACTTATGCAAGACTTAAGCACACCAGCTTACTTCTGTTTATATGTAAATAACTAGCAAATAAAGGGAAAAGAGTTGGAGATCAATGAAGGATTTTGTGGTTCTCAGTAAACCCAGAACCCGTACGGAGCGCTGTTTTTCCGTTGACCTTTAATAAAGAGCTTCCTTAAGGAAAACACACCCATATTTACATAGAGACACACTCTAACGCACTCAGCTTTGGCTGCATTTATAAGTCCTTCAGTTTCTTGAAAAACGTTATGAACCTCACCTTTTGTGTAAGATAATGGGTAATTGCCACTTTTACACATACCCACACAACAGCTGCTTTGCAATTGGCGGTGAGGTGTGGAATTCGTGGCCATCTTCCTATCCCTTTACTCTCAGTTTAGGGAGGGCTCTGCCTATTTAATTTTTTTTTATTCCAAATGAAAGAAAAGATGGGCACTTTCTACCCTTTCTAGGGAACTGACAATACCACGACCTTGGGATCGTGCGTGAAGCTGGGAGCCGGGCAAATTTCTGCTACAGAATAAAAGTGATTGTTTGTGAGAGGCTAAATGCAGAGGTTCATTACATTACATTACATTATAGGCATTTAGCAGACGCTCTTATCCAGAGCGACTTACAGGAGGAGGAGTGATATGTGAGGATCAGTGATACGTCAGCGTGTTTCAAGTGGGAATTGACATTCTTACCACATTGTTGCTACTGTATTAAGAAAGTATATTTATTAATTGTAATGATGCAAACCTAACCAAGCATTATGATTGTGTGATGTAGATTTAATTTGATGGTTATTTAAAGTATATTGAATTGTGAATAGCATACTGCACCACTGAAGACTGCAGTCATATTTCAACAACCACTTTTAACAACCACCACATTGGAAATAAGGGTGCGACTTTGGTGTTCATCCATGACGATATGTTATGCATTATGCATACACTGGTTTGGTGAGTGACACATGAAAGAATTTGAAAGATTTTGTATCCATAGCGATTTAACGCGTTGTCATGTTCTGTAGTTACTATGCACTTACTGTATGTTGCTTTGGACAAAAGTGTCTGCTAAATGACTGTAATGTAAAATGTCATGCATGCCCCATCTTGTTTTGGCCTTTAGGCATTCATAATGTTTAAGCAGCTTAAAATTCCTGACCACCGCTTACCAGAGGATATATTAACAGGTACAGCCAGCCTATTTTACCACCTACGTATGGGGAATTCCTTTCACAAACATAGTGAGACTGAGTGTTAACATAAAAATGTAATAACGTGGTAATATTCTTTACATTAATTAAAATAAACATGGCTGAGACGCTGGTAGGAACTGCATCGCTGAAGATTAGCCTCTGTTTTCATTTTACCGCTCATATTATGTTGATATTTTATGACGCCTTTTATGTTCGGGGGTCAAATTGACCCCAAAGGTAATAACTATTGTAATAGAAATATCTGGACACTTTCTGTTTCACCTTTTGTGTGTCTCCCAATTGAAATTAAAATATGTTTCTATATACCCGGAAATCACCCACAAAGATAAAAAAGGTATATTTTTGTTACATTTTATACAGCTACCCCACAAATGACCCCACACAACACAAAAAGTTGGTACAGACTTTTGAAAAGAAAGCATTATGTTTATTGCATGTTTACTATTTAATCCCAACAAATTAGACTAGAAAAAAGTTGTATAGTGTCAAGATAAGAAAAATAAGGTTAACTGGTTTTTAAGAGACATCAATCACTGAATCACTGAATCTGGTCAAATTGACCCAGAACATAATATGAGGGTTAAGCCATATAAATCCACTTGAATAATCAAAATATAATAATGGTTGAAGAAATGACGAACCGAGAGTAAGGTGTATTGTTCCATTATATTTTGGTGTTAATATGAATATCTGTGTGTTTAAGAAGCTTAATATCTCGATATCCCTATTTCAAAGTATGTTCTTGGAGGTTCAGGCAGGTTCTTTGACAATGTACTACATAGCACACTCTTAAGCAGATTATTGTTTGTTGTTATTTATTCCATGTGTAGCTAGGCTATATCTGTTAACCGCTAATAGAAATAACACTTTGTGAACACTACGGTGCTGTGTGTTTGAACTGTATCATTTTTAAGATGTAGAGAGGTGACATGTTTGTACACCTCCAATGTGTAGCACCTGTACTACTATATGGCTTGTGTTGTACAAACCCCAATTCCAGAAAAGTTGGGATGCTATCATGAATCTGTATAAAATGATATCAAAAGACTCTTGATATCTTATTTTCAGGAACTCTTACAAGTGATACTATAACCTCTCTGCATTTGAATGGATCTCTATGGGAATTGGGGGGTGGGACTAGATTAAGCTGTAAATTAAATGGGAATAGCATGGAACCCATGGTTGGCTAAATGGCTGTAAGTCATCAAGGGTCTGCGTTATCAAACACGCTTCAAACCATCACTCTGCTGCCAGATATGCAGTAGATATGGATGGATCACTTGAAGGATTGTTTCTCCTGACTTTTTTTTCCATTGAGTTCAATAGGAAAATGAGTCAAAATGAGTATAATGAGAAAAAATGTTTTATAAAGTCTGCTGTATAAATTTCCATTTAGGAGGTGTTGGCATTGACCAGTAAAGGGATAGTCTTGGTAACCCTGATGGTAATTGTTCATTAGACCCATATCACAGGCTCACTGCAGGTGTATCAGGAGAAGACTAGATGAGTGTGGTAGAGGTGTGTTCAGAAGCCTGGCTACTGTCTGAAAATTATCATTAATTACCAGTCACACTTAAAGGCATCATTTACTTAAAAACAGAATTTTTTTTTAGGTTTAATATATGTTTTTGATTGGTTCAGACAGTTTTAGTGTACATGATTTTGATTGGTCCCGACAGTTTTAGTGTATGTTTTTGATTGGCCTAAACATTTTTAGTGTTCAATTAAGGATATTTGACATATTTAGTTTCTGATGTTTCTGATGACCAGACTGCTGTAGAATGACTGGTATAGAGGGCATTCAGGGGTTTGTGGTCGAATGCATTTGTGGACTAAAGCAATAAAATACACTCCAAGTTACTCCAAAGCAGTGACCTGTGATGTTATGTCTTCAAAGGTTGTGTGTGCATATTACCTGATTATCTTAGAAAAATAATGTTTAAACTTGTTTTCAGTTGGAACCATTTCCCATGGTGCATGCAACTTAAAACCACTGCTCTCAGTGGAAGAAGTGGCACACTTCATCTGTCAATAGTACTTCATTTTTCATGGTGCATGCAACCTAAAACCACTACTCTCAGTAGAAGAAGTGGCACACTTCATCTGTCAACAGTACTACATTTCCCATGGTGCATGCAACGTAAAACCACTGCTCTCAGTGGAAAAAGTGGCACATGTCATATGTCAACAGTACTACATTTCCCATGGTGCATGCAACCTAAAACCACTGCTCTCAGTGGAAGAAATGGCACACTTAATCTGTCATATTTTTTGCATAGGCCTGCTGCAAATCACATACAAAAAGTATACAATAAACAGTGCACATGCCGCTAGTTCACAGTACACAGGACGCAGTAGATAGGATTCCGATCCGGTGAACCGTGTATAAATTGTAGCCCCCTTTTTATACGTAGCCCCCCCCCCCCCATTTTAGGGGACCAAAAGTAATTGGACAAATTTACATTAACTTAAGTAAAGTCATCATATTTAATATTTGGTTGCATACACGTTGCATGCCATGACTTCCTGATTTCTGTGACCCAACAACATCAAAAGACTCTTGGGGCTCTATCATAACGATCTTAGTGCATGGTCTAAAATGCATTGGCCAAGTGCATTTGGGGCGTGTCCAAATCCACTTTTGCTAGTTAAACGGCGGAAACATTTCTAAATGTTTTGACAGGTTTTTGGTGGGATATCTCAAAAAGGCCATTCTGTAATATTTGAGTGGCGTAAACTAGGCATCGGGGTCCGTGCACCTATACGTCGACGACATAGATATTCGCAACAACTGTTCATGAAAATATTGGACCCGAATACGTAGTGTATAAAAACAAATGTCTCGACTGGTTCTGTTTCAATCATGGCATGTCTGTTCATGGACAACCCTGAAGACGAGGGGGCACGCGTAGTAAAGAGAGCATTTCGAGCGGGGAGGGTGTTCTGAGATCATAGAGTAGATCCAGGCAGTTATCCAGACGAGCATCTCTATGAATGCTACTGATTTTCCAGGGAGGGAATCATCTTCATTTACAATTTGCTAGAGGCTGATGTCACAAATTAAATGCATTGAAGTCAGTACAGTAGTGTAATATAAACCGTGTGCGTTAAGTTGCGTTTTTTGTACACCTTTGGGGATACCAAGAGCCTCAGCAAAGCCACTGTATGCCATGCTGTGCATAAAGTGTGCCTTGCCCTGACAAAAACTCCTAAATGTCTTTATAACATTTATAACAAACTGCACACCAAGGAAGGTTTTTACAGAATTGTTGGTATACCCTATTTAATAGGTTATTTTATAGTTCCACAGCATCAATGCACAGGTAGCCAAATTTCATACATGTCAGCATAACCAAATAGCCTACGCACTAACCTTTTGTGCTGGTTTAGCGCATCAAACGCTAAAATGCTTTAGCATCAAACTAGCACTGCACCAACAATGTGCCTGGCCAAACCTCATGTTAGACAAGGTTGTTTAATCATTGGCGATCGTGTACAATTTCCCTCCTGACTTTTCCTTGCCTCATTTCCTTATGATGTGAAGGGTGACGTGGTCTAAAACACGTGAGCCTTTGTTGGTTCAATAAACACATTTGAACCCAAGCCAGCAGAGGTTTTTTTGTAAATATTGTATCTTAGCACATCTTGGTACATGTTTATAATCAAATCAAATAGCTGATGCAGGAAAGTCCAGTGCACAGTACATCCAGCAGGAAGTTGGTAAACACTGGGAGATATTCGCAATATTCGTGGGTTTGGTTGTTCTCAGATCTGCTTGGAAGCAAAGGCTGTTGTTAAAAGAAAGTCTGACCTGTCTGTGAACAGGATGAGAGGCTTTTTTGTGAAAGTGTCCTCATTAGATTTTGCCCCACCTGTTCCTCGTTCTGTCCTCGTTAGTTTTTTATTTAGTCTGCCCCATTTCTCTGTTTGGGGCCAGACCGTCTTGTGGTGTACCTTGTGTATCTCGTGTGTTCTCGCCATGCCATGCCAGGCCAGGCCATGGCAGTTTTGTGTCAGTTCCTGCCCCAGCTTCCGGTTCCTGCTCTGGTCCCCTCTTCCTACCCAGGCTCCCCAGTTCTCCCCGGCTCCCCTGTCCGACCTCCATGCTGCGTGCCTGTCCGACCTCCAGGCTGAGTGCCTGTACTGACCGCGCGCGGGCCCCCAGGACATCCGCGGGAACCCCGCATCTGTTCCTGAACCCCAGGCATAGCGCCTGGCCCTGACCGCACGCCCTTGCGCCATCTGCGGGCCCCTGCGCCCGTTCAAGTTCCTGACCATCCAAGTTCCTGACCCTCCAAGTTTCTGACCCTCCTAGTTCCAGTTTCTGTCTCGTCAGTTCCTGTCTTTGTCTTGCCCTTGCCTGTCTTCCCAGTAAATGTGCTCCCTGGTGGAGTTTTCCCTTGAGCCGTCTCTGAGTCTTGCATTTGGGTCCTTTTCCCCCTCAAGGTAACTAACAAAAACACTTGTTAAGACTTGTTTTGTAGTGTAGGTTCCATTCCTAGGTAGGACTTTTGAGCAAGGTACTTAACCTGAATTGCTTCAGTAAATATCCAGCTGTATAAATGCACAGTATTTAAAAATGCAAACGCTGTGTAAGTTTCTCTGGATAAGAGAATCTGTTAAGTGCCCGTAACGTAATATGTAATGTTATCCTGTGGAATCCAACAAACGGTCTGTTCTTTGAGGACCAATAGCTCACCTGACAATCTATAATGCACGCGCTGCTTAATTAAACATAAATGCACACGTTGTTTAATTAAACTGCACTCTGAGCACTTAGCCTAATCAATGTTTGTCTTGATTTCACATTGTAAATTTACACTCTTCAGTTCCATTAAAATTTGACCTGCTTCGCACACTGTCTCTGAACAAGTCAAAAAGCTTCCCATATTAATTATGCTCATCTATTACCATTAAAATGCTCATCTATTACAATTACCATCTAAAACTAATCCCATCTGCTTCATCTTTTTAAATTTAAATTTTAACAATATCATTATAGTGTAAATATTTTTAGAATAATAACATAACACAGATTTTTATTATAACACTGATTCTCGAGAAATGTATTATGAAATTTAATCCCACAAATGTATATTTAGTTTTGGGATTTGAAAATTAATATATCGCCTACGCTGTTCAAATTTATGAAAAAGGATATTTTGTGACAATATTATAGTGTAAATATCCTTAGAATAATAACATGACACTGATTTGATAAATTATAATTTATTGTAAAATTAATCTCACAAATGTATATTTTGTTTCGGGATTTGAAAATGAATAGAACCCTAGTTCATATTTATGAGAAAAGGACATTTTGTGACAAGCTACCCACAATCAGTTAGATTTTTTTTTTATAGTAAGAGCACTATGATCTGAAAAGCAGCCAAACACAGAATATTCTGCACATGATAGAATCACACATCTTTGCTTTGTAAACTTGATCTTGGTTAATTAAGTGTTTTCTGCTCATTCCGTGGCTCCGCCTATTTTTACCTGCTTTTTCCACCTGTGTGAGTTTCTGCTCCCATTTTTACCTGCTTTTCCCACCTGTGTGAGTTTCTGCTCAACCCCCAGCTGAGCTTGACCTCCAGGTCCAGCTGAAATCCTGTTTCGAGGCAACATAAAGTCAGGTGACCAGCTTTCATATGTTTAACTTTGGTGAACCAAGCTTTGACCTCTGTGCTAGTGCCGGTCTTATGACAGCAGTAGGGGAGGGGTGGGGGGTGGGGGGGTTGGGTGGGGCATGTTCATGGACTTGAATAAACAACGAGACGTCGCTACTGTGTCCTTGAACAAAGGGAAATGTCCGAGACGTTCTTGAAAAAAAAGAAAACAACGGGGACTCAGCCGAGGTTGGCAGATTTGCATGCAAGGACTGTTGTTAGATTTGAGATCGGGGGCATGGTGGGTTGCAGAGTTTACATAGGGAACAGTGTGCCAATGAACCTCCACCTCATGACCCATGCCCCAGTTTGGAGCAATGATCTTCCCTCTGCCCTTGAGCAGGCAGGGCTCGCGGAGAAACACGCTAGACAATCAGCGCAGAAACACTCCCAGTTTATCATGCTAGTAGGTGCTGGACACATTGGGGTTCCCCTCAAAGTAATTTGGTGTTATATTTATCTTATTTCTATTACTTTTTTTGCTAAAGATTGCCAATGTGGTGAGACATTTTTACTCATTTGAAGATTCACCAATGGGTTGAGACAATTTCACATGTCATTACATTACATTACATTACATTATAGACATTTAGCAGACGCTCTTATCCAGAGCGACGTACATAGTGCATTTTCAAACTAGGAACAACGTTTAAAAACAACCCTAAAAAGGCAAATATGAATCTAAGTACTAGGCGCAGATTGGGGTTTTTTTTTTTTTTTTTTTTTTTTTTTTGGGGGGGGGAATTACACAACATTAATAACAATAGTCACAGGGAGGTAGGGAGGGGTGGAGAGAGGTGCAGCTTGAAGAGGTGAGTCTTCAATCTGCGCTTGAAGGCAGTCAGACTTTCTGCTGTTCTGACCTCCACGGGGAGCTCATTCCACCACCGTGGGGCCAGGACAGACAGACGTCGAGACCGGGTGCTAGCATGAAGAGGGGGGGGTACCAGTCGTCCTGAGGAGGCGGAGCGCAGGGATCTGGCAGGTGTGTAGGGTCTGATTAGTTTTTGGAGGTATGGGGGGGCAGAACCTCGGACTGCCTGGAAGGCGAGCACCAATGTTTTGAATTTGATGTCAGGTAGAAAGTAACTTAAAGCAAGCTAATATTTTCTACTTGAGAGAAAGAAAATAAGATTTTAATCTCATTACCACACTGAAACAATTGTTAACAGTTGTTGAGAGAATTATTGGCAGTGAAAAGTCTACATAGGAATTAAGGCTTTGCAATCTTGGCTTGAATGAGGCCCTCGGGTGGGGGGTGTGTCTGATGGATAGGCCTTCAGAGTGACATTTTACTGGTTCATAATATGGTAGGACACAATTTATTCCTACTGAAGCAAGGGGAGTAAAATGCTTTTAAAACCCAACTGAGAAACTATTAATCCCCAAAAGTCTATGTATTCCTTCTGAAGCACGGGGATTAAATACTTTTAAAACCCCAATGTGAAACTAATAAGGGCTTTCTTAGGAGAAACAGTACTACTTTCAATCAGACCACAAGCGCCATTTGGTTTGCCCCACAAAGTTTTCTGCAATACTTAAAATGTCTCCCTCCGTTGCCCTGAGCTGATTTAAAAATGACCTGTTTACATTTTAGGCATTTTAACAGACATTTGTATTCAGAGTGACCTGTTGAACATCTATTCTTTACTCATAGTCTATTTATAGAGCTGGATATTTTACTCAAGCAATTCATGTTAAATACTTTGCTCAAGGGTACAACAGCAGCCTTGAGTTTTAAGTTTAGGTTTCTTCAGCAGTTTATTAATCCCTCTTTTTGTGTTGCTACCTGTAGGCTCATACTCAAGCATGTACAAAAGCGGTTGCAAGACTAAATTGCCTAATCACCTAACACAATATCAGCCTTACTCAATGATCAAGGGGGGGGAGGGGGGGTGGGGTTAGAAACAAAGCCTGGTGATGACGGCACCGCTAGGGTGTGAGACGGGAGTTAGCCAGCTTACCTAGGTGACAATAACCATTTGGTTCCCTCCCACACCACATACAATGTCCATTTGTTTGCCTGTCACCCAATCAGGGACAGGAACCTGCATTCTATGTCAGCATTTGTATTTCAGGTTTTGGGTATAAAGCTTGTACCTCACACAACACTATTTTGTGATTGAACTGCCTTACTATTTTACCCGGTATCTTGTATACTGTAATGAAGACTATTTTGCATTATAATTAAATAGCTAGTGACCTAAACTTTGGAACTCCGAGTTTTACTTTACAAAGGACAGAATTCTTACAACGGCATTTCCTTCGAACGGGCGCAGCGTCACAAAAAAGTCACAAGCCATTTCGCCGGACGTAGCATCAGCGGCGGGGGAAAACGTTTCACTTCTTCAGCACGCCCCTTTTGAGCTCATCCAAACCTGCATTTTTTAAAATATATTTTTCCTCCAGTTGAAGGTTGAGCTGGGCCAGAGATGGCGCCCCCCACAGGAGGTCCTCCGACCATCACCCCGCCGGACGGCGGATGGGGCTGGGCCGTGGTCCTGGGCTCTTTCATCTCCATCGGCTTCTCTTACGCCTTCCCCAAGGCCATCACCGTCTACTTCAAGGACATCCAGTTGATCTTCGATGCCTCCTACAGCCAGATCGCCTGGATCTCCTCCATAATGCTGGCAGTCATGTACGCTGGAGGTAAAAAAAACTCGGTTATCGGTTTGAATATGCAGTGTGTACCATTAATTCCTGCTTACACAATGATTGACGGTTATCTGATTGGCCTGCTATGCTCCCATATCTGAACTCAAACTATACAGGAAATACTATGGTCTGAGTCAGACCATAGTATTTCTTGTAGAAGGACGTTTTGCAGAGTTCTTTAAAATGTTATTTCAGTTTAGTGTATGTTTTTGATACACAAACTGAAGTGTAATTTAAAACCTGTACAGTGACAGTTGTGTTTCCATATGAATACATACATTTTATTGAGTTTATTCACAATTATAAACTTACATATCCATTTTTATATTGTACTGGTACATCTTTCCACCACAGTTGAAAAGTGGAGCAAGCTCTTCAGCCCTAGGGTCACAAAGGTCTGGCTTAGATGCAGCTGGAATGGCTGAGGGGTAGTTTACCGACTGAATTTGAAGCTACGATGATGTCAGACTATGAAACAGAAGAGAGTTTTGGCTAAATTGTCAAACTTTATTTATTCAAACCTGAATTTTCTAGTCACATTTACAATAGATCAAGGATGGTTTAGGATTTTCAGCAAGGTAGTTATGCCATTTTCCTTCTGCAAGTAGGAATTGCACAAGCAGGAACCATTTTCGGTCCTGTTGATTTGTTGCTCTTTTGAGGTCTCTCTCATACATTAATTTGTAGTCCTGTTGACATAGGAAGTCATGCTACTTCTTTCACTGAGAGCATGGTCTCAGGTTGCACACACCATGGGAAATGTAGTATTGTTGGCATAGGTAGCCATGCCATTTCTTTCACTGAGAGCAGTGGTCTCAGGTTGCATGCATCATGGGAAATGGTTCCAACTGAATACATATTTTAAATATAATTTTAAAAAATAGATATTCAGGCAATATGTGCATGCAGCCTCTGAAGGCATAACGTCACTGTACAAGAGTTAGCTTCTTAACATATTGTTTTGCTTTAAAGCACAAACCCCAGAATATTTTAAGCATATCCACCCCAAAATTCAAATGAAAATGCAAATCGGCGATTGCATTTAGTTTTCATTCGATGTGCGCAAAGACCATGCAATGATTCAAATGGAAATGCAAAAGGCCAGTTTGCGTTTTCATTAAGTTAATGTATGCACTTTAATTTGAAAAAAAGGCAATGGAAAACACACGAAAAAGTAAAAAGCACCAAATACTCAAGAAGTGAACTCCAGTGAAGTATGTCCTTCTCATTCAGGCCCCTGAAGTCCGCTTAGCGAGTTAGCATTAGCATTTATACGGCCATTCTGAATCAGTAGAGCAAATTGCTTTTCTCCCCTGTGAATGTTCATATTTGCCATATTATTTTCATTCTAAATCTGCCACTAAACCGATATAGACCAAAAAACAATATGGATCAAACGAACATTTTGTGTTCCAAAATGAAAGTCACTGCATGGGGTCGTAATACATTTTTTTTAATGGATGAAAACATTTAGTTTGTGCCGTTTCATATTTTTGGTTCCGTTTAGTGACTGATAATTATTTATTAAGGTCAAGCCATATTATTTACAGAACAGCCTTTTGTAAATGTATAATTTGTTTGTGATGTTTTTTTGATACTTTGTTGTTTTTAAGAACAACCAATCAGGACATGTCTTTTTTTCATTTAGTTCTGTAGCAATAACTATGCCAATAGAAAAAAACTTAAAGTTGCCTAAATGGAAAAGTGTTGTCAGTGCAAGAGTGCACTTACAGTATTTACACCAAAACAAGTCCCTTGCATGTTGTTTCCATGTGGGCCTGTTTTTGTTGCAAAAAAAAAAAATGGCCATAGAGGATGCAAGCATCTGGGGAAATGGGAAGGTCATGTAGACCAGAGAAATGTGTCATTGCTTTTTTATTTTATTTTACATTAGCACACATTCTTATCCAGAGCGACTTGAATTCACAGCTTAAGTTCTTTACACACAATCCATTCAGACAGCTGGATATCTTACTGAGGCTGTTCAGATGAAGTACTTTGCTGAAGGGTACTGCTGTGCCCCAGCCAGAGATTTGAGCCTGCAACCTCTCAGTGACTTGTCCCCAGCTACTGTTATTCTACACTGTCGTCCGGGATACGTGAGTCAAAGGTTGCCAGTCAGCAAAGCCCAAAATATTGATTGGATCCCAAATCAAAATGGCCGTCACTTTCGCCGGGCTTATCGCAGTGTGGTATGAGCCTGGCACTTGCCCCACCAAAAGGAGCAAGGGCCAGGAAAATGGGAAATTGAGTGAGTCTGATTCAGCTGTCTGGCAGATTTGTTTATTAGGGAAGCCTACAGTGATTCATATATTTGCTTAATTGGCCTTATGTACAGCTGAATATATACTGAAGCTTGGGAACTGTAGTTTGGAAGCCGCATTTACCGCTGTATCGATAGGGCCTCTGATCACAGTCTCTCTGATGTGATTGGATAGAAATTTGGATTGGATATAGGTCATGTCCTGAAACATGGGACGGTTTATCACCCTAAGCTGAACCGCAAGTCCAATTTACAGACTGTAAATGCTACAGAACCCTCTGCAAGAGGCATAATCTGTCTGTAGTTTTCCATATCAACTCTTATGCTGAAACATAATATGTGCTTTGATAACGCATTCTGCCACCCATATTTGTTCCTCAATCTCAACCGCAAGGGAAACTTGGACATGTTTATCTTAACCATTGCAAAGATACAGTAGAGGTTAGTTTAAATTGATACGCTCTCCCATTTAAGAACATTTTCCAAACCCTGTTTGAGCTCTGAGCTCTCTTGCTCTCTATGCTTGTTGTTTCTTTAAGAAAACACCGTCATTACAGTGCCTGTTTACAAGAATGTGAATGTATGCACATTACGATAGACACGGTATGATGGAGAATGTTCCATTTACTACGCTTTCTGTTTGCTGAGCAGGAACAGGTCACAAGACTACATGCACTATACACACTCACAAAGGTCACACCACTCACCAAATGCCAACAGCACACTATACACACTCACAAAGGTCACACCACTCACCAAATGCCAACAGCACACTATACACACTCACAAAGGTCACACCACTCACCAAATGCCAACAGCACACTATACACACTCACAAACACACTCACAAAGGTCACACCACTCACCGAATGCCAACAGCACACTATACACACTCACAAAGGTCACACCACTCACCAAATGCCAACAGCACACTATACACACTCACAAAGGTCACACCACTCACCAAATGCCAACAGCACACTACACACACTCACAAACCGCACACCACATACCAAATGCCAACAGCACATTATACACACTAACAAACCGCACACCACTCACCCAATGCCAACAGCACATTACACACACTCACAAAGGTCACGCCACTCACCCAATGCCAACAGCACACTACACACACTCACAAACCTCACACCACATACCCAATGCCAACAGCACACTATACACACTCAGGTGGGGCACTGAAGTCATACCCTTGAGGAAAGTACCTTACCTGAACTGCTTCAGTAAATATCCAGCTGCATAAATGGATTGTATGTAAAAAGAATGTAAGCTGCGTTAGTCGCTCTGGAGTCGTCTGCTAAATGCCTAAAAAAACAACTCTTCTCTTCCAGGTCCTTTAAGCAGCATATTGGTGAACACCTATGGGTGTCGGCCAGTGATGATGATGGGAGGCTGTTTGTGTTCTCTAGGAATGATTTCAGCCTCCTTCTGCAACAATGTGATGGAGCTTTACATCTGCATTGGAGTTGTCGGAGGTAAGCCCAAACAAATCCCTCATAACTAGTCAGCTTTAATCAGTCGACCGTGTGTGGGGACAGCAAGCTTTTGAAGTAAAGCAGACAGTCCTTCAGTAAAGTACACCATTTCACATTGCGAAGTAGCATGCAATGTCCTAAAAATGACAATTTCAATTGAAATAGGGAGGGAATAAAAAATTAATAAATAAGTTGTTTCAGTCATCCATCTGGAAGCTAATGGAAGGTTCCAGGTTCCGATTACGCATCACATTGTCGCCCATGTTTCTCCACTCTTCCCAGGTTTGGGTCTGGCTTTTAACCTCCAACCCGCCCTGACGATGATCGGGAAGTACTTCTTCAAGAAGAGGCCAATCGCTAACGGGCTGGCAATGGCGGGAAGCCCCGTGTTCCTCAGCACCCTGGCGCCACTTAATCAGTACCTGTTTAACACCTTTGGCTGGAGGGGCAGCTTCCAGATCCTGGGGGGCCTGCTGCTCAACTGCTGCGTGGCGGGGGCCCTGATGCGCCCCCTGGGCCCGCCCCCCAGCCAAAAGGCGGTGGAAGCCCCACCCCCCATTGCAACCCTGAAGAAGAAGGGCCGGGCGACTGTCTATGAGACCGTCAACAAGTACCTGGATCTGTCGCTCTTCAAGCATCGTGGATTCCTCATCTACCTGTCAGGGAACTGCATCATGTTCCTGGGGTTCTTCGCCCCCATTGTGTTCCTTGCCGCATACGCCAAAGACATGGGCGTTGACGAGTACTCAGCTGCCTTTCTGCTCTCCATCTTGGCCTTCGTGGACATGTTCGCCCGGCCCTCCATGGGCCTGTTGGCCAACTCCAAGTGGATTCGGCCAAAAATCCAGTACTTCTTCAGCTTCGCCGTGCTCTACAATGGCATCTGCCACATCATGTGCCCGCTGGTGGAGAGCTACACAGGGCTGGTGATCTATTCCATTTTCTTTGGCTTTGCCTTTGGCATGGTCAGCTCCGTCCTCTTCGAGACCCTCATGGACCTGGTTGGCGCTCAGAGGTTCTCCAGTGCTGTGGGGCTGGTCACCATCGTAGAGTGTTGCCCTGTGCTTTTTGGGCCCCCGCTGGCAGGTATGCGATGGGGGAGGGGGTTAGGGTTATAGTGTTGCCCCATGCTTTTTGGGCCCCCCGCTGGCAGGTACAGGACAGAAGAGGGGGTTAGGGTTTTTCTCTCTGATTAATTTGTTAACTCTATTTTCTTTGGCCCTCCAGAGGCAATTACCTAGTTTCTACTAGTTTAATATAAAGGTCAATATCTCAAAAAATATTCCCTGCACATCTATAGTTTAAAGTTCAAATTGAAGAAGAAGCTGTATCATTCAGAAATTTGCAACAGAATACATTTATTTCAGAATAGTCACATACAGTATATACATAATAACCATAACATAGGTAGCCTTTTAAATGCATTTTTTTTAAAACGTGCAAAAGCGTGTGTTTTTACACAACAACAGCAATGTATTCCAGCCATAAGTGCAATAGGTGGTCGCTGTGGAAATGTTGACTGTACGGGACTTTGGCGAAATGTAACAAGAAACTTTTCAGGGTTAATCAGAAAACAGCTGTAGCTGAATATAATGGGAAGTATTGGTTTCCTAAATATATTGATATGAGAGATTTTGAAGAAAAGGGAAAAGTAAGCAAGGGAAAACGGCAAATGCTCATTAGTACAATGTTTAAAAAATATATTATTGTTTCTATATGTGAATATGATTTTTTTAGCATGTATAAACAGTGCATTTTATGCATTTTACAGTCTGTGGTGAGATGATCGATCGTAAGTGCTTTGGGCTATTAATAGCACCCTCCTATTTTATTGCCCTGCAGTGTAACTGGAGAAGCTGAGGTTTTCGCAAGCGGCTACCATTTTAAACAATCCTGCATCAAAATTTACAAGGTTTTCTTAAAGCTGTAGTTTATAATTTCAGACAAACATGAATACAGTAATACCTTGACATATGAGTTTAATTCGTTCCGTGACCGAGCTCGTAACTCGGTTTACTCGTATATCAAATCAATTTTCCCCATTGAAATTAATTGAAATACTTGAATTAATTAATCCGTTCCAGCCCCCCAAAAAACACCCTAATTTATTTGTTACGTAGTTATAAAAATGAGAAATGTATTTATAAATAATAAATAATTAATACAAAACATAATACAAAGATAATAAAATAGAATATAAAGAAATAAACTGGTTCTAAACTTAATTGCTACATTATTATTCTTCACTTACACTTAATCTTCATCAGTGACGTTTGCATCTTTTTCATTGATTTTTGGCTTTTTCGTCACGCTTTTCTGACTCTGATCTGCAGGGCATTTCGATAAAAACCTATCCATGGTGGTTTGTTTCTTCCTTCCCTTCAGAATTTTTCGGAAATGCGTTAGGCAAGTGTTATTACACAACGCCAACGCACGACCAGTTGCCACTTTTTCTGGATGTTTCTTTTCTATAAATTCTGAAACTTTCTCCGCTTGCTCGGCTCGTAACTCGGGTCTAGGCTCGTAAGGCGAAGCAAGAAATTGTCCGAGCAACGGCTCGTAACTCGGAATACTCGTAAGTTAGTGCACTCGTATGTCAAGGTTTTACTGTACTGTAATTGGGACATATACGCCAACCCCTAGGGGCAAAGTTTAGAGAGTTAAACAATTTGTACGCTGCAGGAATGAAAGATTTATTCATATACAATGATCAGATCTCCCCGTTTCCGAGCTCACTTTATGAGATTACGAGATTAGCGACCGCATGCAGTAAAGCTTATTAGTGTGATTGACAGCCCAATATGCTAATACGAGTTGTAATAACTGCTTTGTGTGTTTAGATTTAAAAATTTTGAGTGCCAAATTACTTTAAAAGAGAGAGAGAAAAAATTTAATCTACACAAATGTCATAATCAGTGGTGGTAAGGCCTGGAACACACTGCATTACTCTTTCATCCCTGATGCTAATGTCAGCGCTCTCTTACTGACTGACTAGCACTACACAACACTTGGCCCCTGCTTTGAGGCAACTAACACCAGAAATATAAAAATGGGGTTAATCGTTTCAGAAAGAAAAGGTTAATTAAAGTGAATCTTTCAAAGATAAGGCACACACACAGCTTTGAAGTTTTTAAGTGACACCTTGAGTTGGCCAGGCACATTGTTGAGCTGTGTCATAGGGTAACTCTTCTCACAAATCATAATTTGGTACATTCCATCCAACCCACAGAATAATTGGTAGAACCTGTATTTTGTGTGTCAAAACCAGATCTTTCATAATATGTTTGAAGCCTTGTGTCATACGCGTCATCAAAGCAGCAGTGGGGTGAGAGGGAGGCGTTATACCAAAGTTACATCATTGCTTGGTGTGTATTATTTAAACAAAATATTTTTGCCTTTTGAAATTTTCATTTCAAATAACCCAAGCCAAAACCTTTTAGAACTCCAAGGTGGCAATTTCTTAAAAACATTTTTTTTGGAAACAAATTTTGAGCTAACTAACATTTTAACAAAATTAACACACACCATCAGGGGGGTTCACAACCCCGCACATCCTTACCATTGACCTCCCAAAACCATATCAGCAATTATGACAGCTCAACTCATTTCAGAACTGATGCCAATGTGTTCTCAATATCTTAAATCAGTGGTCCCCAACCCTGTTCCTGGAGATCTACCGTCCTGTTGGTTTTCACTCCAACCCTAACTAAGCACACCTCATGAAAACATACAGGACGGTAGATCTTCAGGAACATGGTTGCGGACCACTGACTTAAATGGTTAATAGGATCAAAGGTCAAAATACAAGGAGAGTAAGTTGTAATTTGACTGAGGTTGTTAAATCCATAAAACTAATTAAAGTGAACTACAAAATATATTTCAATAGTCAGTAGAACAAGAGGGTGTACGTGGAAATTGAGGATGAATTCTGCACATATCAGGAAATCATTTTTATTTTTTGCATAAGGAGGTGTCGATGCCTGAAAGAGCTTGCTGGGTCATTTAGTAGAGGCAGAGATCCGTAGGGTGTTCAAGCGCAGGCGTCTAGATGGACTGAATGGCCTGTTCTCCTCATTATGTATTCTTGCGTTCTAGATTGGCTGAATGGCCTGTTCTCCTCATTATATATTCTTATGTTCTAGATCGGCTGAATGGCCTGTTCTCCTCATTATGTATTCTTATGTTCTAGATGGGCTGAATGGCCTGTTCTCCTCATTATGTATTCTTTTGTTCTAGATGGGCTGAATGGCCTGTTCTTTTCATTATGCATTTTCATTTTCTTGTGTTCTTAGAAGAGCTTTTAATTGGGACAACATAAGAATACATTGAGGTGATAACAGGCTAGAAGTGACATTTACCTAGACTCTGTATCAAGCCTGGACTTGAACACACAGAGGTCTCTGCCTCTACTACATTACCCAAAAAGCTGTTCCACAGATGAATACGTTTTTGTGTAAAACTGTAGAGTAACCGCTTCTTTGGTGTAATTTCAGGTAAACTGGTGGACATAACCAAGAACTACAAGTACATGTACTTCTGCTGTGGGGCTGTCGTGATCTTGGCCAGCATCTGGCTCTTCATCGGTAACGCCATCAACTACAGGATGCTGGAGAAGGAGAAGAAGGAGGCAGAGAAGCTCAAACAGATGGAGCCGGACGAGAAGCCTGAGGCCGACATCCCCGACCCTGACGTGGAGGCCTCGGAGACCCTGTGCACCGCCGCCCAGAGGCAGGAAGAACCCGCCACCGCCGCTCTGCAGCGGGAGACCAACATTTAGCAGCCCCCGCCCCCCAAGTCCACGCACGGATCCCGCCAAAGCCACGCCCACATCGCCCATACCGTAAAGTGTGTCCCTTCACAGGGGAACTACTCGCACTGCCGGTGAAGAAAAATGAAACAAAAATGCAACGTCTGAGTTTGGAGAATGTTCAAGGTCAGCAAGTGGACATGATGTTCACGGTCCAGCTCCTTTCACTCGTCTTCCAGGATTTTTTTATTTTATTTTAGTGCTTTTTTATTTTATTTGCTCATGAAAACACTCGCCTGTTTTCCCCATTTAATACGGTAGCATCAATGTCCCCCAAACTGCAGGTCAGCGCCTGCTGACAAGTGCTCAGAGGGTCAACAAGGTATATGCGGGGCAAACAGTGTTCAAATTCAAATTTTACTGCAGTATTTGGTGTATATGCAGTCATTTGGACTGACATGCAACATTTTAATATTTTATTTTAGTTTAATGGGTGGTTTCACAGAGTAAGTGGGCCGTGCGCTCAGAATTTTTGGGGGCAACTGTTGGACACATGTTCATCGTTATTTTACATCTGAACTAGTTCCATCCACTCAGTCCAGTTGGACACCTGAAGGTTAAACTACAAAGTTAAATATTCAGTTAATTTAAGAGTTTATACGAGTCCAAAAGGGATAAAATCTACTCTGACAGAGTTAATTTAACACTGGATATTTTACTGTGTAACACTGACATCAGTGTGCATCAAGGGCTTTATGGGTATTTTATGAACAAATTTCAAACAAAAACATTATTGGTTGGTTCCAAAAATGATATCCCAGAGGTAGAGCAGTAAAGTATTTGTTGTTTGTGTCATGAATACATGTGGACACACATGTGCACATGCACATGCACACACACACATTCCACATACATGCACACACATAGTGTTAGTTTTGGGATTTGTGAAAGATACAAATGACATATTTTTCCCTCTCAAACTGAGCTCACAAAATGGTACAAGTGAGCATAAAACTGAAAACTTGTATTAGGCCTATTTCTGAGTCAAAGTTATGCAAAATGTTGATTGGATCCAGGCCGTTGCCTTAAATCTAAAGAATGCAATCAGAAACACATGAGTGTTTTCGAACGATTAATACATTCAGAAAAGACATCATTAACACAACAAGTTGATATGCCATGCCATATGTTGAAAAGGTTTTAGTGCCGAACTCACATTTTTAAAGGGGAATTCCACCCAAAAATGATGTTTGATTTGTAGAAAAGTAGCTCTCCTGATTAAAATGAGCTCTCAGCCAACTTTCTACCTGTAGTGAAAGCAGAGATATAGCCCCAAACTACTGTGCATGTACCAGGTGCCTGCTTTACTATGAACTACAGCAGGTAAAGGCGCTTACAGTTTATGGGTGATGTCAGACGACAGGTTGCCACGCCCACTGAATGAATTTACCTGAGCGGAGGCTAAGGGGCTCAGCATTTTATTGCTAGAGAAGCCACGTAACTCGCTGGCAAGTTAGCCACCAATGTAACACCACCATTATATGGCCATTAATTTAGGAAAACACAGCCCTTCATTTATTTACGTTTGGTATTGTGAAAACATTAGCCAGCCTAGCCAGAAGTGTGTAACGCTTAGGGTACCCATTTCTCACCCAGATTGGGAAATCAAACCCAACCTCCCGTTTTTCAGTATGAATTAATTTTGTGTCGGCTAACATGCCAATACAGAATGATAAACATATACAATTAAAAGTTAAAACGTCATTGCTGTAGTTGTTAGCTGTTTTAGCTATGTTTGCTAGCAAAGCTAAAACTTTCCCAGTTGTGCAACTCGAACGCACTGATGTCGGTAAAGACACGGAAACGATGCGTTTACGGCCTCCGATATCCAACCTCCTGCCATAAATAAATGCAGGGTTAGCTACTATAGCCTGCTGCATAGGAAACAGATTTAAAAACCAGTTTGTTTTTTATACCAAAAACCTGTGGCTAACAACAGCTAATGACACTAGCCTAGAAAATCACATAGTTAAAATAGCTTCTGTAATCGAATGTTCAAAGTGAAACCGTTCAATTATGGTCAGCTCGCTAATGTTAATCTACTTTTCATGGTCATGGATCATAATGTAACGTCATTAGTTGACAAGGTTTCTTACCGGGTGATTCAATAAGGCAGAGATGTCAGGGAATACCAGAGGCCACTCCACTCTGTAACCGACTGCACTCGAGTTCTGTTTGGTTTATTTTGCTAAAAAACAATTGAGGAAATAACATAGCCTATCAATGTAATTTTCTGACATTATAATAAAATCGCAATGGTAGCTTGCTTGATCTATGATGTGTCCCTACCACGGTACTCAGAACAGTGACAGATGCAGCATTTCTTCCCTCGCTGGCTCCGCCTACGTGCCTCTGTAGGAAGTGGTAATGGTCAAAATGAGCTATATTGAAATATCTCAGTACAGAATTTTTTCTTGGCCAGCCACAAAGAGAGACTTAATTAGTTGCACCTTGATCTGTTAAATAAGGTTAATGTTGTTTTTTGGTGGAATTACCCTTTAAATCAGGCATGTCAAACTCCAGTCCTAGAGGGCTGCAGTGTCTGCTGGTTTTTGGTGTGTTTCAGCAGAGTGAAACCAGTTAATTATATTTTACATTTTTGTTGAGAGGGAACCAACCAATCAAGTTGTAAGAAGCTGTACCAAAGCTCGGGACAGTGTTTCTCATCCTTGGTCTTGAAGCACCCTGTGTGTGCTGGTTTTCATTCCAATCAATTAATCGAACAATCAATCAATCAATCAATCAATGGCTAATTTAATTTAATACTGGTTAAGCTTGTTGAAAGCATCTTTAAGTTCCATAATTTTGTGTTGAAAAATATTTTAACACAGTTCAGGTTTGGCATTGTCACTTTGCCAGCAGCCATTCCATCCTGTACTGTTCTCATGACAAACCCCTGAAGCTAAGCAGCCATATCACCATGTACCCTTCTCATATCAAACTGCTGAAGCTAAGCAGGTGTGGGCTTGGATAGTAATTGGATGGGAAATGTACCCCTCATAGGAAATGTAGTTTGCTGCTGGAAGAAGTGTTAGTGGGCCAGTTGGGGGCAGTCTTGCCTCTGGACCAATCAAAATCCAGTGCCCCAGCATAGTGACGGGGGCAATGTGCTTTCAAAGGTGCTAAACTGAGGTCCTGGCTCTCTACATGTGGCCTTTGGCACCTAGTCAACACCTATATCGGCATTCCGTAGCCACTTCGCTTCCAAAGGTAATCTCTGCAGAAGTGATTTGAGCTACCTGGTTAAATAAAGGTTAAATAAATGACCATTTACTTTGTCTTTGAACTCTTTATTTTCCACAAATGGTTTCTGCGTTTCCGCACCTTTAGCGATTTGGACCAATTTCAGTTGCAGAACCATAAATTTACAAATGCAGAATTGTACCTCTTTCAAAAGGGACCGTTTGCCACAGCACATTACAGAAAACAAAGGTGTTTGTTTCCTGGAGAGCTGAGCTGTTTGGAATATTTGCATATCTGTCTCTGCTATAATGTGGCATTAAGATGGGAAATCATCCCTCATTAGATATAAAGAGCACTATTTTGGTAACTCTGCAAGCGCAAACATGCCTGAGCGCCAGTGCAATGGCTCATTAAATCATGCGCAAACAGAATATTTGCCGACTCCACCTGGTTTGGTAGTTTTGTGGTCTGCAAACCTGTGTGTGTCCGTATGGGCTGGGTTGTGTGTAAAACCTTCAGCCTGTGCAAGTTTGGTGTTGAATAATGCGTTTGCATTTTAACCAAACCACCTTTTACCTCTAATGCTGGCACATTGTTTCATTTTGTTGAGAGAGAGACTCTACGCTTGTCAAATTGTCTAAGTTATGCTTTTGTTAAATGTGTGTATACAGTAGAAGATATAAAAATAGAATTAAGGTTTTTACAATGAATGTATGCCAATTTAAACTATTTGAACTGTTATATTTTTTAAAAAGGATAGATTATTAAACAATATTCAAACCAGCTGTAATCAGAACTTTCCACTTTTCAGAACTACACTCTCCTGAATCGGCAGTGGGGTTCGCGCAATGTACACGGTTACGGTTACAGATGATTGGCCATTCCAAAATGAGGTCGGAACTGCAGGACATGAAATTAACTTGAGTGGCTTGTGGATCCATAAATCACCAGCCTTTTTCAACATTTTACCAGCCGCATTACCGTTTACAATATTACACAACCTGGTTTGTTACCGGCCAGCATTTGACTGGTGACTGGGGTTAATTTCACACCCTGCTGGATATACTCAGCCCTGTGTTGGGGGCCAAATTTATATAAAATGAAATTTAACAAAAAATTAATAAATAATATTTAAATTCTAAATATAAGACTAAAATAGGTGTTGAGATTGACTTATTATAGGTTTTTGCAGTGCATGCAGTTTGCAGCTGGGAGGGGTCATAAATGCACAGGCAATGCAGCTGGGAGGGGTCATTAATGTGCAGGCAATGCAGCTGGGAGGGGTCATAAATGGGCGGCAGTGTAGTATAATGGTTAAGGAGCTGGACTTGTAACCGAAAGGTTGCAGGTTCGATTCCCAGTTAGGACACTGCCGTTGTACCCTTGAGCAAGGTACTTAACCTGAATTGCTTCAGTATATATCCAGCTGTATGAATGGATAAATGTAATAAGAAGTTGTGTAAGTCGCTCTGGATAAGAGCGTCTGCTAAATGCCTATAATGTAATGTAATGTAATAAATGCGCAGGCAATGCAGCTGGGAGGGGTCATAAATGCGCAGGCAATGCAGCTGGGAGGGGTCATAAATGCGCAGGCAATGCAGCTGGGAGGGGTCATAAATGCGCAGGCAATGCAGCTGGGAGGGGTCATAAATGCGCAGGCAATGCAGCTGGGAGGGGTCATAAATGCGCAGGCAATGCAGCTGGGAGGGGTCATAAATGTGAGAAACAGGTTGAACAACTGAGGTGTGATACGTGTGTGTCCTGTGCAGTGGGGTTGCTCAAAAAAAGTATAGAGCCATAGTTTTTTCTATCTTTTTTTTTTTTTGGTGTGTGTGTTTTTTTCACCATGTGCCATCTTGTCACCTACTATAAAGATGACCTGTAATACATTAAAAAAAATTTTTTTATATGTTTTTAAAAAGTAAATGTCAAACACAAATATTTTATGTCATAAATGTCATAACACTGGTCAGTTTTTAAACATATTTACTACAATTTTTATTTGCCAAATAGTATTGCAAGCATACCACACCTGTCCAAAAAGGATAGCCACTTTTGCACCTGTGAATGGGAACATGTGACTAATTGGGTCCATTTTTTTTAGTTGGCGGTTTCCTCAAACACAGAAAATACAAACTACTGGCAGGGCGTGACAGCTCTTCACAACTTCCGTCTTACACGCGGTTAGGAACCAACATTCTCACCATTTTCTTGCTGTCGGCAATTTACGTTTCTGCAGTTCTCACATTATTAGTGTCAATTAGTGCTTGTTTCTGTTAGCTTTTCCTGGTGGCCACACACTGTTAGTCAGTCTTCATTTTGCATGCCAGCGCAAAATGGAGGACTTTAAACCTATTATCAGTAACTGCCAATAGTGTTCAGTGTACTGTATGCAACTGTTCTTGTGGTGGAATGTGCAACTGCTTTTTTGTATCGTCTAACACTACCCCCTTCAGGCTGCATAAGAAACTGCTGCCTAGACCAAATACAAGATTTGCAAGAAAAAAAAAACACTTCCTGAATGTCTGCTTTTGTCGGAGAGAAACATTTTTTGTAGTTTCGGTTTAATATTTAGATATCTCTGACTAATGTTTTGATGTTGCTGTATCAGGTCTGTATACCTCAGTGTGACATTGCAAAATATAATTTGGTAAATGTATCCAATGTTGTAGTAATATTATATATCTGTGAACTTCACTTTTGTGAACTATTACCTTTCAATTTTATGCTGGCCCTCAACTTACAAGTGACTTTGATGATTTATTTTAGACTGGCCTGAATATAATCAACACTTAGATTTTGGATTAAACGCAAGTGTTCAGTTCAAACACTGTTTGATGAATGAAACAAACACTTGCATTTAATAAGTGAAGGTTAAAGGCAAATGTTGATTGAATTCAGACAGATGTCTAAAATAAAGGACAAACAGACTTAATGCAGTATTTTGTTCAAAATAAATCATGGCCCAACCAATATGGATTGAAGTTTTGTGAGATCAAGCCAAACAGGAACCAACTGATACACTCGTAAGCGACAGTAATGTTTATCAAGCATCAGTGCACTTAGTCCTGCCTCAATTATCATATGAAGCCTTCATTATCCACTCTGTTTTGCCCTTTTCCTCCAAATTTGGAATGGCCAATCATATTCATCAGCAGCACCCTGCCGTGACCTCCGCTATCAGTTTGGGAGAGGGTGGGCGGGCATGCGTGCGGTCTTCCGAAGGGTGCGATGTCAGCCACCAGTTTTGCGAGTCGGGCAGGCACGGACGCCCCGTCGAACAGCAGGGGTCACTGGTGACAGACGAGTGGCGGTCTGTCCCGCTAACTGAAACCCTGCCATCCCTGGGTGGTGCTAGAGCCAACTGTGCCCGCACCGTCCAGATTCAAGACTGGCCCACCCATGCACTAGAGCAGTGCCTTAGCAGCCCCTCAACTCATTTCCCTGAGAAACCATTAACCCCTTGAAAAGTAGTTTTTTTTGGAATACTCAAAATATTAAAGAGACAGTGTTCTAAAACTGCTTTCAAATACCCAAGGCTTTTCAATGCTTTCCAGCACTTAGAGCCAATTAAATGATGAGGCCATGTGGTGGTATCTGCTGAAGAGCATAAAATCAATTTTCAAAACTGTTCATACAGAAATGGTGTTTATGAAGCAACTTGTGAATCAAAGGGCTAATCTCACACTGAATATTTACTGCAGTAAAATATTGAATCAAATTCATATTATATTGGTTGGGCCCCAAAATATATTATGCGTGTCTATGCTATTTTGTGGCACTCACACATGCACACATTCACACATGCAGTAGTAGATTAGCTACCACATAAATATATAATACTGTATATATAATCTATTTTTACAACATTACAAAAGAGTATATTAGACTATATATTAGTGTAAACTATATAGAAGCTAGTCCTTCCTTATATTCTACAATGAATGTGTGAAATTCAATGTCTCAAAGGATGAAAACTAGTTACTGATTTAAAAATAAAAGCTGTCTCATTTTAGCCATATACTAATGCGGGCAAAATGTATGCATCTTCTATCTGGAGGGGAGCTTGACAATGGTTTTGTATGTTTTCAAGCATTTTGGTGGGAATTCTTTTGCTATTTCTTACTTTTAGCTTATGGACCAAAATTATTTAATCATCTTGTAAACAGCAATCAGGTTCAAATGAGGGTCACCTGAATGGGTAATTAATCACCATTAGCCTTATTATTAAATATGCTATGTCAAATATGTCATTAGTATTTGCGCAATTGACATTAAAGCGAGAGTTAGCAATATTAGCTATATGAGTTATCAATTGACTGCTATAGTTATATGTCTCTTTATATATCTTTGTATGTTTATGTAAATATTACACCGTTTTGTCACACAAATGACCGTTGTGGCATAAGCGATTTTTCAGCGTGCAACAGTACATTGATAAACCTACACAAGACTTTTACTGTAAATGAACAACCCGTAATCATAACTCACTTCATGTAGTCGCACAAATAAATCTAATCTTAAATGTGTAGATGTGCTTCGTCATTGCTTTTTCTGGTGAATTGGAAACTGACTAAAACGTTTTTAAAATAAGGTCACGTAACTAATGAGGTCTGCAGCATAATGTCATCATTACCACATTAGTGTTAAAGTATTGGTCAATAAATGATTGAACTGGTGTGTAACTGTGCCTTATTAAACCTTCTGATGTTTAACTGAAATGTCTCATGTCTAAAGTAGGCCATTTATATACACTGCCCAATTAGAATTGATTTAACATTGAAACGCAATAGTGTTGTGCATTGTGGGATGTGGGGTTCAATGCCAAATACAATTGTATTGTAGCATTGTATGTAGCATTTAATGTACTGACCTGTTGTTGCAGATGAATGCTATGGAGGACCTCCTTGATACACTACAGGAGACCTTTGACTGAGTTTTGACTGTAAAAAAAAAAAAGGATAAAGTGACTGCAACGTAATCCACTGGCTTTCCATGGGTTTGCGAAAAGCATTGCTGTGGAAGTGCAGTTTTTGTGTCGCCATGTTGTACAAAACTTGGAGCCAGAGATTGTGCAGTGGGGAAAAGGGGGACCCTTATATGGTCATTGGGCCTCAATCATGAAATGTGTGCGGAACGAATTTGTGCATAAATTGTTCGTATTAGCAGTTGTGCTCGTATTTTGGAATTCATCAAGGTTTCTGTATCAGAGATTTGTTTGAAGGTACAAACAAACTTGACACCTGCACAGGACCAAGTGAACTGGAATTCAAAATGCTACTAAATGTAGCTTCTGAATGTCAATTTATTTTTATTTTCTGTTAAATGTACAACACTAAATGTATCAATAAAGATTACACCTATCACCTATTACACTTAATCAATTGTAGGCTATCAATTGTAGAACCTGTTTAATTAGACCAATGAATGCTTCCATGCTATCTTTCTAAATTGATACAAATTTAAATGCTATCTGACATTAAATAGGTTCATTAAAACACACATTTAACCCGATGAACAAAATTTGCATTAAAGTTGCTTGCAGGTCTGTTCTGTAATCCAGCTAATGCCAGCGTACATCAACCTGCCCAATGTTATCAGTGCTATAGTCTGCATAGACGTACACATCAAGGCTAAGGATTGATTTATGCTAATCACAAAATAAGATGCACGCGCCTGTCATTTACAATGAATCGGAATAATATCAGAATTACCTTACACTCAAAATATGACACAACTAATCTTTAATATTTAGTTCACTGACCACAGAATCAAGGTTTTGCAGTGGCTTATTCAGTTCCTTGACCTGAACCCCATTGAAAACCTGAGGGGTGAGCTGAAGAGGAGAATGCACAAGTGAGGACCACTCTCAAGGATCTGGAGAGATTCTGTATGGAGGAATGGTCTCAAATCCCTTGCTATGTGTTCTCCAATCTCATCAAACATTACAGAAGACTCAGTGTTGTTATCTTGGCAGCTGTTATCTTCGCAAAGGGAGGGTGCACACAGTACTAAATACAGGGATGCCAATAATTGTGACACACATCTTTAAAATAAACATTATTTTGCATTAAAGGTTTTTTTTTATGGCATCACAATTAAACTATGTAATTTAAAGATTTTTCTGAGCAAAAATGTTTGATAAAACATAATTTCCTGGTCTGACTCACAGCCAAACACTCTAGCCACTTTTAAGGGAGAGATTAATCACTCACAATAGAAGCAAAGCTTCTCTATTGACGGTAGGCTATCTGACCATACGGCCAACTTAAAATGACTTCCCTGACATTAGACTAGTGATTATCAGTCTGATGAATATTCGTGAAAAGATTTAATCAATGACTGTCCCTGGAAATGTTTTTTTTTTTAGGTTTATACTTATATAATATTCAAACGGATGTGGCACTCCTAAAACACATTATTTAGAAGAAAAAAAAACTCCGTTGTTATGACAAAATGCTGAAATAACAAAAAAAAGTATTTTTCAGTCAAGTTAGAAAGAGGTGATCATAATGTACATGCTGCAGAGGAATTGGCACAAGTAGTTTATATCCAGAACTACATTCCATGTTTCCACATTCCATATTAGAGCCTGACCAATATGGGATTGGTCACTGATATGGCTATGGGAAGGTACTCAAAAGGGTACTTTCTTAACCCCTTTGTGCAAACCCCTAGTGGCCATGTGGCCGGCGCTGGGAGATTGCTCAACTCAGACATTCATTGCTCCTGCAACCAAAGTACGAGTGTTCTAGCTTTATTAGTAAACGATACATGACAACTATGCAAAATAAGGAGTTTCAAAGTGCCACCATTTTTACGTAGCTCGTCCATTTAACAAGCAACCCCCACCCAGTCTCACCAGCAACTATGTGGACCCAAGCGTGACATATTGTACAGTAGCGTCTATCTAGGAGTTCATAAAAATATTTTTTCATGACAATAAATTTGTATTCCGTCATAGCAACATATTGTTATGAAAATATTATTTCACCACATAAATTAGTATTTTGTCATAGCAACAAGATAAAGCCAACAATAGCCTGAACGTATGCCAATATAGCGATGAAAAATACTGCTCACTCAATAGCGAAATAGACAAGTGAAATTCTTGCGTAATTATACCACGTCATTCTACTATGAATATCTGCTACTAAATATTAACCCCTTCGTGCAGACCCCCTAGTGGCCATAGCGCCCTGTCTAGTGCCACCCTGTCTAGTTAAATATGCATGTCTATGCTAGTGAGAGCCCGCTCCGTGCTCTCACCAGTAGAACCAGGAATTCTTTTTTTTATTAATTGTGATACTTGTGGTTTTTTTCCCCTCAGACCTCGTTAGGCCCCACCAGCTTATGCCCCGGGGCTTGTGCCCTGATAAGCCCGTGTTTTAGTATGGGGCAGGAGGTGCCAGATCCACGCACACACAGGCAGTCCAACACTGAGAGGTCCCGGATCCTGTTCCGACACAATCCAACACAAATTAATTCCAGATCTGGCCAAGACATCATCGGTAGATTTGTACACATACTCTTGTTTCCAATGCTAAACTAAGGGTAGGCTAACTAAGGGTAGCTTGGTGTAATACACCTATCTAGAACATTCTTACCTTTTCCAGAACTTGTTTTAAGGGACAAATAACTTTGCTCCAAAGTTAAAGTAAAAAATTGTGCTTACACCGCAGTTTTTCGAAAGGTTTTTTGTGTGTGTGTGGTTATGGTTGTGTGGTTAAAAAATATGTATTCTCCTCTTCAAGATATTGTTTACATAGTCATGATCGTTTTAGGCCTTTTTAAGCCTCTCTAAATGTAAAACACATGCTATCAGAAAAATGAAAACAAGCTGTTTTAGTATTTAAGCCAGGTTTTCAACACGTGTTTCTAGTGTCATAATGAAAGTAAAACAAAAAAATGACCAAATCCCAAAAAATATATAATAATGACACACAGGGGGCGCTCTTTAGTCATTTATATTGCCAGGGAAAATTCAGAAAACTTTTCTAGCGCTGTGACTTCTTACCTGCGATTTTTTCTTGCTAATTATTAGCAACTAACTTTAACTAATTTCTTAAGATGTCTGAGGAACAACAGTCGTGTATTATACACGTGTAGAAAACTCCCTTGTAACAGAAGTGTCTTCAGAGTAAACATGAATATGGACAGCGGAGTTTTTGAAGGGCAACTGGAAATCCACTCAAAAGAAAAAAAATGGGACAGACAAGATATTTAGCCTATTTTAAACAGGCTGCCTAACAGTACTACGTAAATGCGACAAATAACATAGTGGACTACAGATATGAAGACTATGAAGTGAGAGAATTATGTACTGCATTTATATATTATAATTCCATAAGGGGGATTGATTTAGGCAGAAAGGGACTAAAAATTGCATTGCTGGTTTAAATTTTTTTTTATCACTAATTATTTCTGCCTTTATTGTTGAATTACTATAATTCGTTTTACAACATTCAAATGAAAAATTCCTTCGTCTCATTTCTATTTTAATTATATATTGTATAGGCTACTACTCCATACTAACTACTCCATACAGAATACTAAAACTATTTTTGTTCCCACATTTTCTTGATGGCAACCTGTTCTTATTTGAATTTTCTGTGCTGCAAATGTTGAAAGATGCTCTATAAGAGATTCACTGGGTGTAAGGTAAGCTTTGATCTGGTTGGATCCCTACCCTGACTTTATAGGCTATGTGTTTGGCACATGTTCCAGAGGGACTTATACAATAATTCACAAATAGTATGTTGCCTTGCTCTCTCTCTCTCTCTCTCTGTTTATATTGTGCCCTCCCAAGTATATACTTTATTCTCAAGCATGCCGATACTATTTACCTTTTCTCATTTTATTTCCCCAAAAAGTACTATTCTCGCCCTTATCTTGCTAATGTTCTGTGTAACTTCAATGTCTAACTGTGAACAGTGCCATGCCAAACCATCCCACAACTCTAAATACCAAGCAGTTGTGGTTAAAACATCGGTGGGGCTAATAGTTAAAATATTATACCAATTTTGTGTAATGAGCATGAGTATATGAAATGCTTAGTTACCCACAAAACTATTATTACAGTGAAACAATGTAAGGCTGTGGCGCCTCTTCGGCTTGTACCCTCTCTTGCACGAGCTGGCCTCGAAGGAACAAAGACTGCCTCTTCACATCAGCATTTAACTGAACGGCTATAGGTGAGAATAAATGTGAACGTTACGTACAGACACCGCAGGATGAAAGACACAGTAGTGCAAAGGACAGGCTAATGCATAGGGGGGGGGGGGATACGTTTCTGGGACCTCGATCGCTCCTTCCACCTCTCCCTTCCTCTTCTACCCTTTTTTGATGATGCACACGATGGCTCTACAGCCCGGAATAACATTGCGATTTATGTTCCCCTGAGATCCAAACCGGAGCCGAAGTTTCTTGCTGCCAGGTACCAGGTCGTAACAAAAAAGGAAAAAAAGCAAGACGCACAGAACGTGGCGCCAACTTGCCAGCTTGTGGAATCAAAAAAGCTGACGTTCTGTGAAGTTTTCAGACGCGTTCCTTGTTTTTTGCGCGAATCAAACAGAGGGGCCTAGATCCGAAGAATGACGTGGTTACTCATCATCGCGCCTTCAGTTGAGGGAATGGCGAAACCGACCGGCTGCGACACTTTCGAACTGACCGGCTCCGAAGCGTTTAGCCGATGGCCCAGCTCTCGGGAAATCGATACGGGGCGGAAATACCGTGCGGCGGTGGAACAGCAGATAACCAAAACCCTCTGCCCCCGTTAAGGTGGGACGTGTGTGTCAGAGAGGACAGAGAGACAAGAGTTTCGCAAGGTTATTGACTGTCTTTCAAACTAATGCACTGGCTGTGCTTACAAAACAGGACATACTCAGCTTCAGGCACTGGCTTGCATCACACAATGGCTGGCATATACATCTTTTGGTATTGCTTTTAAAATTCAACAATAAGCTATTAAGCAGGCCCATAAGTGCGTATTTTTTCAGTTGTAAATGATAACATACTGTATGTACTTCTCAATGAACCCCATATTATGTAAGCCAGAACAAAATAACTCCGTAATGCTAAAAACAGGCTGTTCTGCTAATTTAGGCTTGTTACTTACTAGAGACTATCCAGCCAGCAATGGACCTTTCATTACACCCTTAGTCTCCTTTTGCTAAACATGAAGAGAAGATGTGTATTCGGTCTTTCCTCTTAACTTGGTATATCTGGAACAAGTTTAGTTGCCCTTCTTTGCACTTTTGTAGAGAGCTTATATCAAACATTCTGTTACGTTTCTCCCAACTGGTATGGACCCAAACGCAGGACTCGGACACAGACTCACAATAAGCTCCAGCGGTGCACTTTATTTAAGGCAAGCAAACAACAGTGAAGAGGGAGAGCAAGGTGAGGGTCTGGATACGGGGTTGGCGATAACCAGGGGCAGATGATGATCAGGGAAAACAGGAGAAGAGCTGGGCGAATGGCAGGCAACCGGTGACAGACTGGAAGCAGGGTTGGCGAGGGCAATAGCAGAGCGGGTAAAGCAGGCTGGCGGGTAAACTGGAAAAGGCAGAATTGACACGTCAGCAAAACACAACAGACAATGGCCGAGTAACAAGTGCAACAAACATGACTTGGCAAAGAGATGACAGAGAAGGGAACATAAATAGAGAAATATAATGAGTAAGGCGTGCGGAATGTATGTGACAATGAATGCGCTAACAAGAGTGAGTGTGGAATGCGAACAAGGAAGGCGAGTGATTGGCTGGGAGATTAAGAGAGGGGAATGAGGAAACAAGGAGGGAAACCACACCCAGCCTGCACAACATGAAAGTCAGGGTAAAAGTAAAAACATGACATGAAACGAGAGGAATGGGGAACACAGGGAGAACAATAGGAATGTGGACTGGAAGGGAGATGCGGATGCAACACATTCCTTATGCCTCCTCAGAATATGATTATGACACTGAAGCTTGCAGGCAGCATAGTCCTACATTAAGGTGCTTCTAATTTCCACCCAGAAGCCTAATTCAGATATCTTAATGGAAATAAATTAAAATGGTCAATTCTTAACATTTACTCTATATTTCAATTTTCGTTTATATAAAGGGCTACATCTCCTCTTTTACTGGTTCGATCCTTCCTGATCAGATCAGTCCACTACACTGTGGTGTCTGTGGTGCCAGCTATGTCATAACCCCCATTAATAACGACAGCCTCAAGTTGAAAAAAAAACTTTGTTATGCTTCTAGCATTTAAAGGGGAATTCCTGTAACGTTCCGTTCCCTTCCTGTCCGTTTTCCATGTTTTTCCCTTTCCTCCCGTGTCATGTCGGATTCCCTTTGTCCGTGTTTTCCCCGTTGCTACAGGCTGGGCGTGCCCCTTCTGTCTGTTTCACTCTGTTCCCCCACTTCGGTTTCAACCTATCTCCTTCCCCCCTTGTTGCATGCATTCCCCACCGGTCAATTAGTCAATCACCCTCGGTTACATTCCTCACGCTTTCGTTATTGTTTTCAATTTCACTCCCTTACTTAAACCTCCGGCTGGCTGCTGTTCGGCGCCAGTTCGTTAACGTACTTCGTTTGTATCCTGGTCTCCTGTTTTCTAGTCCTGTTCACTAAGACTCTGCTGTGGGTTTTTCCTGTTAGCTCCTCTGTTCCAGAACCAGCTGTTTGGTAGTTATCCAGCCTGTAGCTGTTAAGTCTCCCTGTGTGTGTTGCGGTACCCCTGCTCCCAGTTAACGTTGCGTCCGCAGTTGGGTGCTCTGCCTCTCCACCCTACAGTGGTTCCTGTCCGGCCGTGGCTACCTCCATTGCTGCGGTTACGGTTCCAGACTCCTCTGTGGCCCAGCTGCCCCTACCGGGCCAACCTGAGCTCCGCTACACTGCTCCGCCCTGCCGTGTCCTGCCACTCACCTACCTCTGCCTTCAGTCCAGTTCCTGTTGGACCTCCCGGTCCAGATCCAGTCCAGTTCCGGTTCGGAACTCACCTCCCGTACCAAGTCCAGTTCCGGTTCGGAACAACCCTTCGTTCCCGTGATCCAGTTCCTGTTGGACCTCCCGGTCCAGATCCAGTCCAGTTCCGGTTCGGAACTGACCTCCCGTATCAAGTCCAGTTCCGGTTCGGAACAACCCTTCGTTCCCGTGATCCAGTTCCTGTTGGACCTCCCGGTTCAGAACCAGTCCAGTTCCGGTTCGGAACTCACCTCCCGTATCAAGTCCAGTTCCGGTTCGGAACAACCCTTCGTTCCCGTGATCCAGTTCCAGTGTGGACCTCCCGGTCCAGTATAAGTCCAGCTCCGGCTTGGAGCAGTTCGCTTTGCCGGAGGACTCCCTCAATTCTCTTTACTATTGTGTTAACTTGTGTTCAGCTTGGGACTACCCCAAAGCTCCTAATAAATCCTCATTTCTGTTCACCTGTCTCTTGGTCGTTGCATTTGGGTTCAGCCCGTGTTTGGTTCGTGACAATTCCACTGAAAAATGATGTTTGATTTGTAGAAGAGTAGCTGTCCTCCTGATTAAAATCTGAGGAGCTCTCAGCCAACTCTCTACCTGTAATGAGAGCAGAGATATAGCCCCAAACTACTGTGCATGTACTAGGTACCTGCTTTACTGGGAACTCCCAATGGGAGGGTGCTTACAGTTAATGGGCAGGAATCAGACAAAGCCAGTCAGAGTCACAGACCACCTCTACCCAGTCTGTGCAAAATGCATTTCAATTTCACTACAGTTCCATGCATTCCTGTCCGGTTTACACGGAAAGGATTGCACGTGCAGCACTGTGACCTTATGCTCTCCGCACTATTTCTCTGGGAATTGGATTTTCCAGAGAAATGCTCTTGAAATGCGGATGGTGCATCGGAGGACGGGCACCACGCAAAATATATTGAACTTGAAATTCTGCCTACTCTGATTTGAACCTGGATTTGAACATTTAGGTTATGTGACAGTGTGAGCCATTTTTAGCACCCCAACAAAGAAATCAATCTGGATTCTGTTTTAGTTTTTTGTATAGACTGCAGTACAAATCTTTTTATTTTAATTTTTACTGCCACTCTTTGCAGATGGTAGCGTGTCAAATACATGTAACTGAAAACTAAGGCACAGTAGCATACTGTAGCTTGTCTTTATATTGCCAAATTGGGGGTGGCCCTGTCAGATTTGATCAGTTTCATATAGGGGGATGCTTTTCAGACATCACCAGTGTGTGACAGATATGTTCTTTTTTGGAGGGAAAATTTAGATCATTGCAAAATGAATGGTAATCCAAAAATAAGGGCGAGCTGTGGTTGCATCCAAATAGTTGCAGCAAATTCTGTTGGAGTTACACAAGTTGGTGATGTCTGTTAAGACATCCCGGCAAGACTGCAGTTATTTCAGGTTGCTGAAGAAACGGCGTTGTGTTCCCGACACATCCAAATCCCCTGTTCGGCAGAGCGTATCTTAGCATCTCCCCATTTTTACAAAAATTCACCCGCCCTCCCCCCCTTGTTCACTCCTCATTTCTGCCTGGAGGAAAAACCTAAGCTCTTTCTTAAGGGGACATTAGACTTTCTTTTTGTTGTGGGTGGGGGAGGGGTGCGTGGAAATGGCAGATGCATTAAGAAGGTCACTTGTCGGTGGATCAGTCCTATCAGATTGCTGGGGACGTAACAACATGCACCGGAGACATCCCCAGAGATCACCCAGCGCCTTATGTGCGGACAAACATTCTAATGACGAGGCCAGATAGGCTTGTTTGTTTAAGATGTGTTTGCTCTGATAGACCCCTCATTATGTTTCTGTTACTATTCATTCTATCTTTACTATTACACCGGGCCGGCCAGCGGAGGATGGGCCCCCCTCTATCGCAGGGTTCCGCCTGAGATTTCTTCCCATTGGGGAGTTTTTATTTTTATTTTTTTAATTGCTCACTTTTGGGGTGTCCACAATGGGAAGGCTTTCTTGTGTTATCCTTGGGATGTTTTTTCTTCAAGTGTTTTTTTTCCCACTGGGGAGTTTTTACCTTGTCTGCTGTTTGGAAGTTCAGGCCTGGTTTTTGCCCAATTGTTTTTTTATTTCCACTGTAAAGCGTTTTTGTGACAGTGTCTCTGTGAAAGGCTCTATACAAATAAATTTAAATGGATTGGAATTGAATTAAGATATGTTGTGTGTAGCAAAAGAACGCAGTAGGCGCTAGAAGCTCTACGTTTCCCGCCAGCTGCTGTTGGCCCAATTTCAGGTCGCCTGCCAGAAACGTACTTCTGGCACTCCTCTCATATCCTTACTCTTCATCTTTGCACATTTAAGGATTTCTGTACAGCAGAACCCCCTGCCTGCTGAACAACCTGAGCTGAAAATATCATGTTGTGGGTTCAGTCAATATGTTTCTTAAACTTGAACTTACGTTAAGTTTTTATTTCTGTCATTCACAAACACAGATTGGTGAGCAAATCATCTAAATTGACCAGCCAAACTGTATTTGAGAAGGGGGAAAAAACCCCAGATGCTTGCTTATTTACGTCAAAGCAAAATTTGAGGACGCAAGTGGATTCCATCCAGTCCTCTGCCTAAAAGCCAAAGCTTTTCAAAGCCAGCTCCAACAGACAGGATGACATTTGACGTACGAGGTCTCCGCTTGTTATGAAGTGAGAAGTGTATTAAATGTTCCGGATGGTCAGAAGGTGCTCAAGTTCTGTCATGTCAGCCTTCATAAAAGCATCGTGGTGCAATAAAAACTCACAAATACAGAGAGAATCTCCACAGGAGTCAGGAAGGCGCAGTGGGACGTCCATTTTGTAATTTCAGAATTAGAAAAGAAAAAAAGCAGAGGCATGAAATATGAATGATATAAAAGCTTACATTACAAGCGGCACACAAATGGCATTGATTCTTCCCCGACGCTGCTGGCTAGAGTGTAGCATAGCAGCACTAATAGAAATCCTAAACACAAAACATTGTGATGGTCAATACAATGGTTTTAAGCCAAGCACCTTTTCATTCTAATATTTCCTCTCTCATTATTGTTTATTTGATTAATTAGTTTCAATTCCATTTTATTCGCAGAGCCACTGCCACAAAGATGCTTTACGGTGGAAATACAAAAAGACAATTGGGCAAAAACCAGGCCTGAACCCCCAAAAAGCGAGCAATTGAGATTAAAAAAAAACTCCCACGTGCGAAGAAAAACACTGAAACGATGGCGAGAAAAATCTCCCAATGTGAAGAAATCTCAGGAGGAATCCGACTATAGAGGGGGAGCCCATCCACCGCTGGCCGACCCGGTGTAATAGTAAAAATCCGGCTATAGAGGGGGAGCCCATCCTCCGCTGGCCGACCCGGTGTAATAGTAAAAATCCGGCTATAGAGGAGGAGCCCATCCTCCGCTGGCCGACCCGGTGTAATAGTAAAAATCCGCCTATAGAGGAGGAGCCCATCCTCCGCTGGCCGACCCGGTGTAATAGTAAAAATCCGGCTATAGAGGGGGAGCCCATCCTCCGCTGGCCGACCCGGTGTAATAGTAAAGATAGAATGAATAGTAATAGAAATGAGACACATCAGAGACACCAAATGCTGAAAAACTAGCTTTTTTTCCTGCCCGGCCTCGGGCTAATTTCTACAAACTGCCACATCCACAAAAAAAGGAAACTGAATAAAAGAGACTAAATGTGAGGTCTGTTCCCTCACCTGGAGGAGGGGAAAGTGGAAGATGTTCCTGGGATTATTTGAGCTGGTCAATCTCAAGCCTTGCACTGTTCGTACACTAATGATTTGCTAATTTGCCTCAGCGCAGTCAGAAAATGTGACCAATGTTTTATTTGACATAAAACATTGTCAATTAACCAATGACATACTCAGGTTAAATGCATCAAATTCTCACTCAATATTCTGATTAAAACTCAAAGCTTTTAAAAAAAATAATAGGACACTAAAAGTGGAATCAACAAGTGTTTATGTATTGAGTGACAGTAATATTGATATCTGCTATGGCAGAGGAAATACTAAAATCACTCATTATAACCCTTAGAGGTAAATTGTATATTGTTAAATGGTTTACTTGTTGATGGTGGAAATACTGAAAATGTTTTGGAGGGTGTTGAAATGTTTGAAATGTATCTTAATGAATTCCAAAGGGTTCACGGATCTGTTCAAATGTTCTTGACTGAGGAAGAAAAAGAGAATGAGAGGGTTGAATGTTATGTGGAAAAATGTTCGTGTGGATCCTCAAAAACGGATTGGTCCTCAGGACTCAGTATTTCAAATGCACCAAGGTCAAATAAATCAAGGCATTCAGAGGCTTCATCAAAGGCATCTTCATCCACGTCCTCGGTAAGCCTGAAAGTTGAAGCTGAAAAAGCAGCCCTATCAAATTGGCAAGCCGCTGTAAAGGAGAAGCATGCACTGGAACTAGAGATGGCAAACTTGATAAAATTGGAAAGAATTCAAATGGACCAGCAACAAAAGCTAACAGTCTTGGACAGTTTTGAGTCAAGATCTCAATCCCAGCCAATGGCTCACTCATAAAAAGAAGGAGATAGTGTCTGCTGCGGTGTTTGTTAAATTAGGAGCAGTTCCTAAAACACCTTTTCAAAAGATATTCTCCCAGGTCCAAAATCCACCATTCAGAGAACAGTGACAAACCACATTCCTAATTAGACAAATTCTACAACACCAAAAACCTTCATTGGAGGACTAGCAAAGAATAGCAATGACCTCTCAACTGTAATGCAAAGGAAAAATGACATTGCAGATGTACTTGTGTTGCAGCAGAAAGAGGCCTTGCTCCCTATTAGAGAGATTCCAGTATTTGATGGTGACCCTTTGAACTTTAGACCCTTTATGGAGGCATTCCAGCATGGCAAAGAGAAGAAGACCAGCTATAGCTGGGATAGGCTATATTACCTTGAGCAATATTGACAGCATTCATTCTATTCCCACAATTGGGAACAGCACACTTGCGACCCATTTTCTAATGTGCTAGTTAGCTAGACCTTAGCTAGTTTGTAAACTCTTTAATTAGTTCATGATGATGAACCACACCCATGTTGGTAAACACCGCCCTCGCACTGTCTACCTTAGAGGGCGGAAGTTTGCAGCTGGCTGGGAGGTAGCGCTTGGTTTGAAAAAAAAAGAAAAGTTCCAACTGAAATAGAACATTGCTCGTGTTCAAAAAACTATTTCTTGATTTTTGAAAAATAAGTTGAGACTGCAATGAATATACTGTAAACTTCCCATTTTATAAAAATATGTTTATCATGGTTGTTGAAGGCTGCAAAATCTGCCCCAATGTATTCCTACTGGAGCCATGTCTGAGGATGCGGCAAAGGGATATCAAACTAAATTTTTAAATGATCAGAAAAATCTTGGTCTCTACTATTCTCTCCTATTCATCCAAGACTATCCAAAACAGCGCCTGGGTTAAAAAACACAGAGCCTATCCTTTAATACCTAATGAGCATCATTTGAATGCCACAGCATACCTAACCATTGTTGCTGATGATGTGCACCCCTTTATAGCCACAGTCTACCCCTTTTCAAATGCATACTCCCACCAGGATAAATATGTGACGAATTGTCCGCGGACTTTTGCCTTTCATAGTCAATTGTACTCAAAGCATACTCAAAGCGTACCAATCCCCCTTTGTAGTCAACATTTCCAATCATTATTGCGTGCAAATGGCAAACAACAATGGTGTTGTTCATGGAAGAAGATTACGGTACGCAGAAGGTACGTTTGTAGGCGAAATGACAGGTCGTGCAAACACAAAAAACTATTCCGCACGTAGTTCCAAGGTGACCGTCCGCTCAGGGTCCGCTTTGATGTCATTTAGGTCCGGGCGAACCCTGCGTTCATACATCCGCATACTTCATCTCATGCTGGTTTCATAAACATGTCAGTTTACTCCAATGGCCTGCACAGTCCCCAGATCTCAATCCAATAGAGCACCTTAGGGATGAGGTAGAACGTGAGTTTCGCAGCACGAATGTGTCACCGAAAAAAATCTGCAGGAATTGTCAGAGGTTTTAGTGGATTCCCTCAATGAATGTTTTGAGACGGTCCCTGGAGTGCTGACCAGGACTGTCATGAGTTAATCATTGAATTGTAGGGCACTGATGCGGGGTGAATTATTGGGTGCTAATGCGGGGCACCATCCAGGGACTGGAAATTGGGGCTAGACCAGTTCTATATAACGAGCGCACCTGTGTAGTGTGGCTGGGGAAATGCTGTGTGAAGGAAGGGTGCATTTTCTCTGCTTCTCTCTCTATTTGGCCCATTGAAGGAGTTCAAGGAGTATGTTTTTGTTTAGTCAAATGTGTGGGGAGTTTGTGTGTTTTGTGTGATCTGGGTGATATGTACCTGGCAGCTGATGAGGGTGGAAAGCTCTGGGACCTTGTATGCCAGTGTACTGCTTGGAGTGTTGATGAATACCTGTTAGGGTGGTGAGCTCTGGGTCCTTGTGTGCCAGTGTACTGCTTGGAGTGTTGATGAATACCTGTTAGGGTGGTGAGCTCTGGGTCCTTGTGTGCCAGTGTACTGCTTTGAGTGTTGATGAATACCTGTTAGGGTGGTGAGCTCTGGGTCCTTGTGTGCCAGTGTACTGCTTGGAGTGTTGATGAATACCTGTTAGGGTGGTGAGCTCTGGGTCCTTGTGTGCCAGTGTACTGCTTGGAGTGTTGATGAATACCTGTTAGGGTGGTGAGCTCTGGGTCCTTGTGTGCCAGTGTACTGCTTGGAGTGTTGATGAATACCTGTTAGGATGGTGAGCTCTGGGTCCTTGTGTGCCAGTGTACTGCTTGGAGTGTTGGTGGATACCTGTGAAGTGGGTAGAAGGGAAGGGACACGGGTTAGTGGGGAAGGGAGTTCACAAACCTTGACACAACTACGTGATGCTATCGAGTTAGCATGGACCAAAATCCCTATGGAATCCCTATGGAATGATTCCAGCACCTTGTTGAATCTGTAGGGTTATAGGTACAATTGCAATGTGGAATCAGTCTCATATAATGAATACAACCCTACAATAAAGGATTCCACTAAAGGAGTGGCATTGTTTATTTTGATAAATAATCTATTACATCAAAAGTAATACAATGTAAAATTAATATTCAAAGTTGACAATATTCTTCATTTAATTGCTGAAGGCGATTAAGTTCTTGAGACAGTGAGTATGGCTTCCTATTTATACTTGAGATCTATCACAGCAAACAGCAAAAACAGTCAATAATGTTTATTAACAGCAGGTACTAAATGGGCATCTAACACAACGGGGTGAACTTGTGTATAGAGGTAAAGGTTGCACATGCAACTCGATGGTAACCAATGTAGTTCTAGAACTCGGAATTAAAATTTAGAAAAAACATTCCAAAAAATCTACTCTTCAAAGGTTCTCATAGGCTGTGCTTAAATACTGTAAATCCTTTAGATTTTTTCTAAAAATTAATTGTGTAATTTTGGTAGCATTCTATCCATCCTGCTGGTTATTTCGTAGACATGCAGAGATTTCCTCACACACAGCTAGCACTGATTAGAGTCCGCCGGGAAACATTTTTCTGTGTATGAATATGTACGCAAATATTCATTATCCTGGTGTTGTACAGTAATTGCTGCTTGAGCGCATTTGTAGGTCATTGATATTTTGCTGAAATTGTGTAATCCAATATTCATTCAATCAATATGCAATGTGTGCATACAATGTGCAGTGGGGGCTGCTATCTTACCTTTGCATTTAAATGAGTTTAAATGAGTTGGACTTTTAAAAAGTTCTGATTCATTAAAGAGTCTGTGGGCAGGGTACTGAGGGAATTATATTTTACATGAACTAGATTTGAATAGATGGAGACTTTTTACCATTATCACTTTTCATACTATATGAATGAATGTTTATATTCCCCTTCCAAACATTACCAATTTATAAAGCAATATATACATTTAAAAAATGGGACAAACTCTTAAGTAAGGAAGAAAACCTACAGTGAAGTTTAAAACATTAAAAAGAAACAAAGAAAAGGGTGGACCAAATTTGATGAACCACTATTATACCCCAATTATGAACCGTTTTAACATGGGTGAATGTCCGCAGTGAAGTGGAGGGAAATGGAAGTCACTCAATAACTGAACTTTTACAGAACATATTAATAAATATTCCAAAATAAATAAACTATTTCTGCAGTATGAATATGAACACAAGGAAAGTTTGAAGAAGGATATGTAAATTAATAAAGAAGAAATTATTAATATTAAGGGAAATCAAGTGAGCCAGACTTTAAGGCCAATAGGATGTATAATACATTGAAGAGTTGGAAAAAGGAGGGATTGTCTCGATACCATCAAATGTTAAACGAGCAGGGCTTGGAGTCATTTGAAAACTTAAATTTATAATTGACCAAAATCACACTTTTTAAAGTACTTTCACATTAGAAGTTATCCAATGAAAAGCCCGTTGTTGAAATATATTATTAAAATGTACAATCACCGGAATGCAAAACACTCTCCAGCAGAAGACACTTCAAAGTGACAATAACGCAGAAGAAAGTAAGACCAACACTAAGTGGAAAGAAGAACGGGGAGTTATTATTACAAAAAAAGACATATTGTATTACTTCATTTAAAACAACTAAGTCCTCTTATTGGCAGGAATATGCATGTATTTTATGACCCCTATTATATTACAGTCAAAATATAATAGAGGAGTGACTTCAGAAGGCTGGTGAAAATGTGGGGAAGTGATAGCACATCATACTCACAAGGTGCAATGTGGGGAAGTGATAGCACATCATACTCACAAGGTGCACTATGCTGCAGTCCTGTGTTTATAATCAAAGTTTCCTCCATCCCAAACCTATGTACTAAAGGTTCCATAATTTCTAAACGATTCATCCGACATGGATGAAAATACTCTCAAATTAAAGATGACAAAAGACTGCACTTCAACCTCATTGTCATTGTATCCTTTCAAACTCAAAGTGCTAGAATACAGAACCAAAATAACAAATAATATGTCACTGTCCAATTAATCATGGTGCTCACTGTATATAATGAAATTGTTCTTTAAAACTTAGAATTTGCAAGGTAGCAATTGTATTTCACATGTTTTTTAGTGGACCCACACTCTTGTGAGGCTTGTTAGTTACAGTACATACATGTTAACAGCAGAGAATAATACTGTGCAGAATACTGTTGCCCGCTAGGTGTTATATCTGCTCTACATTCACACAATCTACACCACTTTTGAACACCTTTCACTGGCTTCCATTGGCTGCTCACATTCAAATCTCTCACACTGGCATACCAAGCTGTGAACAGTACTGCCCCTTGCTATATTCCCAGCTGGCTTTCCCTTCTTTTCCGCACCTGGCAGCTGGCCCCGGCTCATCCCTGCCCTCCTCCTTCGATGCTGGAGCGACCTTCCCCAATCAGTCAGGAAGACAAATTCACTGGCTGCCTTTTGCATCCATCTAAAACTCACCGTTTCAGACCACACCGCAATGTTTCTATTTAATTTAACCCGTTCAGGTGTAAGATCACAAATATGCGATTTGAATGTTCTTAAGTGAACATTCTAATGCTGATGTAACAATCACTAACACCCGCCTTTTTCTGTTCACTGCCTGTGAACATGTCATTCCTATACTGAATACATCCACCTCATCAATTAAAATTGATATATTATTTAAGTTAACCTAATTGATACAATTCTTTGTTTTGATTGTTCAAAGGGGGCACCCATGTGACAAAAATAGTACACTTGGACATACTTGAAGTATAATTATATAAACTTTAATTAGGATTCAAGTATGCTGAAATAAAATACAATAAGTGTACTTTTTTTCACAACGGCATTTATTAATAAGCATCTGTCTTGGTATATAGTTAATTCCAGAGCAGTGCCTATAACTTAGTTGAAATGATACTGTGTATGGAAGCCAGAATGTTTAATGCTTCATTCTTACAGCCCGATTAAAATAAGAACCCTTTTCTGGTCTCAGCTTCATCTTGACGAATCACTGTACATCCTGTACCTAGACAAATCTCAAAGTGACGTTTTCCTCATCACCTATAAGTTGGCAATACTCCTAAGCAGGGTGTGAAATGAACACCTACCACCAGCCAAATGCTGGTAAAATTTTGATTATGACGGGTAAGATTTTCTACTCTAGCAGCCACTTTGACAGGTAACAACCAGATTGGGTTATATTGTAAATGGTAATGTGGCTGGTAAAATTTCATGCCCTGCTCCTGAGCGAGTATTTTAGTAATCGTTTCCTACCAGGCAAGTGTAGTGCCGCCTTCAGAAAGACAGCGATGACTCTTTTGAAATATCTTTAGCAAAGTGCCCACATTCCCAGAGCATGGGAAAGCAGTGACTGAATTTAAAAGGGAAAAGCAAGCCATCCTAATGCACACTCTGTAAATATTGGATGAGGGCGAACGTTTAATGGATGTTAAAAGCAAGCGGGCGTGAGTATACGGGGGGTAGGATATTCCAGATGAAGGCATATCGCGAGCAGCTGTGCTCTTGATATTTAACCCCGTGGGATCAGCATTTTCATTTTGATCTTCTGCTTTATGCCAAATCTAATGCAGCTAGCCTAGACACACACCCCATCTAATGCAGCTAGCCTGGACACACACCCCATCTAATGCAGCTAGCATGGACACACACCCCATCTAATGCAGCTAGCCTGGACACACACCCCATCTAATGCAGCTAGCATGGACACACACCCCATCTAATGCAGCTAGCATGGACACACACCCCATCTAATGCAGCTAGCCTGGACACACACCCCATCTAATGCAGCTAGCATGGACACACACCCCATCTAATGCAGCTAGCATGGACACACACCCCATCTAATGCAGCTAGCCTGGACACACACCCCATCTAATGCAGCTAGCATGGACACACACCCCATCTAATGCAGCTAGCCTGGACACACACCCCATCTAATGCAGCTAGCCTGGACACACACCCCATCTAATGCAGCTAGCCTGGACAAACACCCCATCTAATGCAGCTAGCCTGGACACACACCCCATCTAATGCAGCTAGCCTGGACACACACCCCATCTAATGCAGCTAGCCTGGACACACACCCCATCTAATGCAGCTAGCCTGGACACACACCCCATCTAATGCACCTAGCCTGGACACACACCCCATCTAATGCAGCTAGCCTGGACACACACCCAATCTAATGCAGCTAGCATGGACACACACCCCATCTAATGCAGCTAGCATGGACACACACCCCATCTAATGCAGCTAGCCTGGACACACAGCCCATCTAATGCAGCTAGCCTGGACACACAGCCCATCTAATGCAGCTAGCCTGGACACACACCCCATCTAATGCAGCTAGCCTGGACACACACCCCATCTAATGCAGCTAGCCTGGACACACACCCCATCTAATGCAGCTAGCCTGGACACACACCCCATCTAATGCAGCTAGCATGGACACACACCCAATCTAATGATGAAGTGAGTCACATCCAACTCAAATCGGTCATCCCGGCTTGGGTTTAAATGGAGGCCACGGTAGTGGATCTCGATGCACAGTTCTTCTGTTCTGGTGTGCCTCGGGCTGTATGCTAAACATTCCCATAATGCTTCAATAAAAAGACTGTTCATGAAGCATTACATTTTGCAGCAGAATACTGATAGTGCCACTTGTTACTGAGAGGCCGAATAAAAATAATTTTACACAAGTGGACAAAACGGTGAGCAAGATATTAATTACTGCTATTGCTATTAAAAACAAACGTGTGTGTGTGTGTGTGTGTGTGTGTGAAAACTGCAGTGAAGTTTTTCAAGACTGAATTGACATGGTCCATTATACAAGCATTCGCAGAATAATAATAATAATAATAATAATAATAATAATAATTATTATTATTATTATTTATTGATAATAAAACAATAATTGTTATTATTATTATTATTATTATTATTCTGTACACTGGCATTCACTAAGAGGCTTCAATAAGCTTGCAGGATTATCTGAAGCAACTAGTCTCACAAACTGTAAGCCCTTTGCAAATGCCCTGGAATTGTTCGCATACAGGGTCTTATAATGAATGTGTTGCACCTTCCGAATACCATTGCCCAACTTCAGGAATAAAATACAGCATATCTCTGGACAACGCATTTCTGTGCATTTCTGAATGTGGTATTCTGGTGCGGACACACTCCTGCTATGAACTGCTTATGAAGGGGTAATGTAACTCTTATGAGGGACCATAATATTGCTTTGGGTTTCATAAAAACTGATTTGAGTTACGGGAGATATAAGTTACCACCTGTATACCTTAATGGTAAGTCAGAGTGTATAGAGCACATTGCAGTACATCTATAACTGCTGTTATGTAATGCTGAAGTTGATGTAGAAAGGTGGTTCTTGGTTCTAATTCATTTGAGTTCACGTTTCCTCGTGCACATATGCCTATATGTATTACATTCTTTATATAAAAAAAATTTCAGCCTAAATTCGCCTTATGTCCACATGCAAAAATGTGGTCATCATTACGACAGTTTAGACTGCATTAATCCAATTCATTATGTCTCAGCAGATCCATCTATGAAACCATAAGCCATAATGATTGTGTGGTTTCAATTCTAGCCATACTCGTATATCACTGAAGGTCAGTACATTTACTTTGTAAATCCCTGTAATTAAAACATTACAATAACAAGATGGCCCAAATGCTATGTCATTATTGGATAGATCAACAGTGCATTGCCTGTAACGAGAAAAACAGTTTTTTTAATATAGAACAGAAACAAGTGTACTAATGTAACATGGGTTAAGAATGTTTTTTTGTTTTTTGCCTTGCAAACCTGCATGAGACACCGCAGGCACATATGAACTGTAATTTAAAAGGTTGAACACTGTGGATCAGCTGAATGCCACTTACGTGAAAAATCATTCTCGGATCCCGTCCTTTCTGTCACATTAATATGTTGCTTCCATCGTTTTCTAAACCGGGGAAACATTTGATCCTAATCTGAAAAGATTTCCTCTGTATTGCATCAAATTGAGACACGTTATCTTTGTGTCAGGGAAATTTAAACGTGAGGTCGTCCTTCTGACACAAGATGGAGTTTAACTGAAATCTGCAACCTTGAAATTGAAACCAGACTCTGACTTTAAAATTAGGCTACTTCACAAAGCCCAGAGGTCATATTAAAATACTTCATACCTTAGACATTCAGTATGGTGTTAATCAAATTTTATAACCCAAATCCATTAGGTATATTAATAGTCCAAGGGCCCAATTTACTAAGACCTTTAGTGTGTGCAAAACCTTTTAGCGCGCAAAAAAAATAAAACACACAAAATGAATGGTGCAAAAAAAAACCGTACCCACCAATCATTGGTCATGTTATTGTTTTTGCACAAACTAAAGGTCTAAGAAAATCAAGCCCTAAACAATAAAGTAAATCTGTCCATCTGTCCACTGATTTTCTGAAGCGATATAATAATGTTAAATTCCCTGAAAATTACATCTTGATTCTGAGATTCTATAAAAGTCAGTGAACCACTGCTTCATCGTTAAATTAGCTTGAGAATATTCCAGACCACAAGCCTTCATATGAGCTTGTATTGTGTTAATATTACTACACATCAATGCTCTGGACTATTACATGACAATCAGTGAAATTGCAGGTGAGGGAAATGGCATGCATCTACAGACCACATGCATTTTTCTTCTAATTTTTAAAGCGTTCCTTAAGCCACAAGATACATTTGTATGCTTCGTTTCCTCAAAATTTACAAACAGGACAATAATAATGTTTCCTTTTGATGTAAAGTATGTCATTAGAAACCATAAGTCGGATCTCCAGCACGGCACATCCGTTCTGGTACAAGATCAAGAGCTGCAGGTCCAGCAGGGCATGTCTGTTCTGGTACCGAATCGAATATATGGCAAGGCACAGCAAAGGGTTTTTTAATGAGGAAGTCTAGATCATATAATGTTGGCCTACACACTGCTTTACCTGTTCTATAAAAGTTTTATACAAAGCTTTCTGACCTTCAGTATTGCAGCGGGGAGAGGAGGATCTCTGTCAGTCTAAACTCAAAATCATCAGCATATAAAACAAAATGGCCTCATTTCCAGCTTAAGGAATAAATGAAGGGATACGTTAATTGGACCTAGGTAGTCACATCACTAAAGATCCCACCCATATTCTGTACAGTGAATACACCTTGATGCCATTTAGGCGGTGTTTCAAAATGCTCACAGCAAAATAGAAATAATTTGTCCCCCACAGCATTAAACTACCCAACTTGCTCAAATGCACTTTACCCCCTGGCCCCGCATCATGACTCTAACCTCTAGCTTACCTGTCTATTGAAATGTCATATTGTCATTCCCCTTGTGTGGTCTATGTTCTCTGATATGTTTCAAATGTTATCTCTGTTAAACACCTGACTCAATGCTCTCGCATTCAAGACAAAATCCTGTAGAAGGCTGAATAAATTAAACCTGACCTCAACAACAGCAATAGGATAACCCTGAACTGAACATTGTTTTTTAGTTTTTTTTCCAAATTCTAAGTCAGTGTTCTAGAACTCCATTGCTTTCAATTACCAGGAGTGATTGCTATATCAGCATTAGAATGTTCAGTTAAGATTAACATTCTAATCGCTTACACCTTAATGGGTTAAAAGGTTCAATAAATTACACTCTCGCTTCCTATCCTGTCACCATTCTCATTCAAAGACTTGATATCTTCACATCTTTCCACAAAATGCCATCATAATCACACTCGGCAAAAGATCATTATTTTCCCCCTCACCTTAGAGAGCCCCAACATATACATTCAGCCACAGTTAATCCAGGTATTTAAGATATATACTGTAACTAGTGTGTGTATGCTTTTCTGATGGAAAAAACGAAAGCATCTGCTAAAACAAACATTTTGTCCTGAGAGAACCGTGCTGTTTGCGTTTTAGGCATTTATGCCGAACAGCTATAACGAAAGACAACTTCAACTGCAATTTAAGACTGCACTTCCCCAATGAACGGCCACAAAGGACATAGGCGACACAACAAAATGTCTAATTTGACCTAAGATTGAAATGACACCATGCAGAAAAATTCAATAAAGTCTGACCACCCAATATGATTTTACAATAATTCAAGAGAAGATTATCTTCAACATTTTACAATTATCACGTTCATAAAAAAATGCACAAATAATGAGTAGATCCTTCCCATGGGCACAGCATATTTACTACCGGTTTTGGCTGCAGTGGCCGCTGCTTTTGACCTACATTTGATATGCATTTACTAGATTCACAAAGCGCGAACCGCTGCTTTCGACATTAGCGATAATCAATCTTTTTCCGCAGGCAGAACACCCGGGAGATGGTTAAGAAGCACAAGGGCATATTGGAGCATGTCAGGATACATTTCACAAGGGCTTTGTCTCATTTCTTAATTGTGCATGAAATTTAAAATATTAAGTTTGTGCTTATGTGCAGACTGCAGGTTATTTTGCACACACAGATATAACAGCGCAGCATATGCAATGCCTGTATACACTTTCCTGTGAGAGGTGCCGTTTCCAATTCCGGCTACCAGAAGTACGTTACTTAATTTGTCGAGCTTTGAATAGAGAAATTGACTAATTAGTGCTGTCCAGTGCACAGCTTATTTAGGCCCAATTACCACAGCTATCTACAATGAATCAAAGACTTCTAGACTACAGTGCTCACAGTACTATATGTTAAGTTTTTTATTTTGTTATGTTGTTAAACATATTCATCTGTACCACTTATTTATGACGTTTGGGATTCAGTTTTCAAGATATTTATGATTAGAAATTACAAAAAAGTTTCTATAAAAAATTCCCCACTTCTGCTTTCCCTGAATCCTGGCACAATTGAATGACTTTTCTTCAGGAACAATTCGACAGTCATCAGCATTAATGACTAAATGTGTCTGTCTTGGTGGAAATAATTGGCTTCAGTGTTTAATGTATACAGTATATATTGATTGAATCTAGTTGATTGACACGTATAAATGCTTAATGGCATTGCGATCTACAGAAAACACATTTTCTTTCAGATCAATTAGCCCAAATTAGCATTTTTGTTTATGTATAATGTACACTAAGGATAACTGCGGCTGGTGGCCTTATCTACAACCTGGCCAGGCTCAGCCATGCCAGTCCCCTTCTCATCTCCTTCCACCACATCTGCTCAGATCAAATAGAAACCCTCTTGTGCTAGCCTATCAGGCAGCTAAAGAGACCCCTCTTTTATTTTTAGAAGACCCAGGGGTGGGAGTAGTCAAGATGGCCACACAGAGGGTGGAAAAATAATTTGTCATTGGGTGCGTTTACATGCACACTTATTATCCAATCTTTCCCTGATTATGGCAACACACCCATTACTGAATTAGTTGTGTAAACACCTTTGTCTGATTATTTTTACCACCGTAAGGTCATAAATTGGCATATTCAAAACCTATTTAAGAGCCTTGAATTTTTGGCCGATTTTTTGGGGGCATGTAGACATCTTACTTTCTTTCAGCTTTTTTAAACTCTGCATGTCAGGTGGAAGTGGAAGGTCTCGAACGTTTTGCATTTGTAAGCAGCACGCTTCAGGGAAGGTCGCTGTTCCCACGAAAAATGCCAACATTCTGAGGGAGATGGGAAAGTGCCGACGAGGTCAGGGGCACTTCTGAGAACCGCAGAGCCTGTAAAAGCCTCTTTGCAGATGGGCGTGGCGTTCCGGAGTGGGCGGAGCGAGTAAAAGCCTCTTTGCAGGTCGCCGTGGTGTTCCGGAGGGGTAACCGAACCCTCAGACACGTACCACGTGCCGCGTCGCATTGGCGCGGTTCCGGACGCTCTAATGGACGACTGCAGCAGAGTCAGATTGCGATCGATACCGTTGGCCCCTAGAGTCAGCTTGTGGCTTGAATTGAGGGGAAAAAAAGGAGACAGGTTTAGGGTGGTCTTTTAGATTATATGTGATTGACAATCCCTGATGCAATAAATATTAATACCTACAGCCATGTACTTTTCACTGTGCAGGGTGTTCACAAAAAACGAAGCTGTCAGGGAAGTGAGAATTAAGTAACATACAGTATGTTTGCTTTCTAAATCCAGCCGTTCCAGCCGTTTACGTTCAATGCCCTTGTAAATTGTTCAGCAGCTGAATATTGAACCCAAGTGGTCTTGTGTGCTAAACTACTCACTTAATCAACATCTAAAATGTATTTAATTTGATTTAATTTAACTATTATTTAGAACAACAATCATCAATTAAATTGCCAAATTTGTTATATGAACATGGGCGGTTGTCAGTTGATCACCCGTTCATTGTGGCGGAAACGGAAACATTACATTATCTTTTTCCTTAGTAGAATATTACATTTATTGTAAATATAAAATATATATTCAGGAACTTTAATATTTACGATAAAAATAACTCCAATCTAACATTGATTTATTGCCAAATAAAAGATTACCAACAAGCTAAAAACAGGAATATTAAAACCGTAAAGACAATACAATAAATAATAGTGTACACATGAAAAATACAGAAGACATAAACTGAGCAAAATGATTACTTAACTATCAGCAGGCACACTTAACAAAATGTATTATTAAAAGTTGTAGTATGATCTGGCGTAACTTACCAAACCAAAGGAGCAAGGAAGGTAGCAAAGGAGGAGGGAGGAAGAGAGAGGAAGAGGATGGTCTTCATCAGCTGACTAATTTCAGGGTTCCGAATTAAAATCCAATAACTGCCAGTCCACAGGCGTTGAATAGAAATCCTTGCAAAAAATTATCATGCAAAAAAGAGAGTCTGGCCGGTGATAATAAATGGAAAGTCTGGGAAATATGAAGCAACGGCCAAGAGAAGTGTTTTCAGAAGGCGAACCAAAAACTACACCCAGATCACAAAGAAAAGAGAAAGAACAGCGGGAAGAGAGATCATTTAAAAAAGACAAAAAAAAGGTCCAAAAAGGTGCAAAAAGCCATGGCAATACCCCTGATCACCTTTATACTTTTCGAGTTAGCATGCATGATCAATGATACTATTGGTTGAAGAACTGCAATCCCCTTTTGGGCGTCATGCATGATCAATGATCCTATTGGTTGAAGAACTGCACCCCCATTGGACGTCATGCATGATCAATGATCCTATTGGTTGAAAAACTGCACCCCCTATGGACATCAGGGTGACACTTTGGTTGGTTGGATCTAGCTAATTGGAGCCTTCAGATTTTCTGAGGGAAATTATAAGGATCATAAATGATTGAATTATGCTAGATATGGAAATAATTTTCACATAGCTAAATTAATTTTGACATTGGCTACTGAACAAGTGCATACCAAGAATGGGAACTTTCAGTTAAAGCGCAATCATGGGGCTCTATCTTACACTCGGCACGTGTGTTTGGAAACATGCGTATAGGCATATACGCAGAAGAATGCTTTGTTATTTATGCAAAGTCAATTTAAGTAGGCTATGTAATGGTTTCCAGTGGCGGAGAATCAAATGCAACGGAAATGGGAATCAGAACAAGTCACCCACAAAGGTGAGGACCACTAATAGCTTAAACCCCAAAGGGTAGAAAGGAAAAGAAATAATCCTAGTTGCTTAAACAGCCAAATAACAATCAGCCCAGGAAAATAGGGTGAACACGAAACACGAGTAAGAACACAAAACTAAGTCTCCCGAGCTCAATACTAGAGCTAACATGGGAAACTAGAAAAGAAAAAAACACGTTTGGCACGTAACACTAATGCGGCCAGAAGAAGGTGAAACAGTGAAACCACCAAAAAAAAACTGTCTCAGTGAGAACAGCACGGACAAAATAGCACAGCGAAGCTAACAGGAGGAGATAATCCTATACCTGAATAATAAAGCTAAGAAGCAAGTCCCTCGTGAACATAAAACAAGTTTAATATCACGAGGTCGCTTGTACCTGGCTATACCGGGCTTAATGTAATATGGAATGACAAAGAAGCACCAGGGAAGCGGAAGTGAGGGATTTAAATACCCCGCAGGTAGTAGCACAGGTGAAATGAATAATAAGCGAGGTGAAGCAAAACCCCGGAACAGAACGTGGAAAAAATCTGATAGATTCTCAATCGGAGAAAAAGGACAAGAACCGCAGCGGAAAAGAAAAAAATAACCCAAGAACCATGACAACTTACAAATGAATCATGAATCTTTTTGTAAGAATGTTTCTTCAGAAGAAAAGTAAGAAAAACTTGGTGAATGAGGCTCATTGTCTAGATTATTAAAAATGAACACGGCTTGTGGTGTCATCAAAAAGATATATAATTTTTAAATTAATAAGACACGTCCATATATCATTAGAATTATATATCATATTTCAGGCATTAATGCTATAATATTGCTTAATTGAGTCTTGAAAGTATTACGAACCCAGTCGAAGTGCTGCTACAGTGAGTGTCTTCTCCTGTCCCAGTCTGTGTGTGGGCGGTCCAGTGTGTGGATGAGCCCCACAGTCTGGTATCTGTGAAGTGTGAAGGCAGTGTTTCAGTGTATGGATGAGCCCCACAGTCTGGTATCTGTGAAGGCAGTGTTTCAGTGTATGGATGAGCCCCACAGTCTGGTATCTGTGAAGGCAGTGTTCAAGTGTGTAGATGAGAAAAACCCCATGGTATCTGTGAAGGCACTGATCCAGTGCAATCTCAGTTGGCTTGAACATGGCCCAGGGCCACTGGCTTTCTCTTTATTCAATTTGCATAATTGCAAATCAAGCCTGATTTATAATAAATACCCTTTAGTCCAGTCAATAGAAAAAAACCATCTACCAGTGTAATTTTCTTTCAGTTTTTGCTTTGACAGGAAAATAAATGGACATCATTAGTTTTCAAATAGGTTTGCTCATGTATGCAAATACAGAACCAGCACTCTAGGGTTCAATGTACGTACTGCAATAGCATGGAGGTTCGCGTTAGGCCTTATTCCAACAGCAGCTGAACTTCACGTTGCTCATTCGGTTTTGGTTGGATGGACACTGGTGAGAATGTAAAGTGAGGATCTTGTTACATCATCCAGACCTTGCTGTGTCCCACTTAAGATCACAAATATGTGATTATAATGTTCTAGGGCTGAAATACGTTGCTGTTGTTCTAAAAAAACATACGTGCTTTTTTAAAAAAATGTATTTAAAAACATTAGGCTACGTATTTTATGGTTATTATGTATATACTGTATGTGACAATTCTGAAATAAATTCTGTTGCAAATTTCTGAATGATACAGCTTGTTCTTTAATTCAAGCTTTAAACCATGGATGTGCAGTAAATATTTTTTGAGATAATGACACTTAAATAAGACTAGTAGAAACTAGATGGAATTGCCTCTGGAGGGCCAAAGTTAATAGGGTTAAAGAACATTTGGTAACTATTGTTGTGGTATATCGCCCAGCCCTAAGTCTTTTCTGAAACCAAAAGGTACAGTAATACAACTACTATGAAATAATATTTAATTGACATTACAAACACACTTTAAGAATGAACACCTTCAACTTCACTCTATAAACTATTTTATGATTCCAATGTTATAGCACCAATGGTTGCTTATTTTGTACGACTCAAAACTACGATCGACACTACGATTCCATACATTGTGTGTGTTCTGGAAATCCAGATGACACAAATCACGGTAAAGTTGGTGTCCTTATCCTGGCAAAAAAAAACTTCCACTGTGTTTGAGCTTTTGATACTTTGTTTCAGGAACACTTTTTGGAAAATAAGAGTTACCTTACAGAAGAGACCTGGGGCCTTCTTTATAAGTGGTGCTTACACACAGACAATATGCCCGCAGATCTGGGATTTATAAAAACAAACTTATCAAAACATGCACACATTTACGCAAACTATGACCCATGCATACACACATTTTGTGGACTGTGAGAATTGGCGACGCTGATGGCAAAGTAGTGAAATATAGATCTGTATTTCCTACAGAGTCGTTTCAACTCAATCCTGTTCACTTCATATAAGAACACAGCCTTCTAATAATCATATCCCTTGTCAGAGGAAATAAATGCTAAACTAAATAGTTTCTGTCTTTTTGGTGTTTGTTTGTTTTTAAGCATCCAGACTGTCTGAAAAACGATACCACCAGTGACATCTCCCATGTGTAACATTCAAAGTTTCAGTTAATGCCATCCGCGAGGCAGTATAGAGTCCCAACAGTCAGATGCATAAGAGTCAAGCGCTCTTACGCCAGCAGCAGAATACATTCGACAACAATGCGATTTAAATGATTAGGAATATCTACGTTTTGTGTGACTGTATCTGCCTTTCATGTTTGTACCTATGTGAAACTGTGCTGCTTTAAAATGCAAGATACATTTTTGTGTGTAACCAGACAATGTAGTATTATAGAATTTTGAATAAGGTCTGGCCGATTCAACATAAAAAAATTAAAATAAAAGTAAAATATTATAACACGGTGAAGCTCTGAGGTCATTTAAAATATTTATGTCGCTTTATTGTATAATTTAACACTTTGTGAGTTACAAAATGCAATTACCATTGAACACAAAAAATATTGTGGATTAAACTGTGCTAGTAAATGATAGGACACTCAGTCTTTGCTGGGTAAAGGAGTTCCACTAGCTTAGCTGGTTAGCTATATTAGCTCTATGCCTTGTGCTCAAAGTCTTTGGACTAGGTTTTCATTCATATGCAATGTTACATACATGCAGTACAAAAGTGAGTTTTGGGGAATATAAAATATGTGATATAAAATAATTGTTACTACCACAATATAGTACTAGAATCATCACTATTTGGACTCCTAATTAGAATATTACAGGCTGTTGCAGATGAACAACTCGAAGGTCTGCTAATTCAGTTTGTATCAAGAACAGAAATGGCTATTTTTTTAAGTTGGACAAGCTGTCTTAATGCAGTCGCATTTGCCTGCAGTTGAACCTGAAACATTTCTCCCAAGACTGAGGGCTGGAATCTCAAATGCAAGCATTAGATTCTGCACTTTAAGCATTTATAATACTGGATACTGGATACTTTTATCCAGCGCGATTTAAACAGATTGCATTCTTTTTACATACAATCCATACAGCTGGATATTTTACCAAAGCAGCGCAGAATAAGTAGCTTTGCGCAAGGGTACAACAGCAGTGTCCCAACTGGGAATCAAACCTGCAACCTTTAGGCCCAGTTCCCTACCTATTACACTACACTGCCCCATTTCTCTATACATTTAAATAACATTATAATTCTGCGGATTGATAAACTGACCAGACTGTAGCCTGGATTCAATTAACATTTGACTAAGAAATGTTAAGAAGAAAGAAATAATTTTCCTTCACAAACATAGACAGGTCAGTTCAGTGATTGCTAAAACTGACTACCCAACTAGTTTACAGTCGATCCTAGATTTTCACATTTGTGGTTTATGTGGAGTATTTGCCTCGAGGGTTACTATTGCTCTTAATCCCGATTGATGTACCAGTGTTCTTGTTGTAACATACAGTAATACATGAGTCAAATATTTACAATTGGAAATTTCTAATTATAAGGGAAAAATTACATTTAAAAAAATAAATCAATGTTAAAGGCGAATGTTCTGCTATTCAGTCCAGCCCCGATTGACCTGACTCAGGATATGCAAGGGGTGAAGTTGTCATAATTAACATGCAACTTGAGAAGCATTACAAAAACCAAGAAAAAGCTAAGTCAGAAAGTCATTAACTGTAGATACAATTAACAGATGGTGTGTAATATCAGCGGGGATTGTGTTGCTGATAAAATATTAACTGAGAGATATTTTTTTTCAAAGACGATCAATGCAAGCTGTAATGTTAGACCTCTGATGAATATGACTAATTGATCCACTTTAATTTTAGCAGTTATAGATATGAAACTATTCGATTCCACTTTTGTTCCTTTATTGGTGCGTGTTAAAAGCTGTCCTGCATTGAAAATGTAATTCTGCCTAAGGATTACATTTTAATGAATAGCAACACCTGCAGTTTGAACTTGAAGGTAGGTCAAAGCCTGTTACGATCTCCGTAGCGGGAGGGGTAAGGACCCAGACGCAGACCACAGGATTAGGCAAAAGAGTTCTTTAATCCGTACAGGGTTCAGACCAGGTGATCAGAGGTAGGTAGGTACACAAGGATCAGGCAGGAGAATGGTAGTTAATCCGTACAGGGGTCAAACCAGGTGATCAGAGGTAGGTAGGTACAACAGGATCAGGCAGGAGAAATGGTCGATAAACAAACGAGGTCAAAACCGAACAGGCAGACTGGACAGATAAGGGCAAGGCAAAAGAATAGTAGAGCAAACAGGTGTCGCGGAATAATACTACAGATCACAGGCTTTCGAAGATAACAGGCACTGGAAAAGGTAATCACAACGATCCGACACAGACTGGAACTAACACGGGGCTTAAATGCACAAGATACAAATGACACAATGGGAATCAGGTGTGTGAGAAGGCGGGGTTCCAAACGAGAGACAATGACATACATCTGGGAAACAATTAAACAACCACAGAGACAACTAGGGAAAACGCGGACTGGATTCCAAACCCACACAATGACAGATGACCTGGAGTTTCAGGAAATCGTGCATAGAGTAAGATGACAGGCAGAGTAGATCAGAAGCAGCTGAGAATGATTAGCAAGGACAGAACAGCATGAAAATGTGCGCTCTAATATATTAGTGAGATTAGTAACTATACACACCCCTGCCGTTAGTATGATTAGTAAGTATATACAAATTATTTTGTTAATGGAGTTAGTAGATCTTATCTATCATTAGTGGTAATTAGTAAATCTAAGTGCACAGAGATAGGTGTGAAGCAAGAGGGAACCCGAACACCAATGAGATCACCCGAATGGTACAGAGACGTAAACGGGGAGTGACAGATCAGGTGTAAACAAGTAGACACGGGACAACTAGGCAAAACCGGAAAATAAACAAGTCAGGTGAAAACTAAGAATAAACAATACATACAAAATAAAGGTACAAATGACCAGTAGAACACAGATCCTTACAGTACCCCCCCCCCAAGGGACGGCTTCCAGACGTCCCCAGCAGTAACAAACACTAAGCAGGGTGGGTGGTGGGGGACCGGAGGAGGACTAATGGAGTAGCAGGTACTTAGTTTCAGGAGGGTGAAAAGGGCTCGGAGAGAAATGTCTGAGTGCTGAGCAGGGTGGGTGGAGGGGGACCGGAGGCGGGATAATGGGACAGCAGGTAGTGGAGTAATGTTCAAAGTTTGTAATGTCCGAAATACAGAGCAGGGTGGGTGGAGGGGGTCCGGAGGAGGGAAACAAGGACGGCGGCGCAGACAGGACCGTTCAGGCGGACGATGGCGCAGACAGTACCGCTCAGGAGGGCGACGGTGCAGACAGGACCACTCAGGAGGACGGTGGCACAGACAGGACCGCTCAGGAGGACGACAGCGCAGACAGGACCGCTCAGGAGGATGACGGTGCAGACAGGACCACTCAGGACGGTGGCGCAGACAGGACAGACTGCGATGGCTACATCGCTCAGGAGACCGGCGGCGACGGCTGCATCGCTCAGGAGGCCGGCGGCGACGGCTGCATCGCTCAGGAGGCCGGCGGCGACGGCTGCATCGCTCAGGAGGCCGGCGGCGACGGCTGCATCGCTCAGGAGGCCGGCGGCGACGGCTGCATCGCTCAGGAGGCCGGCGGCGACGGCTGCATCGCTCAGGAGGCCGGCGGCGACGGCTGCATCGCTCAGGAGGCCGGCGGCGACGGCTGCATCGCTCAGGAGGCCGGCGGCGACGGCTGCATCGCTCAGGAGGCCGGCGGCGACGGCTGCATCGCTCAGGAGAGGAGACTAGCGGACTGGGCCGCTCAGGAGAGGAGACTAGCGGACTGGGCCGCTCAGGCGAGGAGACTAGCGGACTGGGCCGCTCAGGAGAGGGGACTAGCGGACTGGGCCGCTCAGGCGAGGAGACTAGCGGACTGGGCCGCTCAGGCGAGGAGACTAGCGGACTGGGCTGCTCAGGCGAGGAGACTAGCGGACTGGGCCGCTCAGGCGAGGAGACTAGCGGACTGGGCCGCTCAGGCGAGGAGACTAGCGGACTGGGCCGCTCAGGCGAGGAGACTAGCGGACTGGGCCGCTCAGGCGAGGAGACTAGCGGACTGGGCCGCTCAGGCGAGGAGACTAGCGGACTGGGCCGCTCAGGCGAGGAGCCTAGCGGACTGGGCCGCTCAGGAGAGGAGACTAGCGGACTGGGCCGCTCAGGCGAGGAGACTAGCGGACTGGGCCGCTCAGGCGAGGAGACTAGCGGACTGGGCTGCTCAGGCGAGGAGACTAGCGGACTGGGCCGCTCAGGCGAGGAGACTAGCGGACTGGGCCGCTCAGGCGAGGAGACTAGCGGACTGGGCCGCTCAGGCGAGGAGACTAGCGGACTGGGCCGCTCAGGCGAGGAGACTAGCGGACTGGGCCGCTCAGGCGAGGAGACTAGCGGACTGGGCCACTCAGGCGAGGAGACTAGCGGACTGGGCCGCTCAGGCGAGGAGACTAGCGGACTGGGCCGCTCAGGAGAGGAGACTAGCGGACTGGGCCGCTCAGGCGAGGAGACTAGCGGACTGGGCCGCTCAGGCGAGGAGACTAGCGGACTGGGCCGCTCAGGCGAGGAGACTAGCGGACTGGGCCGCTCAGGCGAGGAGACTAGCTGGCTCGGCAACGAGAGGAGGCAGGGAGCAGGACGGGACTGTTGGCGTGGAACGAAACGGGCCTGGAGGTCCGGGACCGGACGGGGCCATAGGCATGGACCGGGGAGTGACAGGAGGCATGGACCGGGGAGTGACAGGAGGCATGGACCGGGGAGTGACAGGAGGCATGGACCGGGGAGGGACAGGAGGCATGGACCGGGGAGGGACAGGAGGCATGGACCGGGGAGGGACAGGGGAACTGGGACAGGAAGGGACAGGAGAACTGGGACAGGAAGGGACAGCGGAGCTGGGACCGGACGGGACAGCGGAGCTGGGCCGGGACGGGACAGGGGAGCTGGGACGGGACGGGACAGCGGAGCTGGGACGGGACGGAACCGTGGAGCTGGGACGGGACGGAGCAGCGGAGCTGGGAAGGGACGGAACAGCGGAGCTGGGACGGGACGGAACAGGGGAGCTGGGACGGGACGGAACAGGGGAGCTGGGACGGGACGGAACAGGGAATCTGGGGCGGGACGGAACAGGGGGTCTGGGACGGGACGGAACAGGGGGGTTGGGACGGGACGGAACAGGGGAGTTGGGACGGGACGGAACAGGGGAGTTGGGACGGGACGGAACAGGGGAGTTGGGACGGGACGGAACAGGGGGGCTGGGACGGGACGGAACAGCGGAGCTGGGACGGGACGGAACAGCGGAGCTGGGACGGGACGGAACAGGGGAACTGGGACGGGACGGAACAGGGGAGTTGGGACGGGACGGAACAGGGGAGCTGGGACGGGGCGGAACAGGTGAGCTGGGACGGGACGGGACAGGGGAGCTGGGACGGGACGGAACAGGGGAGCTGGGACGGGACGGAACAGCGGAGCTGGGATGGGACGGGACCGGGGAGCTGGGGCGGGAAGGAACAGGGGAGCTGGGACTGAACGGGACCGGAGAGCTGGGACTGAACGGGACAGGAGAGCTGGGACTGAACGGGACAGGAGAGCTGGGGCTGAACGGGACAGGAGGGCTGGAACGGGCAGGGACAGGAGGGCTGGCACAGGACGGAACAGGGGAGCTGGGACGGGACGGAACAGCGGAGCTGGGATGGAACGGGACAGGGGAGCTGGGGCGGGAAGGAACAGGGGAGCTGGGACTGAACGGGACCGGAGAGCTGGGACTGAACGGGACAGGAGAGCTGGGACTGAACGGGACAGGAGAGCTGGGACTGAACGGGACAGGAGAGCTGGGGCTGAACGGGGCAGGGGAGCTGGGACTGAACGGGGCAGGAGAGCTGGGACTGAACGGGACAGGAGAGCTGGGACTGAACGGGACAGGAGAGCTGGGACTGAACGGGACAGGAGGGCTGGAACGGGCAGGGACAGGAGGGCTGGCACAGGAAGGGACAGGAGAGCTGGGACGGAACGGGGCAGGAGAGCTATGACTGGACGGAACAGAGGAGCTGTGACGGGACGGAACAGGAGGCTTGGGCTGGGACGGAAAGGCGATGGATCCCCCGTCAACGGGCGGTTGAGCCCGTCGACGGAGCCGGGAACCAGGACTCCATCGTTTCCTCCCGGGTCCATAGCCCCTCGGGCAAAGGGCAAGACGGGTACCCTTAAACTTAGCTGCTTCCAGGTTGTGGCTAGGCTCAGAGTTATCGGGATGGAGGGAGACCACTCCGAGCCTAACGGAGTGGGAGCTGGGTGGAGGAGTCTGGAGTGATGGGTGGTGGTCGGCATGACGGCTGGCAAACTCCGGATTCTGCCCCCAGATCCCCATGAGGTATTCTTCATAGGGATCCGGGCCGGAGGGATCGATCTCCCAGGCCATCAGAAACCGCAGATCTCGGGTCACGGACTTGATGACCGCCTGTTGTTGTCTACTCATGGCTCCTTGCCGCAGGAGCGCGGCGTGCAGGTGGCTTGGGTCTGCTGGGTCCAAGAATGGTCGGATCGTACTGTTACGATCTCCGTAGCGGGAGGGGTAAGGACCCAGACGCAGACCACAGGATTAGGCAAAAGAGTTCTTTAATCCGTACAGGGTTCAGACCAGGTGATCAGAGGTAGGTAGGTACACAAGGATCAGGCAGGAGAATGGTAGTTAATCCGTACAGGGGTCAAACCAGGTGATCAGAGGTAGGTAGGTACAACAGGATCAGGCAGGAGAAATGGTCGATAAACAAACGAGGTCAAAACCGAACAGGCAGACTGGACAGATAAGGGCAAGGCAAAAGAATAGTAGAGCAAACAGGTGTCGCGGAATAATACTACAGATCACAGGCTTTCGAAGATAACAGGCACTGGAAAAGGTAATCACAACGATCCGACACAGACTGGAACTAACACGGGGCTTAAATGCACAAGATACAAATGACACAATGGGAATCAGGTGTGTGAGAAGGCGGGGTTCCAAACGAGAGACAATGACATACATCTGGGAAACAATTAAACAACCACAGAGACAACTAGGGAAAACGCGGACTGGATTCCAAACCCACACAATGACAGATGACCTGGAGTTTCAGGAAATCGTGCATAGAGTAAGATGACAGGCAGAGTAGATCAGAAGCAGCTGAGAATGATTAGCAAGGACAGAACAGCATGAAAATGTGCGCTCTAATATATTAGTGAGATTAGTAACTATACACACCCCTGCCGTTAGTATGATTAGTAAGTATATACAAATTAGTTTGTTAATTGAGTTAGTAGATCTTATCTATCATTAGTGGTAATTAGTAAATCTAAGTGCACAGAGATAGGTGTGAAGCAAGAGGGAACCCGAACACCAATGAGATCACCCGAATGGTACAGAGACGTAAACGGGGAGTGACAGATCAGGTGTAAACAAGTAGACACGGGACAACTAGGCAAAACCGGAAAATAAACAAGTCAGGTGAAAACTAAGAATAAACAATACATACAAAATAAAGGTACAAATGACCAGTAGAACACAGATCCTTACAAAAGCCATGATAAATCACCCTATTTATACAATTTCAAAAAACTGTAAATACATATTCAAAAATGGGAAATGAATGTCTGTCATTCTAAAACGATTGCTAATAAATAAATAATTCCAGAATGTGGTTTGAATGCAAAAAAAGGTACATTTTGTGAATGTATACTTTTAACACGATTTATTGGACATTGCACAGTTGAACGTTGCGCAGTTGCCAGGTGATGTGGTAACCCAGTGGAGCATATATTTAACAGATAGGACATCTGTGGGAATAATGTTTGAATCAGTAGTGAAAATGTAATGCTTCGGGGCACTCAAAGTCTAATATTTGGCTGCAATTCTCTCTCTCATGAGAGTGCAGTGTTAAAACGGTGAGTTGGGATGCAGAGCAGCAAGGCTCTCATCTCTCACGCACACTCACGTGCACAAGCGCACGTGTGCACGCATGCACACGCACGCACGCACGCACACATACCATTACATTCCTTTCGTGTGTGAGTCATAGGCAGAATGCCATTGGGGCTAACAGAGGCTGAGCCTCCTAAGGAGATTAATAAATAAATAAAACATTGTCTGCACAAGACTTTGACTTTGGTTCTTATGTGTTACGAGAGCGCATCTTAACTCACTGAGGATAAAGGTGCCGCTAATGTAAGCGATGCACGTTTCACCAGGATCCAAACTTTGGCACTTCCCAAGACCACTACTGTAATATTATTTTGTGTAAATTTCATAAATCATTCCTAATTTGTTAATTTCTCACAGATACTCTTATCCAGGGCATCTTAGAGGGCTGTAAAGGGAAGATATAGACTACAGCCCACAGATACTCTTATCCAGGGCATCTTAGAGGGCTGTAAAGGGAAGATATAGACTACAGCCCACAGATACTCTTATCCAGGGCATCTTAGAGGGCTGTAAAGGGAAGATATAGACTACAGCCCACATATACTCTTATCCAGGGCATCTTAGAGGCTGTAAAGGGAAGATATAGACTACAGCCCACAGATACTCTTATCCAGGGCATCTTAGAGGGCTGTAAAGGGAAGATATAGACTACAGCCCACAGATACTCTTATCCAGGGCATCTTAGAGGGCTGTAAAGGGAAGATATAGACTACAGCCCACAGATACTCTTATCCAGGGCATCTTAGAGGGCTGTAAATGGAAGATATAGACTACAGCCCACAGATACTCTTATCCAGGGCATCTTAGAGGGCTGTAAAGGGAAGATATAGACTACAGCCCACAGATACTCTTATCCAGGGCATCTTAGAAGGCTGTAAAGAGAAGATATAGACTACAGCCCACAGATACTCTTATCCAGGGCATCTTAGAGGGCTGTAAAGGGAAGATATAGACTACAGCCCACAGATACTCTTATCCAGGGCATCTTAGAGGGCTGTAAATGGAAGATATAGACTACAGCCCACAGATACTCTTATCCAGGGCATCTTAGAGGGCTGTAAAGGGAAGATATAGACTACAGCCCACAGATACTCTTATCCAGGGCATCTTAGAGGGCTGTAAAGGGAAGATATAGACTACAGCCCACAGATACTCTTATCCAGGGCATCTTAGAGGGCTGTAAAGGGAAGATATAGACTACAGCCCACATATACTCTTATCCAGGGCATCTTAGAGGGCTGTAAAGGGAAGATATAGACTACAGCCCACAGATACTCTTATCCAGGGCATCTTAGAGGGCTGTAACGGGAAGATATAGACTACAGCCCACATATACTCTTATCCAGGGCATCTTAGAGGGCTGTAAAGGGAAGATATAGACTATAGCCCATGGCTGCGGGGATTTTCATAGGCATTGTTCCAAAAGCTGCAAGTTTGAAAATGGCTCATTCTCCCAAATGGCTCATTTCTACGCCTGTCCAGTGGCTGCAAGTGTGGCGCATGTGACCTTCAAAAAACGCGACAAAGCCAGCCGCCTCCTCTTCACGTGCGATCTTACTGACTGCCGCAGGCTACAACCCGGACCGTCGTCAAGAGGCGGAAGGACGGGGTACCCCTTCATCAGGCTTTGGCTCCATTGTTCTCTCTTTACTGATCTTTATTTCTCTTTTGTTTCAGTGTTTGCAATCTTAACGTATTGTTCTGGTCAAACTAGCTCTCCACCTCTGGCCATTTAATTATCTTCCACCACATCCCAACAGCAATCTAGCACCCGTGGCCCATTTCATTCCCCAAGGTTATCACTGCTAGGCAGAATGAAGCTGCTACAAATAACCGCTAACTACAGTATTTGGACAGTGACACATCTCATGTTGTTTTGGCTTTGTACTCCAGCACTTTGGATTTGAAGTTGAACAGTGACTATGAGGTTAAAGGTCAGACTTTCATCTTTAATTTGAGTGTGTGAGCAGCCTTTTCTTTCGGAACGGATAACGTATAAATGACCCACATCTGCCGCAGTCTGAAACACCCCTAAACATTCTTACTGTTCTTTTCCATTTATTATAAAGCGCTTTAATCCATAATGACACTTGTTCTTTAGAACACACAAAATCATGTTTATTCATTTAAATAGAGGTTAAAAACATAGTGCTGCGCAAGCATAATGTATGCAACATGTCATTAGAAATTCAAAGATCGTACAGCTGTAAAACTTAGCACTGTAAACTCCACATCAGCCTTGGCTACATGCTAATTGGCGTAAGAGAGAAGAAGGAGTGGGGGGAACGCACACCGCTGCAAGCCCTCTTTAAGCTGTTGTGACTTTTTTTCTGTGCATTAGAACAATCAGGTTGGACTGTGGTGGTATGTACCCAGAATCATTGGGGGCTGAATTAAAAAGGCATGTACCGATGTTGACAGGAATTCTCTTATTGGGAATCTTCTCGCATTTCGATGACACTGGGGACTGCACGTCGCAAGTCACAACACGACGCCCCATGTGGCATTCGATTTCAGAATTATCTGGATAAGATGGCCTTCGCTGTTCGCCTGCTTTGGAATTTCCTGTCCCAGAACATGCCAGACCACACATGATGTTTTCTTTTATAATAAGACTAACAAAACGATGAAATCCTTTGTCTTTAGACAGGTCACATTTAGCCCCATATTGGACATGTTCAATGAGATCCATACCAAAGAAAGGTCTCCATACGAAGACAGAATTATGTGCGCTAGTACATGATTTATAACATAGAAACAGGTAACCATTTAACAAGACTGAGAATAAAAAACCTGCGCATACTTAAGAGCATACAGAAAGCACCTTAATGCCCTCTACATTTACCTTGGCTGTGATGACCTCATTTAGAGTGCCACCAGCTGTAAACTGTGTCTATGTGATTACAGTAATGCATTGGGTGAGAGGCAGGAATACCCTGGCCAATCCAAACACAGGTCAACAGGGCACACACACTCCATTACCATACCATTGGACTATGGGAGTAACTGGAGTGCCCGGAGGAAACCCACATGGACACAGGGAGAACATGCAAACTCCACAAAGAAAGGCAGTTGGCTGGGATTCAAACTCAGTACCTTCTTGCTGTGAGGCACCAGTGCCTCCCACTGCACCACCGTAGACTAAAATGTGTACATCCTTTGAAAGGCAAAGCAGACATTTCATACAATAGCTGTTATTTTGCCTGACGTTACTTGTAAGAACAAATGGATCTGAGGCCAGGATGATCTCCCCCATTATCTTCAGTTTCCATAACTGGCAATGTGAAATAACAATGTGAAATAGTTCAAAAGGTAGGTTAGTTGTCTTTCTAGTTGGCTATTCAGATACCTAACTCGACATTTATTATGTAGATATGTTCATTTTTAGATAGCTATAATTGCTATCCCTATCACCATCTCCTTAGACGCAAACAACAAACGCAACCAATGACGTAACATCGTAACCAATTGCAGGTGAGGGTGTAATGGGGGGCGGAAAAAGAGGCGGTGACTGTGTAAATGAAAATGCAAAAGAGATATTGGATTTTGCATTTGAATTTTGGCAGGGTTTTTGCATGACCGCACGAAAATGAGAATGCAAACGGAAGCAATGCCATGGGAGTTGGTTTATGTCACCCTTGTGCCACAAAAACACGAGTGAAATGTTAAATGGCAAGTTGAATTATCATTTCCTTTGCGATTACAATAAGATTACAATAAGAAACTTCTATTTCAAATGTGATTTTTCATTTTAATTATGACAGGGTTGTGTCACAGACACAGAGGGTGAGAAATTAAATGTGAAATGGATTCGCATTAAAATTTTCAAATTGTCAAAGTGTCTTCTACGTGGAACACAGACAGCCTATTTTCTATCTATAGCATACTCAGTAAATATAGTCAGCTGTTGAAGTTACACCACTGGCTACAAACGCATATTTGTAATTCTGCTATTATATTAACATGCTGAAGATGAAATTATGATCATTTAGTGGTGGAAAATTTGTCTTTTTAGAGATCATTATGAAGACACATAAAGCAGGCATAATTGTCAATCATAATTGTCATTATGGGACAGGGTGCATAGATAACCACTGTTTGTATTTAGATGTATGTTTTGCCTTTGTTGCTATGATTCTGACCTCCTAATTCAAGCGTTTTTCATATTTTAATGTTCACATAAGTAATTTTCATTTTCAAAATGCAGCAGAGAACACTGATTAATTACATCTGAATGAGAGTCTCCGCAGCGATTAGCAAGCAATCTCTTATCCCGGTTGTATCAGTTGAACCTAATGAAGCAGCTTGGCAACTGGGAGAGGCGTATGCGGGAGAATAATCTTATCCATGAGATCAAACTCCGCCACACAGGAGCCACAGGGGTTTGTGATTGTATGTGTGTGTGTGTGTGTGTGGGGTGGGTGGGGTGGGGGGGAATGGGGAGGGCATTCACGCTATCCGCCTGGCGGGCTGCCAGATCCGACAGCCGAGCCTTCCCAGAATTCCCCAGTGGCCCTCCTCCAGACTCCAGAGGTTGGAAGTTCCTGTTGCTATGTGAGTCGCAAAAAACCTACAACTACTTGGGGGGGGGGGGGGGCTTTTTTCATATAACCCGTGTCCAGGTACGGAGGGAAGAATGTTACAGGCACCACAGCGTGAAGGCTGGGGATAATAACTGAACTTTGCAAAACACGGAATTGTTGACACCTGATAGGCAGTGGCGCAAATTGACTGCGCTACATTTTGTTCAAGCCTTTAAAAATATCAGTGTCTTAATGTTGCCAAATTTCATATGCTGCTGTATATGGTGAAGTATGGTGTATGGCTTTGTGTGTTATAACAATGGAAACACTAATGAACATCACAAATGGATCTTTAAAATGACTTTTTAACAAGTATAGATATTACAACCAAATTCATGTTTCATAATACAAAATTTTGAAAATTGTGTCCATTATTAAAGAAATTTCTTATATTGTAAGTCCATATTATTCACGGTTGCAATATTTAACATCCATTGTCTTTCTTTTTTGATTCTGTATTTATTTTTTAAAAACTACGCACTAATTTTTTTTTTGCATTGTACACCTTGTTGTATACAGTTTGTTCTCAGTGAAACAAAAAAGCAATCCTCTATAAAATTAACACACCAATTGGTTTCTGTTTTATATGTGGGTGTGCGCGTGTGTGTGCATATGTGCGTGTGTGTGTGTGCATGTGCATGCATGTCACAGATGCCATGGAAATGGTATCTCTCTTTTGAGACCTGAAACATGCGCTCCTCTCTGTATCTACCGCAGATCTTCTGAAAAAGATGCAAATAGCCCCGAGGGACAGTCCTATTACACCAGGCCCACGATTCATGAGTTTCAATGGACTATGGGAAGCACGGAGAAGAGCAGAGCCTTCAGAGAATGTTATAGAATGTTAGAATGATCACAGAATGACCTTAAACCAAAGTTAAAAGCCCACTCAGTAATTCTGGCTGCCAACAGACTAAAATTAAGTGCATGGCAAACTAAGTACCTTGGTGGATCATGGTAATCAAGGACAACACAAATGATCAGATATAAAAAAAACAAAGAAGAAGAATAAAATGCGGAAGATGGAAGATGAATAAGTAAGCAGTGTCGGCTCGACACTTATTTTAAAAAGACAGTTTACCCAAAAGTGAAATTAAGGCCTCTATGTTTCGGTTTACGGCGAATAGGCGCAGACGATTGCGCAGCGTATGTTGCACTGGGCATGGGTACTGGCTTTAGTTATTTTTGTTACCAGAGGCGATGAGCGCACAGTGCGCTGTGCAGGTTCAAAACATTTTGCTGAGGTTTCACTAGTTTTATAGATATCCACGGCAGCTCACCTCGATATCACCCTGATACAACGGATCTCAACAGGTCCAATGTTAGATTTACATTAAAAAATTTAACAACAACGTCTCTTTCCAAGTATAAAGACAAGTTTACTTTTTCGAAAACTACAGCTAAAGTACGCCAACTGTGTATATCCACGCAAAGTCTCAACCAAAACACCAAACTCAACCAAAAGTTTATTTTTCCTATTTTTGAGTCAGAATTACTCTAAGTATTACTGAAACAAAGTCATATAATCTCAAATACCAAATACCGTGGAAGCGTAACGTTTTTCTCACCGAAAACATTTTGCCTCGATAAGGATACTGTTTTACCGTGTCGTCTGTGGTTTTCAGAACACATAGAAAAATAAAATTTTGATCGAGCCTGCTTTGTGTCATGTTACAAAATAAGGAACCCGTTGTCGCTAACATTGGATTCGTAAAATAGTTTATAAAGATAGAATCATTAATTTTATCACTTTAAAACAGTATATTGGGTTACAGAAAAAACCTAAAAGGAAAACGCAATGAATGCAAATAAACGAAACCACTTTGGTGCTAGTTAAGGGGTTCATCTATCTTAATACAAAACAAAGTTCAACAACGCGGACATACCAAGCCCACATCATGTCTTATAATTGTCTTTTGGTACATTCTGTGACAGTAAAAAGAAGGGACTGTGAAAACCAAGCAAACTATTTCACTGGGCTGATGTTTTCCTGCGGACCTTATTTTGGTAGGCGGGTGTTTTGCTGCTGTGGTTTTCCGCCGGCCTTTCAGGCTCCCGATCTGGAGAGCGCGGGCCGGGAAATCTGACGCTGAGCGTTTAATCAGCGAGGGAGAAGCCTGTGGGTCCTGCCGGCTTTGGGACCCGCTGCCTGCCGTGTAAACAGACAGGGGAGGGACCGTGGTGCCGTCAGACCCGCTGTTCAGACCAACCATGCAGATAATCATCGCTTTGATTGAACCCGCTGAGTTTCCGATGCCCTCTTCAGAGATCGCACAGTTGGGGAGCTCCCAGACGGCTCGCTAGGCAAACGCAGGGCGAGCCCAAGACGCAGGGCTGTTATGGCCCAGATTGCCTGTAACTATTCATTTACCTCACACACCGTTAGGAAAAGTTCAGCCATCACCAAATTAATTTTAAAAATATTGTTGCACTAAATGATCCTTGCAGTTATTTCAAGGTTATAATAATAAAAGTTGAAGGAAAATATTTACCATTGCGCTCAACTTGTCTGGTGAAAATTAACCTGAAAAAGTTATTTGTGCTTTAAACAATTAAAATCAATGCAGAGGAGCAAAAACACTGACGTTTCGGCGACTAGGCCTTCATCAGTGTGTCAAGGTCTACACGCTGATGAGTCAAGGTCTACACACTGATGAGTCAAGGTCTACACGCTGATGAGTCAAGGTCTACACACTGATGAAGGCCTAGTTGCCGAAACATCTGGGTTTTTGCTCCTCTGTGCTTTAAACAATTAAAATCAATGCAAAGAACTCTTTGAGGTTAATTTTGTTTCCTCCTTTTTTGAGTGTGAACCTATTTCTCTATATGAGGTTATAATAATAACAATAATATACGAATGTAGTTCATTGCAAATCTCAAAACACTTAATAAGGCCTGATATTAAAAACAAACTAACTAAAAGTCAAAATTAAAGAGTATACTTTCTTTGAAAAATATCAGGGTAGAAAATTCTGCATTCTAAAACCAGCGATTCAGCCCAAATTATGTTTTCAAAACAAGGTGGCTTATGATATAAACCAATCGAAGAGAGAGGCCGGTTCACGCCGTGAACCAATCAACAGTGTGTTTGACCTTGCCAGTTCACCAGCTAGAAATATCATGTGACCCGTTACACTGGCACTATTTCACACAAAGCAAAAGAAAAGTGAATTGCATAAACCTTGCTTGAAAACTAGAGTAAACCTAGGTGCTCATTTTAGAAGGTGGCGAGATGTTTGGGAGCGGATTGGTTGAAAGACAGAAGTGGAGCTCCCGTATTACACTGGACAGGTAAGGTCTAAAGTTGAAAAACTAATTTCCCTGGACTTTCTGCTTGGCAGCCAATTGTAATTACCTATATTGAATAGTAGCTAGGTTGCTATTATTGATAACGTTACTTCATTCAGCAGCTAGTTCTTGGAAGAAGGAAATATTTTCCTAACATTATATGTGTCGTATAGATCACGTTAGCTAGAACCGGTTACTCAGCTATAACCATGCATGCCGGCTCGAGCCAGATAATGCCTGGTTCAGACTAACGCTACACAAACTCAGTGTGATGCAACAACAGAAAAGATTATGTTGTTTTACCTGGACTCTCCTAGCTGATATATTTTACTGTACCATTAGCTATACCAGTCTCTGTAATCCTGCAATCGTATCTAGAAAACCTGTATATTCACAACGAGGTCTGTGGAAGCAGTGGGGTGGGGGTTTGTCTCTATCTCTGTGGGCAGGGCCAAGGGGTGTTATGACTTTGAAATGTTTTGACAACAAACGCAGCCGTTGAAAAAGTTGCGTACTCGAGCTTTAAGGACACATGTTGATTGGATCCAGGCCTATGACCAGGATTGTATAAGACCGCTCCATTTGCACCCCCTTGCAGCTGACCATCTGTGTCTCTCATTGGCTGTCCTCCACAGGCTCTCCTGAGGCTGGTCTGCAGGTGATAGTGTGATACGGCAGAACAGCCTTCCACTGCAGTTACTTCTGCATGGACGGGCTCTGCACACAAAGGTCTTTTAATGAGTCCTCAGAGGCTCCCTGCCACATCCATCATTTCCTTTAAGGTATAAAATATGTGATTAGAATGGTCTTAACTGAACACTCTAATGCTGATGTAACAACCACCACTGGTAAATGAAAGCAATGGAGTTAGAACACTGACTTAGAAATTTGAAAAGACATTTTGAAAGGGTTAAGAGAAGTCAGTCTGAGTATCTTTTGCAGGGAAATAAAAGTGATGTTGCTTTACTGAAAAATAAATTGAGACACTAATAGGAAAAGGTGATAAGCCCACTACCATTTTGGTGCTTCTGTCAAAATAATTCAGTTACAGTCTGCGTGCCTTTGCCTACTGTACAGCGCAACTGGCGGCTGAGGACTATTCTGTGGCTCCTGCAGTCAGCCGCCTAGAAAGTAGGCGGATCTAGTGCTTATTGAGAAGAGTGATGTAATCGGAGGTAATTGTACCAGATTTCCCAACGGTATTTCAAACTAATGACCAGAAAACAAACACCACACCATAAAAAATGCAATTGAAGAAATCAGAAAAAATAAGCATGAATTAAGAATTAAAATAAGATAATTTATCTGCTAGTGGGGTAAGAAAAATGTACTGTATATGATTAAAAGAATGTTTAACCCATTTGTAAGAAAATTCATTGTAAAACTAGAAAACTAAGAGTTGAATTTAAGTGTATAATACCTTTTCAGATTTATTTTCTTGCAGTGCAGAAAAAAAAACTAAACAAACTCACAAAAGGGTGTGCTATAGGGTGGTGTGCTATAGGGTGGTGTGCTATAGGCTTGTGTGCTATAGGGTGGTGTGCTATAGGCTTGTGTGCTATAGGGTTGTGTCGGCTGTAAACGAGACCATGTACAGTAACATCATACTACTTCTCAATATAATTGCAGTATTTTGATTGCTTTCAATGCAATTGCTCTCATTTAAAAAAAAATATTATAATTTTGTTCCTCCCTGAAAGCTCTGTCTGGCTGTCTTTTCACTGATGAACACACAATTAATTTAGCCTCATTTTTGAAGATTCTGCCACACCACAAATAAAAAAAGAGAACCCACTAGAACAAACAATGGGCCTCATGCAAGAGAAGCTTGTACGCACAAATTCATTTTTATGTGGCAGGTAAGAACGGTTTACGCAATTTTATGGCATTCGCCATTTCTCTCTCATTTTGGATTTACTCGTAGATAAGAACAAAATTTAACATGGTCACGACCTGTTGTATGAGTTATGCACAAAGCAAATAGGCCTGAATTATACTCCCAGCAACTGGGTTGTTTTAATTTTGATGATTTTAAATAAATATGATTTTGAATTTATAAATTGCTCACCATAATCACATTACCATGTTTAAATTATCTTGTTATTTTGTGTCTTTATTGTTAAAATTATATGATTTAAATATTTATTGTAGCCTACATATACAGTGAGCACCATATTTCATTGGACAGTGACACATATTTTGTTATTTTGGTTCTGTACTCTAGCACTTTGAGTTTGAAAGAATACAATTAAAATGAGGTTGAAAAGCAGACTATCAGCTTTAATTTGAGGGTATTTCCCGCCATATCGGATGAACCATTTAGAAATTATAGAACCTTTGGTACATCGTGGTATTTTTTTCAGGCATCAAAACATATTGGACAGTTTAACATAATGTAGAATAAAATAATAATTTTTAATATTTGGTCACATATCCTTTGCATACCATGACTTCCTGATGTCCGTGACCCAACAATATCAAAAGACTCTTGATATCTTATTTTCTGGTACTCCTACAAGCGATACTATGACCTCTCTGCATTTGAATAGATCTCTATGGGAATTGGGGGGTGGGACTAGATTTAGATGTAAATTAAACTTGAACAGTATAGAACACGTGGTTGGCTAAATGGCTCTAAGTCATCAAGGGTCTGACGTATCAAACAAGCCTTAAAGCATCACTCTGCTGCCAGATATGCAGTAGATATTGGATGGATAACTTTAAGGGTTCCTTCTCCTGACTTATTTTTTCACAGAGTTCAATAGGAAAATATGTCAGGAGAAACAACCCTGGGAACCATGGAAACCAACTGGAGGAGGTTAAATGCTGTATCTATAGCCTTTAAATAAAGGTAAAATAAAATAAAATAAAATGTTGAAGAAGAGGTGTATCTCACCAATGACGCCTGCTAATCTCTAGGTGCAGGTTGAGTAGCTAGGTGCAGCTAATGGGGCCATGCTCAAACCTGTGCTCTCCAGGCTACAGGGATCAGCCTGTGCTGTGGAAACATAACCGTATGCCATGCTTGTTGGAAAATAAGGAAATGCTGAAGGCTATATTTTCAGAAGCCTCTAACTATCATTACCAGGGTTGTGTGAGGGTTGGAGCTTGTGGGATGAAGGCTCCATGACTGAGTCATGGGGAGGTTGTGTAGCCATTTTTAAATCAAGTTGGCTGCCTATAACCCACATGTTACACCTCAAGCCAGTGAATAAAATACAGACAGTCTTTTGATTTGGTTCCACATTGTTTCAACACAATCCATTAAATTTTTTTTTTTTTTTTAAAATCATGGAGCGGTCATTTATCATTTGAATTAAGGCACTTTTTCCAACGAGAAAGTTCCACAGAAAATTAAACATTGACAAGGGCAAAATAACACAGATAAATTCCACAGATAATGATTATTACTTTCCATTAAATATTAAAACCTTGTTAATATTTCATGTGCCTCAATTTGCAGTGATGAATTAATGTTTAAAAGAAAATGTTAGCACCGGAGAGAAAAATGCACTGTTAGAATAATCCAGGGAAATGTGATTTGTAATGTAAGCCTGTTTTAAGGCACCATGCTGTGGTGCATGCATGAGCCTCATAGCCTCGGATCCAATCTGGACCGGAGATATTACACTTTTGCTCGGTCTTTTCATTTGCATATCCAAGGTTTCAAGGATCGTCAATACATGGTTATGAGTTTAAAATGCTGTATTAGTATTAGCTTGTATTAATGGTTTTTTAGTTTTTTAAGTGAAGATCAAGTTTACCCGTGTGAAGACTAAAATAGTCATTCCAGACATAATTTGAAAATTATATTTTCATCCCTGATAGTTTGTTCAATTCTCAAAATTTGTATAATACTGGCTATAAAAGCAACGCCATAATTAATTTTTGTTAAGATTTCCCTCCACTTCATGAATTCATATTGCTTGCGCAAGTGGTACAAATGACTAATGTTGCATTTGTTTTAACTTATTAAATGTAACTTTTTGTCTGCTTTTAATTCAATATGTGCTCTGATGCATGCATTTAAGCACTGCGAACATCTTGCTTTGTAAATGCGCTCCATGTAAAATGTGGGTTAAAAGGAAGTTGGGAAAAATGTCCGCACAGCAAATATCCACAATGCAATATAACCACATTGTGAAATTGCACGGTAAAATGTTCAGTGTTAAATTAACTCTTACAGTGTACATGTGGTCCATATTGGATATAAACTCTGCTGAATTATAATCGATTTAACACTGGAAATTTTTACTGTGTGTCTGTTTTAATTCCTTATTTATTTATTTTTATGGTCAGCTCCTGGCTTACTTCAGGTTTCATATAAATACCTGTACCGTCTCCCTTTCAGTACTATATAGAGATTTGTTGCTCCGCTAGAAAGTAAAAAAACATTTAATTTTTAAGAAGCCGAATTAATGCAGGTTTTGGCGCCGTCCAGATCGGATCGTTTGACCACAAAGTCCCAGTGCGAACCGGGAGGGAACAACGCCGACGGAGCACTAAGCTGATGTGACGAATGACCCAAGACCTCAGCCCCTGCAGGCAATTAAAAATCACTTCCGGCGTTCTTTAATCCAGTTATCCTCTGAAAATGTTCCACTTCAGGTCCTCTCCAAAAAAGCTGCATCCCCCTGTGAATCTTTCTCAGTGATATTGGGCTTTGGAATGCAAATGAAAGCTACATTCTAATTCCTGTTAATGTTAAAAGGGGTAGAATGTTGATGCAGTCTAGGCCCAATGCACAATATTGAGCATGCTATGGGAGTGATGTGCATCTGCATCCACCCAGAATGACAGGAAAGCTGGTTAGCATAGTTAGCATGTCACACAGTGTTAAAATCCTTTGGCAGAGATCTAAATTCAGTGAACATATACCCAGTCTCAATCAGTGCGAGACTACAAAGAGCAATAGATCAGATATTTCTATGGGAACGTAATAATAGCAATAATTAATCTATTCCAACATTACACCATTTTATTTTGAATTACAACAGTATACAACTGATAAATTGTCTTGTAAGTTCAGTCGTTCAAATGGAAAATATTAGAGGGGAAATTAGTGGGCCCTGCTTTACAGGAGCTTCGGTGGCAAAGACAGCTCAACGGCGTCCAAGGAGACTTCACCATGGGGGGAAGCATGTACTTCAGGTTATTGATGCCCGTGCTTCATTTGAAGTATGATTATTGATGCCCGTGCTTCATTTGAAGTATGATTATTGATGCCGTTCTTCATTTGAAGTATGATTATTGATGGCCGTGCTTCATTTGAAGTATGATTATTGATGCCCGTGCTTCATTTGAAGTATGATTATTGATGCCTGTGCTACATTTAAAGTATGATTATTGATGGCCGTGCTTCATTTAAAGTATGATTATTGATGCCGTGCTTCATTTGAAGTATGATTATTGATGCTGTTCTTCATTTGAAGTATGATTATTGATGCCCGTGCTTCATTTGAAGTATGATTATTGATGCCTGTGCTACATTTAAAGTATGATTATTGATGCCGTGCTTCATTTGAAGTATGATTATTGATGCCGTGCTTCATTTGAAGTATGATTATTGATGCCGTTCTTCATTTGAAGTATGATTATTGATGGCCGTGCTTCATTTGAAGTATGATTATTGATGCCCGTGCTTCATTTAAAGTATGATTATTGATGCCTGTGCTACATTTGAAGTGTGATTATTGATGCCCATGCTTCATTCAAAGTGTGATTATTGATGCCCATGCTTCATTTGAAGTGGCAGGGACACGGACTGATGTGTTCAGATGAATTGTCCTCCACCATGTTATCGTACACCCAAACACCGTGACAGGCCCAGGGTTCGTCCAACAGTGGGGGTCCTGAAATTGTACATGAAGGTGGGGGGTGCATGGGATACAGTGCACGGTTTTGGCACACCCATACCAGGTCAATGTCAATCAATACTTGATGGTTATCTTAATCCTATGCTAAAAGATGGAAAAATGTTCAAACTGATCATTGGTCTCAATCTGTTTTTTCCTTTAATAATACATTTGCCAATCACTTCACAAGTACACGTAAAGAAAAATATACACCACTGTTACATCCCGCGCTAGTCTCAGCACAACCTGCAATGAAGGCTTTAAAAAAACCTCCACTTCAAGATCATTTAAATGACAAAATCTGCACATTGCAGATGAATATTCTCTGAGTGCGAGTGCAGAGAACGAGGAGTACACGTGTCCACAATTTTAAATAATGCCGAGAGAACGCAAACAATTTTGCAATTCAAGTAAAAATTATTTTATTATTCACCTAATTGAGGAGAACTGGCTATATCTCATGGTATTGAGTATTTAGTGAATTATTCACTGTACTGTTAATCAAGGAATTAAAAACAGGTTTGAAAACAGGTTAAACCAGTAATCGGTTTAAGGTTAAGTTTTCCATCGTGTCAATTTTCAGCTCAGCAGCCTCCAATGTGGTCCAAGCATTCCTCCTTTTACTGTCTTTCAACTGTCTGTACACCCAACAATTTGTTTGTGTTGCCCACCCCAGCAAGGTTTAGTAGTGGTCATTTGCATCAAAAGGAAAGTTTTAATATTTTCCTCTTTATTGATTTGAATAACGTAAGAATGCATGTTCACCGTTGGCTTAATGAGCACTTTAAATTCAAGAAAAAACAATGATTGTACAGGGTCTTTATATTGCTGTCCAATGCAAAAAAGAGAGGACATTGGGAGATGATTAATGGAACACAGCATTGAGCTATCACAAGAGAACAAGGATGGCACCATTTTATTGATTCATAATGGTACCTGGGCAAGAGAAATTCAATGTAAAGTGTGTGGTGTGTGTGTGTGTGTGTGTGTGGGGGGGGGGGCTCAAAAAAATATCAGATACTGTGGAGATCTGACCTTAATGCAAGGGTGGTCATGATTTATTTGTCTGAGCGTTTCAGAAAATTCAAGGAAATAAAGCTAGGGAAGATTTGGATGAACAGCAGGGATATCAAATGCATTTATTTTTCATTTTCAAAATCTTTTCTCCTGAACATTTTGAACTATTTCCAAAAAACAGTCTTGGCTCTGCAATCTTCTCTGCAATCTTCTATCCTAAGAAGCGGACTCAAACAAACTGTTAAAGAAGAATAGGTTTGTGAAGATTCCTCTGAATAATAATAATTTAAAAAAGATAACATCTGAAATGCCTTCGGATGTTCAGGGCACTTGGTTGCCAGTTTGTGGCCCGTTTTCTGTCGGTTGGTCCTGAGACCTCCAGGATTTGCTGACATTATATGAGGCGGCCTGCTATACTCTTGGTAACTGTTCAAATTCTGAGTCACTTGCCTAAGCACTGCAGCGATGTCCTGTGACTCTGACTGTGACTAACTGTGGCTCTGACTGACTTTAACTGTGGCTCTGACTCTGAATGTGAAGGTAACTGTGGCTCTCTGTGCATGTTTCTACTTTCACACATTTTTTCAGGGTTCACATCCCATTAAGTAAATAGATAAAACACGCACGTCCAACTTATCTTTGCAGGTGCCGAACAGATAGGCAATCACGAATAAAAGCTAGAGTTCACACACTGCTGTAATGCTCCCATAGGGTGTTTATTTGCACCGCAAAAGATCAATGTTTCGATCAAAAAGATCTGACGAAGATTACAGCAGTGTAGACTCTATCTTTTGTTCACATCCCATTAAGTGGCATCAAGAATCTCTGAGGGGAGATCTGAACCTCCAGGCCTGGAGGGCCACAGCGTCCTTTCAGTCAGCAGCCAATTTAGGCGTCAGAACAGGACGTGAAGACTCTTTAGCCAATCAGTGACTTAAATGAAAAATTCTCCACTTTTGTCTCACCTCACCATTAGAATCAGTTCCATTGCCATTTAGCTAATTCCAGGTGCTTGTTGATTGCCTTCAATAGAGGCTTTTTTCTCTTCTTCAATGAGAGACGTTCTCCTGTGATGCACCTTAGGAACAACAAAAAAGACAGTGGGCCTCATTTATCGATATGGTGGTAAAAAAGAGTGTATATTCGACGGATCCAACTTGCATACAAAATTCTTACATGTGATTCTTAAAACTTGTGTAAATCAATGATCTGAACGTAATGTAGGTTGATAATGTAAGACTGGTTATTGTTTGTATTCGTATACGTGCTAGAAATGTAATTTTGAGCTTTTAGCTGCCCTATGAAGTGAATGGAGAGTGACAAATACCCTATTCTGGATTATTACATTACATTACAGGCATTACATCTTATCCACAGCGACTTACACAACTTCTTATTACATAATATTACATGTATCCATTCATACAGCTGGATATATACTGAAGCAATTCAGGTTAAGTACCTTGCTCAAGGGTACAACGGCAGTGTGCTACCTGGGAATCGAACCTGCAACCTTTCAGTTACAAGTCCAGTTCCTTAACCATTATATTACACTGCCGCCGATTATTCTCCCCAGGGAAGCACAGAGCAACTAACAAACATACAGTATTTCACCACCATTTGGACTCATATCATGGCCAGGTAGCTACACAACCCAAAGTTCTACCAAAGTTCAGTAGTGCTTTAAAATATTGCCCAGATGCATTTACTGCTTTTAATACTTTCTTAAATGGAATGACGTTGTTCTGCCATTTTTATGATCAGCTACCCACGGGGCATTTTGATAAATCCGGAAATTTCCCTAAAAATGGCCGTACACATACTTTACGATCAAATTTGAACGTATGCCTGAATGATAAATGAGGCCCACTGTGTGAAGATCTGAGGGCATTTTGGGGCCGGTAGCATAAATATATATATATATATATATATTCTGCTGCTTTAAAAACAAGTAAGAAAAACTTCAAATCAATTCTAAAGTTCACAGGCAACCAAATCCAATATGCAATGACTTGAGCATAGCTGTGAAGTGTTCTCTTTTTCTGGTCTAGTTAAAAGCACAAAGGCCACTGCTCAATACATTCTTTTCTATTGGGGAACAGTCAAGAAATGGCTATAGTTTTGTGATGTTTCGAGGATGATAAAAGCAGCTTGCATTTGTAAGTTGATACTGAAAGTGGTTTAAACCTTGCAATTATCCACCTAAATGTGAAAAGTGGCATCATTAGTTTTTTATTTATTTAACTTCTGAAGGTGAACAACCCCTTGTTTTGTTTCCTCTGAGAGTTTGTATTTGTCCATATTGATGGATAACATGACATGGATTTCACATGTAATGTCAGTTTTTAAAGAGAAATCCATGGGAGGCCAACATACAATTTTTAAATGTTGAGATGAACTTTTGTTCAGCAGCCCTCAGTTTTACGTAACAATTGCGTAACAATGGGGACTAATTCTGGCCCATTCTAGCTAATAAAAATAAAACCCATGATCAAATGTAAATGTGATTTTGTGTGACACTTATGGTGCGGATAGGCTTACTGCTAGTAAGCATAGTTACGATAATTTCTGTCCTGACATACAACTGTAACTCCCGGGACATCCAGTGAAACAGTTCATAATAAACGGCCAGCTCGTTCAGTGTAACAGTAGCCTATACCCTAAACTAACAGCAACATTGCTGCCAGTCTTTTTACTGTTTTCTTACAGTATAGCCATTCCAAACATGCAAAATCTCTCATTTAAATATGGCTGTTTGCAGCTGGAGTAATTTACATAAGGACTCTTAGTTGATCACCCGCAAAGTGTGAAATAATAACCCATGCAAATACTTTGGCTGCGCCCGTAAAATAGCACCCCTTATTTAGGATCTCAGTTAATCGACTCCCTTGTCCCTAATTGAACCCCTTGTCCATAATTTAACCCCTTGTCTCTAATTTTCTTGATTATGGTTTGTGTTTTTTTTCCTCTCAAAAGTATACCAATGCTCATTGTGCCAAGGTCACATTGTGGGTGCCTGAGCCATATTTCCCCGGAATTACCCATATGAGCTAGTTTTCCATCACTGCTGAGAGGTAAAAAAACATTTATTAACAGTCTTCAAAAACCAATGGAAAATCTTCTAGCAGTGGGCAGAATAAGAATCTTTTGGCTTTTAGGTTAAAAACTCAAAAATCTAAATCTAAACAGAATAACAAGTGCTTTATATTGTAGTATTTATTATCTTTGGTTCTTTATTTACAATACAACTATTTAAAAAAATACACAGGGCAGTTAAAAACAACAAGTAGCCTACATTTTGGTGGTTGCTCAACTCTCCATACACTCACATTTAACTCTGAGTCAGTTTGAAGATTGACTCCAGGAATATTTTCGTATCCTTGTACACCGATGCTGCATTTCAGCTGTAACAGCTTTTTAACAAAACTAATGCGCTTAAGGTGGCATTCATTACTATTCAAATTTTTTTTTGGCAGTATTAGAGATTATGAGGGAAATTTTTTATTAAATCTGATGTTAAAAATTCAGACAAAAAGCTTTGCAGTTGGATTGAATCCCACCCTTAGTTTTTATTTAAATTTTAAAATAATGATGCGTAAGAAGACATTGATTTACCATTGGGAAAGTTAGCATTGGGAGTACAACTACAGGTAGAATGATGTCATCTTAATGCAGGTCCCCATTGGCCAATGGTGAGATGTCATTTGAATGCAAGTTCCCATTAGCCAATGGGTGCAATGTGCATCTGGGGAAATGAATGCTTTTGGGGAAGTGGGGGGGTCTGGTTCAACACATCTACTACAGTAGTTCTGGATCATGTCAAATCCAGACATTTCAGCGCTGCTATAGATTAGCGTCACACATAAAGCAGCCAGCTTCTCATATTTACAAAAAAAGTCGCCTTCCAGAAACCCCAGGATTCGGTGGTAGCTTGTGAAGATGACAGGGGTGGAGGCACACTGACGAGTCCTCGGCCAGTCGATCCACCTGTAATAAAGCACAGCACCACAGCGTACAGGTTTACAGTGGGCTTTAATGCAAAGGCTTTGCGCTGCAATGCAGTAGCTGAAAGGAGGCCTCTATTCACTGAAACCGCAATCTGCTTTGTCCTAAATTGCTTTTTGGCTGGAAAATTTCAACAAGCGTAACCCCTTTTGTTTTGAGCAGCGCTGACAGTCTGCCAGCATAAAGGATGCACATACTGAGTGGGCGGAGTCACAGGCTTAACACAGGCAAGTGAAGCAATGCATTGCAAAAAGAAAACAAAATTAACTTGCTCACCCAACCCATCATCCTTAGCGGGTTTTCCTGGGAGATCCTGGTTGCTTTTAAAAAAATATATACATATAGGGTTAGTGTTCTGTACAAAAGGGTTAGTGTTCTGTACAAAAGGGTTAGTGTTCTGTACAATAGGGTTAGTGTTCTGTACAAAAGGGTTAGTGTTCTGTACAAAAGGGTTAGTGTTCTGTACAAAAGGGTTAGTGTTCTGTACAATAGGGTTAGTGTTCTGTACAAAAGGGTTAGTGTTCTGTACAAAAGGGTTAGTGTTCTGTACAAAAGGGTTAGTGTTCTGTACAATAGGGTTAGTGTTCTGTACAAAAGGGTTAGTGTTCTGTACAAAAGGGTTAATGTTCTGTACAAAAGGGTTAGTGTTCTGTACAACAGGGTTAGTGTTCTGCAAAGAGCGCCGCGGTGGCGCAGCAGCAAACGCACTGGCCTTTGAGTCAATGCAGCTGCGCACTGAGGACCCGGGTTTGTGCCCGTGTCCTGCCAGGTCCCAGTATGGCCGGTGCATGGAGGGAGCGGCAGATTGGACAGCCGCCCCCGGCGAGGTCAGGTGGGTCTCGGTGGGGAGAATCATAGCGCACAGCGGTCAGGAGCACAAAGGGCCACGCCTTAGAAAATGCAAGGCCGACGGGGGTTTTGTAGCAGCGATTCTCAGCCGTACATAGTGGATTGAATCATACTAGGGTATAATTGCCTACCAAAATGGGGGGGAAATCTGGGAAAAATCGAAAAAGGCTTTTCTCCTGTGCTTTCTTTGGACCCCATACCCTATATTTTTACAAAGTGGTTAGATACATAAGCAACAGTTACCTTGCAAGGATTTATAATAAAAAAATAAAAAATACATTGCATATAATGTTTAATCTGAGCAATTAAATTTTTTGATGCCTATATTACTTGTGGTGGTAATGTCACAGCAGAAGATCAAATCGGACTGAAACTCTCGGTTCGCAAACATATAAAACGCAGAACAAATGTATCACATTCACACCCCAGGGCTTTTATTTAAACAGTCGAAACAGCCAGTGATTTCATTGTAATGGGCTACATGGCAAATTATTCCTCATTTTCAAAGTCACATTTTTAATGGATTAAATTAGAAACGGAAAGGCGAAACCAATAGGGTCCTAATTTCTGAAAGCGCGGAGTCCAGGTCCGAGTCATTGACGCTAAGCCATTTGTGGAAAATGGAGTTAAAAGACAAATCAAACGGAAAAGAGCCAAACCTGCATTGCGTTAAAATAAGTTCAAGTGGAGGGAAAAGATTCTCAAGGTGATATGCAGGCCACTTCAGAAATTAATTTCCAAATTTGAAAATCGATTTCTTTGGGTGTATTGATGTTTTTCAAGAAATATAAATTCTGCCAATGCATAAAATAAAAGCCTTTCGACCAGTATGTCTGTGTTTCTCAAACCTGGGACCTCATGATATACTGTGCGTACGAACAAAAAAACATGTGTACGCCACTTTTCCAGTGGATTTTAGAATTTATAAAAACAAACTCGACGTCAAAACACATGCACATTTACGCAAACTATGACCCAATGCGTACGCACATTTTGGAGACTGTGGGATTCGGCGGCAAAGTAGTAAAATACAGATAAATGCCCTACAGAGCCGTTTCACTCAATTCCTTGCAGTTTATTTCAAAGTAAACAGACTTCTAATAATCATATCCCTTGTCAAAGAGCATCCAGGCCTAAGTAGTTTCTGTCCGAAATTCCATATTTACGCATCCAGTGTCCAAAAAATGATAACGCCAGTGACACCTTCCATGCGTTACAGTCGAAGTTTCAGTTTATGCCACCAGGGAGGCGGTGTGGAGTCCCAACAGAATAGATGCATAAGATTCTCGTTTATCCCAGAATATAGGAGGTCAAAAAATGTGATTCAAAATCAATGGCTAAAGATTAAATCGGGGAGATAGGCCATCTGTCTATCATGTTTGTTTCTATGCGATGCTGTGATGCTTCAAGATGCAAGATAAAAAATAGAAAAAATAAAATTGAATTGAATTCATTTTTGAATTCCACTACAGCGATGTCTAATCTCCACAGAAGATGCACGACCAATCACTTGATGATTCATCCGTATTTAACCGTACGAGTTTGCATATTTACATATCCCTGTGACTGACTGAGGCAGCAACAAACCGTCAGTGTCATGCTTCTCAAACCATTAGGCAACTACTCATGCCCCGTGGATGTACGTATCAACTTAATCTTGAGAGACCTCTCTTTGCTGGAAAGAAATGCTTTAGCACGGGTGAATATGACTCCTCAGCACCGTTAAGTAATGCCCGCGTCAGTCATGGGTCACGACCCTGCCGTCTAAAAGTATGAACGCTTCCAAAACATGCCAGACAAATGTGCCCTGCACTGTTACGGAACCCCCCAGAGCCCTTCAAATTCTGACACTTACGGTCACTGACTGTAAATATTGATTATATGCTGATGATAATGAATCCCCCTCATACAGCAAGTCATTTTAATTCTGAGCACTCACTGTGATTAATGTACCAAAATAATTTCAAGCAGAAAAATAAGGGAACTGTTATAGTTTATAGAAAAACTGTCTGGTGCTTGGTTCTTAATAGCACAGAATATATACATAAATATAACTTGTTTAATTATAGATGTCATATAATCATCATGACAAAAGGGTAGAGTTTCATTGCATACATTGTACTTATCCTATAATCTGAGCTCTTTAACAGTCTCCATGTATTACGGAGAGCTTAGCAATGTATTCTGCTGAGAACTTGAGGTAAAGCAGATGTGTCAAATATCTGTGTGTGTGTGTGTGTGTGTGTGTGTGTGTGTGTGTGTGTGTGTGTGTGCATGCGTTGGGGATTGAGGTAGCACATTTTGTGCAGTAATAATAACATCATACGATCACAGTCTTTGCAAGTCAGTGAAGTCATTGCAAAAGGTACACAAATAGTAGGCTACTTTGTCAACAGCTTTGACAACCTGGAGATAAACAGCCATACTGAGCAACTTTGGGTCCAGTCATAGTACAATTACTACATTTACTGAACAATATTATAAGGTAACATTTTAAAAATGTCTCACCATAGTGTCTACTTTTACAGATTACTGTGCATAAGCTTTGTTAAATAAATATGTACAGGTGCTTAGAAAGCAAAGTAGACTTGTGAAAATCATTTTGATTGTGGATAATTACTGATTAAATAATTAAATGATTAAATATTTGCCATCAACTTGATTAACTGACAATAACCGTTTGATTAACCTTCATAAATCTTAATTATTTATAAAAACAAGCAAGTATAAATAGTGGCCAGAATTCAGTTTGTCCTTAACTTTGTCCTAGATTCAAGCACAAGGTTTTAACACGTGAAGTTCGTTCAAGTATTTCTTCACGCACAGTTCGGCGAATTCAATGATCTCCAAAATGAACTTGACATGTTGGGAAGAATAATGTTAATGCGTGTATTTCATTGTAAACCAAAGCAGAGAATAGTTTTGTTTGAACCTCAGTGTTTTTTCCAGGTTATTTTTGAATGTATATACCTACAGAAAACATTAAAGCAGCAATTCTCACCACAGCCAGTTCTCACAATAACAAAAAGCAGAAGGCAAGTGTACTGGTTAGTGTACAGAGTGTACAGAGTAATCAACACGGACAGGAATAGCACAGGTACAGTGGGGACGGAAAGTATTCATACCCCTTCACTTTTTGCACACTTTATTGTGTTGTAGATTTCATTTTAAATGGATAAAATTGCCATTTTTGCCCATCAATCTACACTCAATAACCCATAATGACAAAGTGAAAACATGTTTTTAGAAATTTATAAAAAAATCTCTCACCTGGATTGCATCCCATGACGTCACGGTCACCAAAGTTGATCTTTGTCAGAAGAAATCTTTGCAGAATTTCACATTGGCAAGGGAACAAAAAAAATGTTTTACAAAATTAATTGTGCACATTCAGGAATTTACCTATGGTTAGGCAATGCATCCATGGCAGAAAAAATGGTATTCTAAATACCACACTCTGACACACTCGACAGTACATAACGGGTGATTCTGTTTCGAGCCTCTAAAACCCCCTTTCACATGGGCAGCCCAAAGTCCCTGGTCCTCGCTCATGGACTCCCCACTTCAGCTAACCCCACAGGTTTTCAATGGGGTTCAGAGGCAGAGGCAACCAGATTTTGGTCTAAAATCTCCAGCTATTGGATGGAGTCTATGATGCCATCTATCCCAACAAGGTTCCCAGGGCCTTAGGAGAAAATAATTGTAACACAACATCACAGATCCACCACTTTAAGCTGAATTTTCATCTGACCATAACACCCGGTTCCAATTCCAGCAACATTTAGCAAACTACAGGTGAGTACGTTTGTGGTATGATGTCACCAGAGGCTTTCTTCTGGCAAGCCTTCTAAATAGCTTGTTGGCATAGAGGTGGCGTCTAATTGTACCTTTGGAGACTTGGTGACCCCAGAGTGCAAACAACTTCTGCTATTGTCAAACTGTGATCCTTAGAGAACTTTTTGCCTCTTTAACCATCCTCCTCACTGTGTGGAAGCAAACTACACCTGCATCCTCTTCCAGGCAGGTTCAACACAGCTCCAGTTGCTTTAAATTTCTTAATTATTGCCCCAATGATGGAAGTAGGCTGTTTCAGACATGAAGCTATTTTTCTATAGCCATTGTCTGATTTATAAAGGTCAACAACCTTTTGTCTCATTTCATTTGTGGGTTCTCTGATCTTCTCCATGTTGATGGATAACTGAGGCTGTGTCCAAATCAACGCCCTTCCATACTATTGAGTATGCGTGTTGAGTACACTGGATGTGAACACTGTTAAGTAGATGAAATTTTCTCTAAATGTAGTGCACTTAAATTGCCTGGATGATATACTTACTTATGGGGTTTAACTGAGTATATTCGGGAGCATACTTTTCAAAAAGAAAACAAAAATTTTGGTCCCATAAATATGATGCGTAGGTTTGTTTAAAAAATGTTTTGCATCAACAACAACAACAGCAACAACACGTGACATGGCCATGCAAGAATGGGACGTCTTATGACACTTCCACAGTATGGTTAGAAAATAGTATGGAGGATATTTTCCACATACAGGTGCAGCTCAAATAATTAGAATAGCGTGAAAAAGTTCAATATTTTTTGTCACTCATGTCAGAAAGTGAAACTCATATATTATATAGATTCATTACACATAGAGTGAAATATTTCAAGCCTTTATTTCTTGTAATTTTGATGATTATGGCTTACAGCTAATGAAAACCCAAATTCAGTGTCTCAGAAAATTAGAATATTACATAAGATCAATAAAAAAGGATATTTTAAACAGAAATGTCAGCCTTCTGAAAAGTATGTTAATTTCTATGCACTCAATACTTGGTTGGGGCTCCTTTTGCATGAATTACTGCATCAATGCAGCGTGGCATGGAGGCGATCAGCCTGTGGCACTGCTGAGGTGTATTGGAAGCCCAGGTTGCTTTGATAGCGGCCTTCAGGTCGTCTGCATTGTTGGGTCTGGTGTCTCTCATCTTCCTCTTGACAATACCCCATAGATTATCTATGGGGTTCAGGTCAGGCGCGTTTGCTAGCCAATCAAGCACAGTAATACCATGGTCATTGAACCAGCTTTTGGTACTTTTGGCAGTGTGGGCAGGTGCCAAGTCCTGCTGGAAAATGAAATCAGCATCTCCATAAAGCTTGTCAGCAGAAGGAAGCATGAAGTGCTCTAACGTTTCCTGGTAGATGGCTGCGTTGACTGTGGACTTCAGAAAACACAGTGGACCAACACCAGCAGATGACATGGCACCCCAAATCATCACTGACTGTGGAAACTTCACACTGGACTTCAAGCAACGTGGATTCTGTGCCTCTCCACTCTTCCTCCAGACTCTGGGACCTTGATTTCCAAATGAAATGCAAAATTGACTTTCATCTAAAAAGAGGACTTTGGACCACTGAGCAACAGTCCAGTTCTTTTTCTCCTTAGCCCAGGTAAGACGCTTCTGACGTTGTCTCTGGTTCAGGAGTGGCTTGACACGAGGAATGCGACATTTGTAGCCCATGTCCTGGATTCGTCTGTGCGTGGTGGCTCTTGATGCACTGACTCCAGCCTCAGTCCACTCCTTGTGAAGCTCCCCCAAATTCTTGAATGGATTTTGTTTGACAATCCTCTCAAGGCTGCGGTTATCCCTGTTGCTTGTGCACCTTTTCCTACCACACTTTTTCCTTCCACCCAACTTTCTATGAATATGCTTGGATACAGCACTCTGTGAACAACCAGCTTCTTTAGCAATTACCTTTTGTGGCTTACCCTCCTTGTGGAGGGTGTCAATGACTGTCTTCTGGACATCTATCAAGTCAGCAGTCTTCCCCATGATTGTGTAGCCTACTGAACCAGACTGACAGGTGTTTTGAGTTAATTAGCTGATTAGCGTGTGACACCATGAGTTTCCAATATTGAACTTTTTCACAATATTCAAATTTTCTGAGACACTGAATTTGGGTTTTCATTAGCTATAAGCCATAATCATCAAAATTACAAGAAATAAAGGCTTGAAATATTTCACTCTATGTGTAATGAATCTATATAATATATGAGTTTCACTTTCAAAAAATATTGAACTTTTTCACAATATTCTAATTTTTTGAGCTGCACCTGTACTGCATGGTGCATACTAAACAGTACACAGTAAACAGTACAGTCTGCTAGTACACAGGACACAGTAGATAGCCCTCTGATTTGGACACAGACTAAGGGGTTTTGGCCTCTTTGTCTCCTCATATTTATACCACAGTGAAACATAATAGTTCCTAAAGACTCAGGTGTGCTTAAAAAAAGTAATATGAATGGGAATATACTTCAATTAGGTTTTGTTTGTAACTATTTGTAGCGTTCCCAATGATTGTGACACGTTTTTTTTATTTTTTTTTTTTTTTACAAAGAATTTCCATTTCTTAATTTTGCCTAAATTAAAGATAAGATGTTTCTTATATTTTCAGTCATGCTGATAAATGACAAATACATTTTTATAGCCTTTTTTTGCTCATATTTTCCAGGGTTGCCAATAATTCTGGCAGACACTGTAACTTACTATATTTAATTAAAAGTAATTAGTAATATTTAATATTACATTTTGGAAGTAACTTCTCCAACGCTGTCTATTTTTGCGGAAACAAAAAACCCATTATTTTGGCTTGTTGCATGCTTTCTGACTCCCCCTTGTGGACGTAACACACATTACAATATGTGCCAAAGAGTATTTTATGGCAATGCATTAATTACGCAATTTTGACATTTCCATGTCAATTTTGCAATAAATATTCAAATACATTCAAATCTCAGGTTGTAATGTTTTTGGTCCAATTGACAGCGGTATTACCCAAGTGCATAGTACACACTATTGCCAGCACACATCCTTGTCATGTAGTTATGCAAAGATTCCCATAGGTGTATCTATGCATTAAACTATGGCAGGACAGTATGATTAACTAGATTGCGGGAAATGTTCCTTGTTCGGCGTGTGAAAGTGTTTTGAAGCCGTCAACAAGGTCAGCACAATCTCTGCACATTGAAATTACTATTAAATGGGCACATTCATCAACGCTGTACCAGAAACTCATAATCACAGGAAATACTTTACTCCTCATCTTCTTGCCCTTTTACACAGAGCCAATCAATGTCTCAGTCATTATTGTGAATAATGAGTATCTATTTCTGGACATGAGGTTTGATTTAATTTCCCCCAAGCTCTGCCTCACAGCTATAATCATAAATTAAGACAATAACAGCACTTGCTTGGACAAACAAACTTGGAATGTTTTAGGTAATTTAACTTGTGCAAGAAATAAAACAGGTAACGATCGTACAATATGATTACATTACACTCGAACAGTACATAACAGAACTCGAGTATCAAACAAAACAATTTGATCCTAAAATCTGAAACCATTCAAGATATATAGCTTACCATCGTAACAACAACTTTTTAAAAATAAAATCTCTTATTTGTGTTGCATTTGTGCTTGTTACTTCCCCTGTCACTTTATAGCATCATATTACTGTCATTTAATGAATGTTCACCTTAAAAGTGTACAGGCTACAGTGAGTCAAGTAAATTACAACGTTAAATTAAGGGTGTGATATTCTACAGTATTGAAATCACTCCTTGTGACCTTAAATATGTCTTCTGAAACATTTTAAGCAACAATTAAGACGTGGCTTACAGTATTTAAAAATTTGGTATTCACTTAACGCTTTAGGAAATAATGTTGATGGAGCTTAGCTTTTAGTGAAATAATTTGTGGGCCTAAAACTTGTGGTGTGTTTCGGTGTGCACACCCCAGTTTTTCAGGGTGTCTGCTTTGTGGAGCGTGTTTTGGGGTGCACCTTTGTGGTCTTGATCTTGCTCCCTGTGGCGCAGCTCCAGCCTTTAAGATCTGGGAGAACTTTGCATTCCTCTCCATCCAGACAGGGCTGCATCTGACACCACCACCTCTGCTGCACGATAGACGCTGCAACACACACACACACACGCACACAATGCATAGAATGGTAGGTGTGACCCCTGACCTGCCTTAGTGGGGTAAGCATGCCCCCTGACCTTCCTTAGTGAGGTAGGCGTGACCTCTGACCTGCCTTAGTGGGGTAGGCCTGACCCCTGACCTTCCTTAGTGGGGTAGGCGTGATCCCTGACCTGCCTTAGTAGGGTAGGCGTGACCCCTGACCTGCCTTCGTGGGGTAAGCTTGACCCCTGACCTGCCTTTGTTGGCTAGGTGTGACCCCTGACCTGCCTTCATAGGGTAGGTGTGACCCCTGACCCCAGAAGCTGCTGTGGTTACAGTGTTTTCTCAGGGCATTCTTTTCTGAAACCATCTCAGAATGGACTTTTACTGCAGACATCACAGGAGGCATACAATGCATAAATCACATTTCATGGTGAACTCATTGCGGGTAGATGACAGCACAAACTGTGACTCGGGTATACTACTGCTTTCAGCATGAGCATGTGGTCGTCAGATTGCAAAATTACCTTTTTTTCCCCCTCAGACGGCTTTCTGAAAATCAACGAGTAAATTAAAGTAAAATATATTTTGTTAAATATACATTAACAAATCTAGTATAAACTAGACAGCTTGATATGCAACTTGGGATTTGAGAATGGGAATGGCAATATACACAGCAATAATAAGTGTGTTGCTGATTGTGGTAAATATAGCCATTATATAAGGTGTTAATAAACATCTATTGGAATGCTTTAACAGAGATAAGGCTAGCCACCATGCAGCCAACAGCAGTTCCTCCAGGGAGATCGTTGCTAGAACTGCTTTGCGTAATCACAGTTGACTGGTCATGCTACTGGGCATAGTGTGTATGCTCAACAGTGTGTCAACATCTACATGCGAGGATGTGGGTGTAACGTAGTGCCGGGGACACCTTTTGTCACATTCTCCCCCAGCATGTATTTGAATCTGCATATTTTTCTATCGAAAACGTTCTGAAAATAACTTGCATGTTAAGCCCGTGGGCAAAAGGTCACCAGGACCGAACAACGCTTCTCCACCAAAGTGGCCGAGACGAGGTGAGAGCAAAGTTTAGCCTGAGAGGTGGTGACATGCGGGAAACTGCCAGCTAACTGTATGGTGAGGGAAGCTGCTTTTGTCAATAGCAATAATATAATGGCTTACATTTATAATACCGCTTTTCTCACACTCAAAACACAAAGGAATTGATTTTTTTCTTTCATCCTCACAATAGCTTTTTATATTATACCAGGTCATTCTACTATCAATATCTTCTACTAAATATGAAATAAATATACAATCCTACCATTGGTTTTACCCATAGAGATGTCCCTTTCAAATTACAGTGGCCATTTATTGTCTGGGACAATCCGAGAAATATACAACACTTTATAACGCTATTACACTGTCTGAAACATTGATGCGTAATACTCCCCACACTGCAAACCTCTCATTCCTTCCAGTTCATTCTTGTTTAATTGATGGCTCTTTTATCCAATATAGGACTTATAACTGTAGCAACAGTGTTTGCAATGTCTTATTGGATGCATACCATAATTACCAAGATACCGTAGCATTGTGGTATATGCACGAGGGACATTTTTCTCCTCGATATGCAAGTATTACTGCTTGTAATATGTCAAATATGTACGTTAGTTTTTCCACTCCGCCATAATGTTGTGCCATATGTTCGATATTGTTATTTTCAAATTTTGAGTACATTTCAGATACTGTAGTGCACGTGTTCATAGGTGGCTCAGTTATGATTTATGTTTGATTTCCCCTTAAGCTAAAACATTTGCCAGCATTTTCCTGATGAAGGAATATTATTGTATAGTAATCTTATCATACATAATAACACTATGCCGTATTAGTATGTCCCTGGGCAATACTTGTCACTTAGGGCACGGAAAATACTCATTCAAATTTACTGTGCGTATGTGCTAGATGAATGTCAAATTTTCCTTGGAGTGAGTATGAATGTGTATATGCTTTATAATGGAACAAAATATTTTAATAATTTTATGACAGGCATTGGATAGATTTTTGTAGCCCCTCAGGAATTTCAGAGTTTGAGACCCTTGAAAAAAATGTATGTGGGAAAAGTGAAAGTTTTGTGGAACGGGCCGTACCATCCACGCAGGAGGGGGCTGCCCGGGTTGTACCAGCGACTTGTCCAGGGAAACAAGAGCACTTGACGGTCTGGGATCTTTCCTCTATTTTGTTTCTATTGCAGCAGCGATGAATTGCCACCACTTCACAGGTCCCTGTTTTGACATGATGTGCTTTGGGAAAGAGAGGGAAAGAGGGAGAGAGGGAAAGAGAAAGAGAAAGAAAGAAAAATTAATCTATACTCGCCCTCAGGCCATAATCGGACAGCGCTGCTAGAGCGGTATGATCATCACACAAACTACGGGTGGAGCGTTGCGGTCCTAGCCTAGCCTAGCCTAGCCTAGCCTCCAGCTTGAACCACATTGCTTTGTAAAAATGTTTCCCACCACACTAATAAGAAGAAAATAAAATGCAAGCTAGATAAAGCTCCCCAGATGAGGGCATGTCCAACGAAAACACACACACACACACACACACACAAACACACACATTTGCCAACCACATTTGTATCCTGGTATCTTTAAGAAATTACAAGGCAATTTATGGTTGGCACTAGCATGTCGGAATTAATTATGAAGTGAAATGTTGTGGAGTCTTCTAATTGCATGCGGCATATCCAATTAAGAAGTTGTGATACCTCCCTTCCAAGTGTACTTGTCCATATGCCACCACAGATGAGAAATGCATTTGAATGCAAATTAGAACATCCCAATGTATTCTCTTTTTTTTGTAATTAGTTTTCAGAGGGCGGAGGGGCAACAAAATGTTCAGACCTTTCCCTGTATAGTTAAGAATATCTTTTTATTTTATTTTATATTTTGTAGCACATTTACTCGATAGGGGTTTTACACTAACCCCACCCACTCCATAGGGGTTTGACACTAACCTTGCCTACTCTATAGGGGTTTTACATTAACCCCGCCAACTCTATAGAGGTTTTACACTAACCTTGCCTACTCTACAGGGTTTTACATTAACCCGCCTACTCTATAGGGGTTTTAAACTAACCCCACCTACTCTATGGGGGTTTTACACTAACCCCACCTGCTCTATAGGGGTTTTACACAAACCCTGTATACTCTATACAGGTTTACATTAACCCTGCCTACTCTATAGGGGTTTTACACTAATCTTGCCTAATCTATAGGGGTTATACATTAACCACGCTTCATAATGTATGCAATCATGTACTGTAGGCTACCGCTTTGGATAAAAGCGTCTGCTAAGAAGCATGTATTCTGGCTCGTTACGTTACTGCCTCCTCCACACACACACAATTGGGGGGGGATTATGTTTTGCAATGTAAATATTCCCCCAGGGGGGGGGGATATTATGTTTAGTGTACTTTTTTTTTTTTTTCAAGAAGTGGATACAACACAAGACAACAAACCGCTGGTCTAAAACACAAACATCAACTCAAAAAAAAAAAAAAAAAAAAAAAAAAGCATCATCATCATTCAATCAGCTCAAATTACAGAAAAAGAGAATCAAATTTTTTTAAGAATTATTTTTTTTTTATATTTAATTTAATAACAATTTGCAAGCTAGTGATTCTCAGGACCGCTTCCTTTTGTAAAACCGTGGCAAAAAAAAAAAAAAAAATATTCAGTGCCTAAATGCCCGGCTAAAAAAATGTTGCCTTGTGTGTGTGTATTGGCTAACGTTATTCTGAACATTAATTTATAACTGGGATGTAAAGACGAAATTGTGTGTAGAATAAGTAGCCTAACAAAAGGCCTGATCCCACACCACATGCTCTGTAGCCACACCCACCCCTCCCCACACAGAAAAGAGTGCCATCCAAGCCGTCGCAGCATATTGGTTTATCCAATCCGGTCGCAGCGTTATGTTTTTATCCAAAATGGCCTGAACTCGAGCAAATGCTGATCGAAAAATTTAATTTGAAATGCATTTGCATGGTCTCTTTGACAGTATTATGATCACTGAAATGATTATTATTCTCCACCACAAAAGGTCATATCTCCTCTCCTCAATGAAGAGGCATGTAAGGAACCATTAAGAACAACTCTTAATGCGTACAATTCTCATGATGAGCCACTCTCCTAACAATGTATAAAATTGTGCCAAAAATGTCAAAAATGATTTTAAGAAAAGGGCAAGTACTCACTCATAGTTACACGACTCATAAAGTGCCAAAGAAAATATCTTTTTGATATTTTATTCAGTTTTTTTCAGTATTTAAAGGAGCATTTGCCCTGATGTGTGTGCTGCAGGATTTCAGCACTGAATAATCATCTCTGTGAAGGTGTGTGCTGCACAATTTCAGCACTGAATAATCATCTATGTGAAGGTGTATGCTGCACGGTTTTAGCACTGAATAATCATCTCTGTGAAGCTGTGTGCTGCAGGACTTTAGCACTGAATAATCATCTCTGTGAAGGTGTGTGCTGCAGGACTTCACACTTACCTTTCTGTCCTTCTGTTGGCTCTGGCTTCTCCCACACGGTAAGCATGCAGACCATAAGTAGTATTGTCCCTTTGTTGACTTTTTGCATAAATCTCTTATTCATCCTGAAGGAGAGTGATGACAGACCCACAGACATAAGTCGTTATGATGAAAACAGAAACTCTCCTAACTTCTCAATGTTGACTTTATAACTGTCAATTTAATTTAAATGTTGCTTTGCCATTTTGCCCAGAACAACCTACACAGCTAATGTTCATTTCACACAGCTGGATAATGTACTGAAGCTATTCAGGTTAAGTACCTTGCTCAAGGCTACAACAGCAGCATCCAAGCCGCAAATTTAACTGACAGCCTTAGAACTGCAAGCCTTTATGCGACAGCACCATTAATCGTTAAGAACAAAGCACGTACAAAAGTTTAACGAGAAGATCGTTATTCATTGTTGTGTCTTAGCTTGTCACGTCTTGCCTATAAGAAGGAATAAACAGAAGCGTGCCTGCGCTAATGACATCTTAATGAGGAGAAAGACTGCGCCTTTAAGGTCTCTTCAAAACTGGCAGCATATTGCTAATGGTCATTTACCGAAGACCAGTCAAGGCAGGAAGTCTTCATTACCAAAACAGCCAATAAATTGACTCTCTTGGTTATATACGTTTGAACGAGAAAGTAAGAAAACGCACACCCAAGGTTCATGCGGGCCTGAACGAAACAAAATTAAGTCACGCATTCCTCTAGTTTTTCCTCGAGTGCTTTTCATTGGACAGGCTTTCCACATTGTGTGCCTTCTTCAGGCTGTGACACAAACACATGCCTTATGGCGATAACCGGCAGCACACAATATAAGTGTATACAGTTGGTGTGATACATAGTTAGCAGAGTGATTTACCTCTTGGCAAAAGTGGTAATGATTAATTGATTTGACTAAACATAATGCTTTCATTGCGTAGCTAAGGTGTATTACTCAGATAATTGGCACACTTGTTAATCAAAGATGAAAACAGATTAATTTATTAATGAGTAATAGGCTAGCGTACAAACTTTAAAAATAACATAGGCTCATTCGTGAGCATTTAAAGGCCCTGTCACACTATTGCGTATGAGAGAAACGTATGAGTTGCGGATGTAAATTCATGAAATAATTTTCATACGCGCAAAAAGCCGTTGAAAATAAAGATTTTTTTCGGATACTTACCGTATTGAACCTATGAGTAGCGTATGAGTAGCGTATCGCCAGCGTATGGCTAGCGTAATGTACGTATGGCTAGCGTATGAGTAGAGTATGAACTGCGCATGTCCAGCGTACCGCTATCACGTGACAAAGTGCCAATATAACCATCGGCCTTTCCTCATTCTCGGTTCTCAGGATGGGGAACGCAACACACCACCACAACCAGGAAAAAAGTATTGACTCTTTAATGACTGTAGGCTATTACTCAGAGGGTATGCAACATGGTTGAAAAGGACATAATGGCAATAAGCACCGTTGACGGTGAGGGGTTTCGAGAGCTAATAAACAGTCTGCGCACACGACTCACTCCAGACCACGTAGATATGCTTAAATGTTCTTGAATAAAAATAAGTAGGTCTATCTAGTATAGCCTATGTTTTAAGTTGACTGTTCTATGCTAGGTCTACTAGTTTAACTGTCGCCTTTCAATTTCAAGAGCGATTATGTTCATGCTGCAAGTGCCTAGTGGAGCAACGGTTTCGCTTGCAACAGATGAGACGGAGCGCAATTTCTTTTCTGTTAAAGTAGCCTATACACGCCTTCCTATTCTATTTTTGTTATGCTACAATAATGCCTGTTTCTCAAATGTTACAATAAATCTTTGATTGAGGAATATAACATGCATTTTGTATTCTGTCTATCATAAGCTATATTTAGCTTTTATGTTATCAATTAATCGACGATTTTTTGTTAAGGTTAACAACTATCGATAAAGGAAATTCCTTAATATTTGCATCCCTACTATGTACAATTATTACCATTATTATCATGTGGCATTATTAATGATCAGTTGATCATATGAATAAACGTTTTTTAAACGTACTTCTGGTGTTTTTCATACTTTTATAATACATCAAATGATGTGTAATTTATAAGTACCCCTGACCCATAGAATAATAAACTGCATTTTACACTTGACTTTAAACTATACAATTGTTCTAAATCATCCTGTCTTGCCATGGAACTGCACCTGCACCTGAGTTGGCCCAGTGCTTCAGGAGGTTCCTCTGCATCTTTCAAGCGTCAGGCATACGCCAAGATGTCTATATACGTTGCAGATACGTCAGACATACGTTAGAAGTACGTTACTCATGCGCTATCAATGCGCTATCAATACGCTAGCTGTACGGTACACCTTCATGTCAGCGTATGACCAGCGTACTCGACCTATGAGTAACGTACCTCTAGCTTAACTCTAGCGTATTCAGCGTATGCCTAGCGTATGTGTAGCGTATAAACCATACGTCCGAACACGCACAAAATTTTTGAGCATGCTTAAAAAACTTTTGGTGCCTCGCCGTATGCCAGCGTATGCCACCGAATGCGACCGTGCTTGAAACGTATACAACCTATGCCTAACGTACCCCTAGCGTATGTCAGCGTATATCAGCGTATGAGTGATATTTTTAATACGCTGGCATACGCTAGTACGAAACGCTATAGTGTGACAGGGCCTTAAACTTCAGAATCAGCGCGGGTCAGTAACTGATTCTTACATCGTCAATATTGCCTGAATGTTGGCATGGTGAACAAAGAGTTGGCTCAACCTTTCTGGGGATATGAAGAAATGTTGCACATTTTTGTTATGTACAGCAATAACGCTACCAAAAAATAAAAATGTCAGCTATATCGATTAGTATACATTATTCAGCCAATTCATTGCTTGATAGTGGGGAAACCGAAAACAGCTTGATCACTTATTGGTTAAAAAGTAGGTTTTGTGCCTCCTCGGTTTCCAACCATGATATTGTATACCGTCATTATCACCTAGTTCTATTTAAAACATTGGATTAGAAAACTCAACACCATATTCCCAGGAGGATTAAACAAACGCTGGTAAAAACTTCAACACCAGAGGGACCAAATTCTTCCTACTTAAATTTAAAGGCTGCGGTACACTGAATGGCCAGTGCAAACTTTTATTTCCCAAGGGGCCCTCATAAGGAGTAACTTGGGAAATAAAGATGTTTTCTAAACCTCTATTTAAAAGCCAACAGCCCCGTTCATATGCCCCAGTCAAAATCACAAATTTCCAGTTTTGTATATTATAAATATGTTTCTTTTTCACTGTGTACCCTAATGAAGGCCTGTGATGCAGGGAAAGGAAAGGCACGGTTAGACTAGATGAGGGCGCTGCTTTCTCTGCTTCAACATAAAAACGTAACTTCCAATGACGATCACGATGATGGCAGCGGTGATGACGAAAACACATATTTAAAAACTATTCGTGAAGAGATTCATAAAAATGATATTGGCAAAAACTGCAATGGATTTGCCTTTCTGTAAAATTGTACTGGGTAGACCTTTCTGTAAAACGGCATTGGATTTCCCTTTCTGTAAAATTGTACTGGGTAGACCTTTCTGTAAAACTGCATTGGATTTCCCTTTCTGTAAAACTGTACTGGGTAGACCTTTCTGTAAAACTGTACTGGGTAGACCTTTCTGTAAAACGGTACTGGGTAGACCTTTCTGTTTCAGTGTTGAGTGTCAGTGCTCTGTCCTCACGGGCTGCTTGAGAACGACATCGTTATCGTTTTTTCCAAATAATTTTTATGCAAAATGCAAAACTATAAAGACAGTTGGAAATTACTCTCCAAAGTTATTTTCTCATTAAGTCTCAAGAGTATTAATTGTATGTTATATTTTAATGTAATATAATTTTAATATGCCTTTATGTTTAATGCATGTTTGTTCACAACTGGAATAAACAGAATGAATCTGCATAATTAATGCATGTGGACAGCAGCCTGAGGACAAATGTAACATTTTAAATTTTATGGTATCAAAACAAGCAATTTGGATAATTAAAGTATATGCATTAGAAAAAATTATGTACATATATTAATTTGATATTAAAGTCAGCACCACAAAGTCCGTTCTCCTTAAGTGAGTCTTTTTTGTTCTTGTCACCTGCAGTGGACATTGAACGCAGGCTGATGCTATTTAAGTACAGAAATGAAGTTAAAAAGAAACTCCATTACATCGAAGAAAAGATTAGCAAATAGGTTAAAACCACAAAAGTTCCTACACTGGCAAAAGACTGCCAATAAAATATATATATTTTTTCATTTCAAGCATAGCCTCCCACAGTCAATGCTTCCATTTATGTTTAAAAATATTTCTTAAGTGATTTCGAGTTTTCATTTGCTTATTATTAAGCGAATACTTTTTACAGTCTCACAAGTGGTGGCACTTAACAGTCAACATTAATTTCATAATAAAGCATTAATAAATGAATTATATATGAGTAAAAATGGCTCACTCGTGTTCAGCACAACATTAACGGCCAACATTGTAAAGAATCGGGTGGGGTACCATTAACGGCCAACATTGTAAAGAATCGGGTGGGGTACCATTAACGGCCAACATTGTAAAGAATCGGGTGGGGTACCATTAACGGCCAACATTGTAAAGAATCGGGTGGGGTACCATTAACGGCCAACGTTGTAAAGAATCGGGTGGGGTACCATTAACGGCCAACATTGTAAAGAATCGGGTGGGGTACCAGAAATGCAGCCGTAGATCACTATATCAGTCCCGTCAGCTTCTTCCAGCTCATAAAAAAAAAAAAAAAACCTAATGAAGTTTTTGACATAAAAATCTCTGTAGTCTTGTGTTGAATCCCAGAAAAGGTTCCTTCCGGGATTACGGAGAGGTTTGAGGGACGTCTTGAAAACAGCTGTGGTCTTGAGTCTGAGATCTCCCTCTTACAGATACAGATACAGATGCCTGGGGCCTGGGCCTGGATTTACATTTGGTGCCTACTTCCTGTCTCACTTCCTGTCTCAGTTGAGTACTCAAGCCTATGGGGAGAGTAGGGTTACAGAAGCTTAAATGGAAAGCATAGTCCTCAAGAGTATTCAGCATAAATTCAGCTGACCAGCAATTTTCATTTGATTCACATATGTACAACTCCCTTGCTAGCATTGGTCACGCAGGTAAGGAAATTTTTTATATTGGGCTAAGATAGCGACTGACTGGTTAAGTTAAGCCCTTTGAGAAATCTTGGCGGTCAGCGGCATGCCAATATCGGGAAGGGCCCGATGCCTTACTACATTCAACTTTATTTTTTTCGGTCACTTTCTCCGCGCTTCTATACCTGAAGCAGCATACTGAAACGGCGGTGTCATACCAACTTGACCCCAAAGATTTTTCCAATATGATAAACAATGATTGCTCACTGTGCGTGGCACGGAATATCCTGGGTACATGAAGTGATGAACATTTTGACTTTCAGGCACCTAAGGATATCAAGGATAAGTAGACAGGAAGAGGAGAATCACACACCGCACAGATAAAAAAGCAAAAATCCATAACTGAAATGATATGAATACCTGAAAAACAAGTGAGCATGATTGCTCTAGGCCTGCAGTGTGGGATGAATTTCGCTGATGGCTTGATGTGGTCACGAAGATCCTTAAAATTCACTCTAAACATCCTGCTACCCTTCCTCACTGAAATTCCAGAACCCAAGGTACACTTCGGTTTTGGAGCTTGGGGCTACCGTTGTCATGCCAACAGTAGTCTTTCACTGTTGGCCATCATTCAAGTCTGTCATTCAGGGAGTTCATCACAACCAGTTTCTTTGTTGAGGTTTCCGTAGTGAGTGACATTCGTATCAATAGTAAAGGTGCACTATGCAGGAGTTTTACCTTGAATATATAAAATAACTTATGAATTCATATCTACGATGCACTGGTAATCTCTGTCTTTGCACACATTTGCTGAAACCTTGCTCCTCTGCCTGTATTTATTATTCTAAGATGTTTCCAGGACGTTTCTGGGTGCGACACTCTTTTCTGTGTGGGGAGGGGTAGGTGTTGCTACAGAGTATTTGTAGCTAGCTAGCTACTGCAATGGCGGAAGTGAAGAAGCGCAGGTACAGCCGACAGGATGCATTCCAACTGAACTAGAGAAACGAAAAGGAAACTTTGCTTCCAACTGAAATGTATAAAAAAAAAAAAACTTGTTTCCAACTGAAAAATGGAAACAAAAATAACTTTTTTTCAGCTGTACTATGCGAACAGGAATCCCACACAAGTCGAAATTAGTAAATTGGTCTTGAATTTTTTATTGAAAAATTAAGCCCAGATGATGATTGAGGATTTCATTTTCTGCAGCACAATCATCATATCATAACACTGAAAGCTTGACAGTGGAATGTCAACAAACTGAGGCTGAAGAGAAATTTTAAAACAAACATTTTTTTAAATGCGAAAATGTTATCAGGGTGGCGAATAAATTATTGAATTTTAGTTAATTTACTGAACTAGCTGAATTGAAACTGAATTGACCCCAGCACTGGATTTAAACATATATAACATAGTAACAGTACCGATTGCAGCCCCTCACAGCCACGGGAAACACATTAAACTTCAAATATAATTCAACATATTTATGTGAAGTACAAGACAACTAGTCCACATTTGAGCCAATGCCTCAGTGAGTCTTTGTCATATAATGTCTAAGTACTTCCAACCAAGTAAATATTTGCAATGCAGGGCTGCGCTTTGATATGTAGACTCTGTAACCCAACTGACGATAACGATTGAATGTTATGTTTTCCAGCTCATTTACGTTACATACAACACTGAAATGAAAATTTGTGCTCATTTCAGTCTTTTTTTACACAATTTGAACAAATGTCATTAACCCCTTCACACAGAACCCCTAGTATTAATGCTCACATAAATTGCTCCTGCAACCAAAATAAGAGTGGATACAACATCTCAATATTCTAGCTTTATTAGTACATGATACATGACAACTATGCCAAATACGGAGTTCTAAGTGGCACCATTGTAATGTAGGTGGTCCAACAAGCAACCCGCACCCAGTCTCACCTTCAACTATACCGACCCAAGCATGACACATTGGACAACAGCATCTTCCTGGGACTTCATAAAAATATTCCTTCACCACTAACAATTTGTATTCACAACAAGATAGAAACAAGATCAAGCCAACAATAGCCCAAATGTATGCCAATATAGCAGTAAAAAAACACGAAATAAACAAGTGGAATTGCATAATTATACCACATCATTCTACTATCAATATCTGATACTAAATATGAAATAAATGTGCAATCCTATCATTGTTTTTTTACGCATAGAGATGTCCCTTTTAAAAATGGTCATTTATTGTCTTGGACCATCCGTTTGAGAAATAAACACCCTTTATAATGCTAGTACACAATCTGAAATGTCTAAACCCTGCCTACTGTTCAAGCCTTTGTCACGCATTCCAGTTAATTCTGGTTGGATTTACAACTCTTTTATCCAATTGAGAACATTCTAAGCTTCCCCACAGTGTTTTACAAGTCTCATTTGATGCTTGGAACAAAAAAAGACGACAGAGCGCAACAGAATGTTTAGTTGTTTCGCCACAACTTTACGCAATGAATTACAATAATAATAATAATGATAATGCCTGACATTTATATAACGCTTTTCTCACACTCAAAGCGCTTTACAATGATGAGGAGAAACTCACCTCAAACACCACCAATGTGTAGCACCCACCTGGGTGATGCAATGGCACCCATTTTTGCACCAGAATGCTCACCACACATCAGCTGAGGTGGAGCAGGAGATCATTTTCACAATAACCCTGCTCTCCAAATGACTAATACCAAAGTCTCCTGTAGTGGACAGTGTAACAAACGGTTGCTTTCAGGATTAAATAAACAAATTTAAAAGCTCAACTGAATGAAATAGAATTATATAACTATTAAAAGTGAGAATTTTGATTGGGCAGGCCATTCAAATGTGTCACTTAAAGTTAAAGCCTAACCATATTGAGATGGGCTTGATGGAATTATGAGGTGATGAGTACAAATTATCTTTTCAGGGAACCAATTAGGTCAATCCATTTTACCCATGCAGGATTTTTACTCAGCTAGTCTTGTTCCTTAGAGAAGGGGAGGTTTCTTAGCAGGAGGTTTCTTTAACACGGGAGTGCCGTTTAATGAAACAATTAAGAACTATCCTATTTGCCATTCAATCCAAGAATAATACTGAATTCAATCAGCGTCTGAGAGGTCAGTCTTTTTGACCAAAGTGGCATGTCGGCCTAATCAAGTGATCCGGACCTCTTCTTTCATACCCCTGTCACAGGAAAAACATTCCTTAGTCTTTCCTGATCTCATCAACCTTGACCGTATAACATAAAATTCTATTTTTAAATTCTGCGCCAACAGTTGCACCGAATCTCTCTGCCCACAGCCCGGACCGACTGCCATTCTCCGTTTCATTTGAAACGTTGTCTCATTACGCGCGTTCGTCTATTTCCAACCTCGGCTCTAAACGTCTTGCGGCCGGGGCTTTATGAATTATGAATGCTGTATCCCACGCGTTTAGTGAAGCACCACGTCTCTAACGGCCTGGGCTTTCACAGGCAAAAGTAGAATAGTCATAAAACAACCCGATGAAGGAAACAGTACAATATGATCTCATTGTCACATATTGTAGTCACTGAGAGATTAACTGTGGTCAATGGTGGGGAGCCTAATGAAGAAAGTTCATTAAGAACGGATTCCAAGGTTGCACTTTTTCTGCTTGACATGGGATTTAAATACACCACTTGCCTAAAAAAAGTCACATTTGTTGAGCTGGATCAAAGTTCTGTATTCAACATGAACTTAACTGAAACGCAATGCATTTTGTCCGAAAATTTTAATACCTCAATTTGTAGGGCAGATCTGATTATGGTTATATGAACAGATTTTGACAGAATAAAAGGAAGCATTTTAGCATTTTCCGCGTAAAAAATGCCATATTTGATACCTTATCACTGTCATTTTTGTAGAATTGCTCCTATATATTCAATTTTCTATTGGTGCTGTTAGGTGTGACAATCCCACCAATTATTCAAATGTGATGAGCATAATTTTGAATGGAACTAGGAGATTTGAAGTGTGAACATGAACTGTTGTGACCACCAGACACCACAGACACCGCCAAATCCACCAAAACTGAAAAAACTAAGAATTCGCACTTTAAGAAGTGTAATAAACCCCAATTTCTTAATGCTGAGGAGTCTGGCACACACTGTTAAAATGCATCAAAATTATTCTGTTGGCAAAAGATAGCGGTAAAACACGTGAAGCATGACGTGAAAGTACATGCATAACAGCTGTGGATTCACTGCGTGGTAAATGCATAACAGCTGTGGATTCACTGCATGGTAAATGCATAACAGCTGTGGATTCACTGCGTGGTAAATGCATAGCAGCTGTGGATTCACTGCATGGTAAATGCATAACAGCTGTGGATTCACTGCATGGTAAATGCATAACAGCTGTGGATTCACTGCATGGTAAATGCATAACAGCTGTGGATTCACTGCGTGGTAAATGCATAGCAGCTGTGGATTCACTGCATGGTAAATGCATAACAGCTGTGGATTCACTGCATGGTAAATGCATAACAGCTGTGGTGTCACTGCATGGTAAATGCATAACAGCTGTGGATTCACTGCATGGTAAATGTATAACAGTTGTGGATTCACTGCATGGTAAATGCATAACAGCTGTGGATTCACTGCATGGTAAATGCATAACAGCTGTGGATTCACTGCATGGTAAATGCATAACAGCTGTGGATTCACTGCATGGTAAATGCATAACAGCTGTGGATTCACTGCATGGTAAATGCATAACAGCTGTGGATTCACTGCATGGTAAATGCATAACAGCTGTGGATTCACTGCGTGGTAAATGCATAACAGCTGTGGATTCACTGCATGGTAAATGCATAACAGCTGTGGATTCACTGCGTGGTAAATGCATAACAGCTGTGGATTCACTGCATGGTAAATGCATAACAGCTGTGGATTCACTGCGTGGTAAATGCATAGCAGCTGTGGATTCACTGCATGGTAAATGCATAACAGCTGTGGATTCACTGCATGGTAAATGCATAACAGCTGTGGATTCACTGCATGGTAAATGCATAACAGCTGTGGATTCACTGCGTGGTAAATGCATAGCAGCTGTGGATTCACTGCATGGTAAATGCATAACAGCTGTGGATTCACTGCATGGTAAATGCATAACAGCTGTGGATTCACTGCATGGTAAATGCATAACAGCTGTGGTGTCACTGCATGGTAAATGCATAACAGCTGTGGATTCACTGCATGGTAAATGTATAACAGTTGTGGATTCACTGCATGGTAAATGCATAACAGCTGTGGATTCACTGCATGGTAAATGCATAACAGCTGTGGTGTCACTGCATGGTAAATGCATAACAGCTGTGGATTCACTGCATGGTAAATGTATAACAGTTGTGGATTCACTGCATGGTAAATGCATAACAGCTGTGGATTCACTGCATGGTAAATGCATAACAGCTGTGGATTCACTGCATGGTAAATGCATAACAGCTGTGGATTCACTGCATGGTAAATGCATAACAGCTGTGGATTCACTGCATGGTAAATGCATAACAGCTGTGGATTCACTGCATGGTAAATGCATAACAGCTGTGGATTCACTGCGTGGTAAATGCATAACAGCTGTGGATTCACTGCATGGTAAATGCATAACAGCTGTGGATTCACTGCGTGGTAAATGCATAACAGCTGTGGATTCACTGCATGGTAAATGCATAACAGCTGTGGATTCACTGCGTGGTAAATGCATAGCAGCTGTGGATTCACTGCATGGTAAATGCATAACAGCTGTGGATTCACTGCATGGTAAATGCATAACAGCTGTGGATTCACTGCATGGTAAATGCATAACAGCTGTGGATTCACTGCGTGGTAAATGCATAGCAGCTGTGGATTCACTGCATGGTAAATGCATAACAGCTGTGGATTCACTGCATGGTAAATGCATAACAGCTGTGGATTCACTGCATGGTAAATGCATAACAGCTGTGGTGTCACTGCATGGTAAATGCATAACAGCTGTGGATTCACTGCATGGTAAATGTATAACAGTTGTGGATTCACTGCATGGTAAATGCATAACAGCTGTGGATTCACTGCATGGTAAATGCATAACAGCTGTGGATTCACTGCATGGTAAATGCATAACAGCTGTGGATTCACTGCATGGTAAATGCATAACAGCTGTGGATTCACTGCATGGTAAATGCATAACAGCTGTGGATTCACTGCATGGTAAATGCATAACAGCTGTGGATTCACTGCGTGGTAAATGCATAACAGCTGTGGATTCACTGCATGGTAAATGCATAACAGCTGTGGATTCACTGCGTGGTAAATGCATAGCAGCTGTGGATTCACTGCATGGTAAATGCATAACAGCTGTGGGTTCACTGCATGGTAAATGTATAACAGCTGTGGATTCACTGCATGGTAAATGTATAACAGCTGTGGATTCACTGCATGGTAAATGCATAACAGCTGTGGATTCACTGCACGGTAAATATATAACAGCTATGGATTCACTGCATGGTAAATGCATAACAGCTGTGAATTCACTGCATGGTAAATGCATAACAGCTGTGGATTCACTGCACGGTAAATATATAACAGCTATGGATTCACTGCATGGTAAATGCATAACAGCTGTGGATTCACTGCATGGTAAATGCATAGCAGCTGTGGATTCACTGCATGGTAAATGCATAACAGCTGTGGTGTCACTGCATGGTAAATATATAACAGCTGTGGATTCACTGCATGGTAAATGTATAACAGCTGTGGATTCACTGCATGGTAAATGTATAACAGCTGTGGATTCACTGCATGGTAAATGTATAACAGCTGTGGATTCACTGCACGGTAAATATATAACAGCTATGGATTTACTGCATGGTAAATGTGGATTCACTGTGGATTCACTGCATGGTAAATGCATAACAGCATGTGGATTCACTGCATGGTAAATGCATAACAGCTGTGGATTCACTGCATGGTAAATGCATAACAGCTGTGGATTCACTGCATGGTGAATTTATAACAGCTGTGGATTCACTGCATGGTGAATTTATAACAGCTGTGGATTCACTGCATGGTAAATGCATAACAGCTGTGGATTCACTGCATGGTAAATGCATAACAGCTGTGGATTTGCTGCATGGTAAATGCATAACAGCTGTGGATTTGCTGCATGGTAAATGCATAGCAGCTGTGGATTCACTGCATGGTAAATGCATAACAGCTGTGGTGTCACTGCATGGTAAATATATAACAGCTGTGGATTCACTGCATGGTAAATGTATAACAGCTGTGGATTCACTGCATGGTAAATGTATAACAGCTGTGGATTCACTGCACGGTAAATGCATAACAGCTGTGGATTCACTGCACGGTAAATATATAACAGCTGTGGATTCACTGCATGGTAAATGTATAACAGCTGTGGATCCACTGCATGGTAAATGCATAACAGCTGTGGATTCACTGCATGGTAAATGCATAACAGCTGTGGATTCACTGCATGGTAAATGTATAACAGCTGTGAATTCACTGCATGGTAAATGCATAACAGCTGTGGATTCACTGCACGGTAAATATATAACAGCTATGGATTTACTGCATGGTAAATGCATAACAGCTGTGGATTCACTGCATGGTAAATGCATAGCAGCTGTGGATTCACTGCATGGTAAATGCATAACAGCTGTGGTGTCACTGCATGGTAAATATATAACAGCTGTGGATTCACTGCATGGTAAATGTATAACAGCTGTGGATTCACTGCATGGTAAATGTATAACAGCTGTGGATTCACTGCATGGTAAATGTATAACAGCTGTGGATTCACTGCATGGTAAATGCATAACAGCTGTGGATTCACTGCACGGTAAATATATAACAGCTATGGATTCACTGCATGGTAAATATATAACAGCTGTGGATTCACTGCATGGTAAATGTATAACAGCTGTGGATTCACTGCATGGTAAATGCATAACAGCTGTGGATTCACTGCATGGTAAATGCATAACAGTTGTGGATTCACTGCATGGTAAATGTATAACAGCTGTGAATTCACTGCATGGTAAATGCATAACAGCTGTGGTGTCACTGCATGGTAAATATATAACAGCTGTGGATTCACTGCATGGTAAATGCATAACAGCTGTGGTGTCACTGCATGGTAAATGCATAACAGCTGTGGTGTCACTGCATGGTAAATGCATAACAGCTGTGGATTCACTGCGTGGTAAATGCATAACAGCTGTGGATTCACTGCATGGTAAATGTATAACAGCTGTGGATTCACTGCACGGTAAATGCATAACAGCTGTGGATTCACTGCACGGTAAATATATAACAGCTGTGGATTCACTGCATGGTAAATGTATAACAGCTGTGGATCCACTGCATGGTAAATGCATAACAGCTGTGGATTCACTGCATGGTAAATGCATAACAGCTGTGGATTCACTGCATGGTAAATGTATAACAGCTGTGAATTCACTGCATGGTAAATGCATAACAGCTGTGGATTCACTGCACGGTAAATATATAACAGCTATGGATTTACTGCATGGTAAATGCATAACAGCTGTGGATTCACTGCATGGTAAATGCATAGCAGCTGTGGATTCACTGCATGGTAAATGCATAACAGCTGTGGTGTCACTGCATGGTAAATATATAACAGCTGTGGATTCACTGCATGGTAAATGTATAACAGCTGTGGATTCACTGCATGGTAAATGTATAACAGCTGTGGATTCACTGCATGGTAAATGTATAACAGCTGTGGATTCACTGCATGGTAAATGCATAACAGCTGTGGATTCACTGCACGGTAAATATATAACAGCTATGGATTCACTGCATGGTAAATATATAACAGCTGTGGATTCACTGCATGGTAAATGTATAACAGCTGTGGATTCACTGCATGGTAAATGCATAACAGCTGTGGATTCACTGCATGGTAAATGCATAACAGTTGTGGATTCACTGCATGGTAAATGTATAACAGCTGTGAATTCACTGCATGGTAAATGCATAACAGCTGTGGTGTCACTGCATGGTAAATATATAACAGCTGTGGATTCACTGCATGGTAAATGCATAACAGCTGTGGTGTCACTGCATGGTAAATGCATAACAGCTGTGGTGTCACTGCATGGTAAATATATAACAGCTGTGGATTCGCTGCAAGGTAAATGTATAACAGCTGTGGATTCACTGCATGGTAAATGTATAACAGCCATGGATTCGCTGCATGGTAAATGTATAACAGCTATGGATTCGCTGCAAGGTAAACCATGACATTCTCAGAGCTGTGCATTTACCTCTCTGGAAATGCTTTGTCTAAAACGGGAGTCAAGTCGCACGTGCAATGAAGTGACTTTCCAAAGAATTAGCCGTTTCCGCCATTTCCGGACTTAATGCCAGAGTCAGCGCCCAGGAGTTCAGAAGCCAGCGTGTCCATGGAGCCGCCTGTGCCGATCGATTAACGATGGGCAGTAATGAGAGAGAGCCGTCAGCCGCGCTCTCGCCTTGGCCAGTCACGTGACAGGAGGTGGAGAGAGGTGCTATTTTAAGGCCGTCCTCACAAAAGTCTTTTTTTTCCACAGGAAGGATGGCAAGCCATTGTGGAGACAGCTTAATTAACCGCTGTGATGGATATACCTTTTCAGAAATGATCAATTGTACAACATGCCTCGGTCCACAAAGTCACCTGTTTGCCTCTCTGTATCTACATTACAATACATGTAAATAATAAATAATAATAATAATCATAACATCTCATAAATCAAAATATATTTAAATTCAAATGAATATGTTCCTTTTTATGAAAGGCTAGGGTAAACGTCTCTATTAAGCCTGTTTGAACACATTTTTAATATATACTATTATGGATAAGCTAGTTTGCACCTTAGTTAAGACACCACAATAGTACACACAGTACAATAACATACCATATGCACTGGGCGCAGGGTAGAGCTTGCCTCCCAGGAAACTGGTAAAAGAGCAGTGGTGTCAAAAGAAAAAGGGGGGTGGAGCTGAGGGGAGAGCACAGAGAAAAAGACAAAGGTGCAGCGAAGAGGGATCATCTTTATTTCAACCCTTTCAGGTTTGGAGTTTGAACGTTCACAGGGAATTCAGTAATTATCTAAACAAACTCAACCTTTTTAAAACAAAAATCTTAAACAACAAGTGAACAGCGAGGGCTGGCCGATGCTGGAATCACCGAGTGCAGCTGGCCGGGTCTTCATCCCAGGAGGAACTAAGCTTGTACCTTTCCTCAGTGCTACACTCTCAACATTAGCTGACATCTCTGAGTGGATGACTACCCATCACCTGAAGCTCAACCTCGACAAGACAGAGCTCCTCTTCATGCCACACAAAACCTCCCCACTACTTGACCTCTCCATCACCATTGACGGGACCATCGTGGCTCTCCCCCTCTCAAAAGAAGGGGGGGGGGGGACTGGGACGACACTTCAACTTCAAAGACCATTCAAGGCGACGCACGGCACTGCAGTTCCCCTCCTGTCAGACATCAGGAGGATTCGACCGACCCTACCCCCCCACCCACCCAGCTTTTCCCAGCAGTCATGGGTCACCCACACCCTCACGCTGTCAACTGCTCGCTCTCCTACCTACCTGCGCCATCCATGCTCCTCTTCTGCCTCTGAACGCAGCTGCCCCTTGTGTGTTCAACAGGGCTAGCTGCTACTGTATGGAAGAAATGTGTATGGTATGTGCTTTGTAGTTTTTCTCGTAACCTTCTTTATGCACTGTATGTACTTCACTTTGGATACTTACTCTGCTAAAAAAAAAAATATGTATGTAATTAGCAGTGTACATACTGACATGCACAATTTTGCATGCATTAGCTTAGCTTACTGCTGAAGTCTGATGCAGATATACCAGCACTTACCCTAAACGAACGTCACTTAGGTAGGTAGTTCCGCATTACCTTAGATAATGTAGTTGTGTGTATACTGACTCTAATACTGGATTTACACCAAAAGCGTTTTGCCGTGTAGTGTCGCAAGTATGCGCGCTGGTATTGAAAAACGAAGCGTTGAAGGTGGACGTTTCCTTTTGGAGCAAAACGCTAGCTATGCAAGGTAGCTAACTATGCAAGCTGGAACATAACTTAAGCAAATTAATTAGGATAGCCGAAGCATTTATGAAAAGCTACGAACGACAGGGAATTGACGTGTTCTAGTGAGATGACCCTGCTCCTGTCATATGATTGGTTTTCGCACTGGCTGGTCATAGCGATTTGCGCAGACGTTAAAACATTTTTAGTTTGCGTGAACAGTGTGGTACTCACGATTCATACCGCTGCCAGCGACACCGGCATAATTGCGCCTGGTTGTCCTCTCCCCATTGGAATTGAATGACTGCCAGACTGCGTGGGACTGCCGCTCTTGGTGTATATCCAGGGTTAGTCAGAGCGTGTTACCCATATTGATCAGTTCTTTCAATGGGTGGAGGCAGCCAAAGTGGTGATGAACCTGGCAAAGTGTGAGATTGTGAAGGCACGTGTAACGTACCTAGGACACATTGTGGGGCAGAGTACAGTGATCCCGTGAGGGGCAAAGGTTCAAGCCATTTTAAAGTAGCCAGTTACTCAAAATCGGAAGCAGTTGATGAGAGTCCTGGGGATGTGTGGGTTCTATCAGTCGTTTGTGCCAAATTTTGCAGCTGTGACTGAACCACTGACTCCTGACTTTTCTCAGCCTTTTAAGCTGGCAGTAGATGCATGATGTTGGAGTGGGGGTGGTGTTGCTCCAGGCAGATGCATATGAGGTGAATAAACTAGTTTTCAAAGAAACTGAATAAACATCTACGGGTTTAGATGGTGCTAGCCGTCCACCATTTTGAGGCCTGTCAGCCTCTTCACAGACCACCACCTCCCCACCAAAAAATGGTGAAAAGGGCCGCAAAAAAATTAATTAAAACTTATGATAATGAACTCAAAATAAATATTTAACTTCAAGATTAAAATATTTTAACTTCAAATCTCTCACTTCAAGATTTAATGACATAATTTATAAATCTTTAAAATAGTAGTTGAAGAAATATTATGAAATATGTGAAAAGTCCAGACTGGGCTCAATGGGTACCCAGTAGGATTAACGGTAATTTAATCAAATTAAATTTTTTTTAACAGTACACACAAGTCTTGGTTTGTTATGTTAGTTTTGACTTAACAGTTTGCAACATTTTCGGTACGGCAGAAAAAAATGTAATGCAAAAATATAAAAGTGCTTTTCATTTAATATGCAACAGTGGCTAACTGGCCATAACTTCTTTCTGAATTAAATAAGGCACATTAACGGCAAGTCATCAGGGAGTTCCGCACAAAATCTCTTTTCAATTTTTTTATTTATCAAGGTACATTCGCCATGGGGAAAATGTTTTACCTAGCTACACCACCTTACATCCATAAAAAGTGGATGCGTGTTCCTCAGGTCAGCTCAATGTGAAGAACAGACCCTGAATGGGGAATAACACACAGTGTTTCTGTCACAGCCTCTAATGGAAGCCAATAGCACCCCCCCAAACCCATCGCTTTGCCCGAGGCTAAAATAAGTCCTTAAAGAATCTGCCAGTCTTATCTTTAAAAAGGGCTTGAAAGACCTATACTGGAGCCAACCCCACTCGCGCCAGACAGCAATGCTCTCAACAAGACCAGAACGTTAGCTTCAAAACAAAGCCCCTTGGCCCCTTGGTTTGAAGCCTTGAATTTGTGTAAGGCATAACTAGAAGCAAACATCTATGAAACACATTGGCCCATTTTTAACTGTGCATGTAAAAGTATTGCAATTATATGTAGTATACTACAATATGAATTACTGTAATTTCCTTTAATATGCAGGTAGAGCAGAATAGTTCTTTATTGAACACGTAACATTTGTATATTAGCATCACTGCGGGAACAGCCGAGGAGCAGAACATATCTTTGTCAACATATTCTACTTGTTATTTTTAGTATGTCAATTATTTTGGTAAATATACACTGCATTCATAAATTCTAATCAGCTGTATACTTTGGGGCATATAAAATTCTCATCACAATGTTTAATTTGTTATTTTGTTTAGTTTTCAAATTAATAATTTTTCAATTAATAAATATGAATTGATTCAGATTTCATACTTCAAAATGGAAAAAGTCTGTAAAATAGGCACCACCTCATATACACCACCAAAAGCTTTAAAAATTAAGATAACGTGTTAATCCTCTGGGGTCGACCATGTCTCGAATCGATGCTCATACGTTTTGTTTAATAACGTCGTTCTCTTTTCGCGTAGGAACTTACCGGAAATTTGCGGCATGAAGCCTAGCCTTGTAGCTACAAGTAGAGCCACCCCTGTGTTTCTAGATCAACCAGAGATTTCTATATCGACGAGGCAATTGAGGCATTTTTTTGTGCAGTGGGATGTAAGCTACCTTGCTACTCGTCGTTTCCTACACAAAGCTGATAGACTATAGGCAGAAAAATGAAAATACTAAGGTTGTTCTGTAATGCTAATTTTATGCTATTGTGGTCATTTTGCCATATAGTCTCCTAAAAAGGATCTATGATAAAATACCACACAGGACCAGTTTGTGTTGAGAAAAAAAAAATGCAACACCTGATAGTGCCATATAGGCTTACATATATGTAATAGTAACTATCTGAGGGGATAGGGGAAAATAGGCTTAGACCCCAGAGTGTTAAACATATTATCCCTAGTGAGTGTGTGAGTGTGCATTTGCAAACCTTTTTTACTTACATTTTTTTAAAGACCATAAATGATTCATTAATGTCTCATTTTTAATCCAGGCATGAGCCAGGGGAAGGAATTATCCCAGACATTTTCTAATTAATAGCATTTTTGCCAAAGAAGTCATACCTCACTTTAAAGCAAAATATCAATGTAGCCAATTAATTTTTGCTGGCTACATTACCGTGTGCAGCTGCAACCAGAGGAAGTAACATGCCTTCCTTATAAAGTGCCATACGATAATCCGCCCAGCATTGCAACAGAGGAACAACATTCATAGTTGACTATTAAGGTGCAAGATCACAAATCTGTTATGTTGTTAACTGAACATTCTAATGCTGATGTAACAATCACTACAGGTAATTGAAAGCAATAGAATAACTTTTATTTTCCTGCTAGGGAACTTCAGTTGTAGCCCCAGCAACAACAAAAAAGACATAGACAGTGGGGCAGACCCACAACACGCAAACAAACATATCAAACAAAGACATCCCACAGAATCATTACCTCAATCAAGTGAATTAAGTGAATTAAAGTGCAATACAGCCATGATTAAAAATAGCCCCTGCTGCCCCGAGATGCCGAGTGTCACCAAGCAGTCCAACACATAAACTCCGCCTCCACGACTCTCCTCCATACACGCAGCACCACGGTCTTTCTGTACACTGCCGAAACAGAGCACCGAACTGCGTCAACCGTCCCTGGTTGCCTTTTGAAGATTGCCTGCACTCCCGGATCAGTCCCGAAATCCTCAACTCCGGTGAAGAGCGATGGTAACTTTGTTGCTGTGGTCTGCAGATCCAACGGACATTCACGGGCTGTTGCGAACGCGTCTCCATGGTGACGACTACAAACAAAATTATATCTACTAGACAATACGTCAATATTATCAAAACGAGCAGCAGGAGTGCCCTGAAAAATCTCCAGCCCGCTTCCCCGTCCCACTACAACACACAGCGCATGAAAAAAACAAAGACAAACGCCTGACACAACAATACACATTCAAATGAACAAACACGAACACGAGAGACAGCTGGACTACATGTCGCCATTAAAGCGACACGTGACATCAATCAATGGCGTTCAAGAACACTTGTAAGACAAAAATTTTTTTTGTAAGAATAATTATTTATTTATTTTTTGGCCCCCGCACTTCTGAAATGATTCCGGCGCGTCTGACTGCGACCTATAAATCCGTACCTGTGGAAAACAATACTAAATGTGAAGATGACTCTTCAATCAACGCTTAATAAAATGATTTTGAACATTATTTCAATATCTGATAATACCAGGCTATTAAAAAATTTACTTCATATCACAGGTAAACTGCCACATCCCGGCAAGTATAAATTTAGCTTGGGCAGCACTGACCCCTGCTCCAGGGTGTAACTGCCTTTTGCTTCAGAAATGAGGATAATAACAGGTATTACAGTCAACCACAAAATAATTAAGTACATTTCTTCCTAACCCACCAGAATGAATTATCAACCCTGTAATTCTCAAGGGGCACATGATTACACATTATTGACTACTGCTGTAATTACCGTTTTATCAGCGCATACTCCTAAATCCTGAAAGCAATATTTAGAGCTTGCCAGCTCTGCTTTGGGAAAATGAAGTTTATTTAATGTTTTCTTTTGCTGTCCAATCACAAGGACAAGCTGAAGAGTGTGTCAGACTATGGGGTGGAAACCTTATTTAATGGAAGGCAGGGGTATAATCACACATTAAAGAGACAGGCTCAGCATGCTGTAATCCTTGGATTCTAATCCTAATTATTTTTTTGGGCATTATAAAGTATAATACTTTCACACATGTTCTGGATTTGCAGGCTCAGAAAAGAAATTGCGTCCTGAAGGTAATAACTCATTCAAATACCGTTATTTGCTACTTAGTAGCCATAGTACCGTTTGGGTTGTCATAAAGGGAAAACTCTCTCCCTCCTGATGGGCATACAAACTCTCACCTGTGGTTTTGGAAAGAAAATTGCATTCAGGACAACATGCTCATTGTGCAGAGTCTAATGATGCAACTGTACGCGCGTTCATAAATCACAACTTTACTCATCCTCCTTACTCATCCTCCTTACTCATCCTCCATACTCATCCTCCATACTCATCCTCCTTACTCATCCTCCTTACTCATCCTCCTTACTCATCCTCCTCTTAGAGGAAAGATGCCACTGGTTTTTCAAAACACCAGTACTGGTGTATAGTGGCCGGTGTTTCAAAACAACTTTGTCTTGCTACCCATTTACAACTTTCAAGAATCCTTTTTACGCGTCTATGTATGTCAATAAGATACATGCCCTCAGATTTTTTTTGATCTGAGCTCATTTTCACTGCATTCTCAAGCAATAGGAACTTGGATGGGTAAACATGAAATGCAACCCCCCAAAACAATTCCCAACAACTGTCTGGCTTCAATTTACAAAATCAATTTCAATTGATCCATTTTGAAAAAAACTCCCCTATATATGCTTTATACATTAATTCTGTTGCAATAATATGTTACGCAAAGGATACCAAAATTACATGGACCAAATTTCAGCTATGATCAGCTGGGACTCTAAGGTGGTTTAAACTGTGTTTTCAACACTTCTAGCTGGTCATAGCCAATCTGTGGCTGGTCAAAGCTGGTCTGTATCTGGTCAAAGCAGGTGTGTCACTGGTCAAAGCTGGTTAAGATGTTAGAGTAATCTGGTGACAACACTGGTGGACGAGCAGACTATAGGCTGGTCAGCTGTTGAACAGTTGGTCAACCATCTAAAACCAGCTCGACCAGCTTAGGCTTGTTTAAGCAGGAATTTCAAATGCTTTGCCTTGATATTACCAATTTATTCTGGTTAGAGTGGCAGAATTTGTATTGTTGCTTACGTAAAAAGAAAGATCCGTTTGGAAATTTTGGAACGCAACCTTTGCAGCTCCATCATACATACTCATCTTAATGCATATATCAGCATTTTAAACAGTCATTTGATTTGCCTTTATTGAGTGCCCTTGTCATTTTCCAAAAGGAAAATAAAGTCACGCTATAATAACATGAGCACACTGAATAATGGACAGCATTTGGCTCAAATTGTGAAGTTCAAAGGCCATGACCAAATATGATCCCTTCATCCCTTTGAGAGGGCATATTTGAGTCAACTTCTTAAATTTTTTTTTGGAGTGGGCGACTTTTTCTCACAAATGGGGAGGACTTAAAATTCCCGGATGAAACCCTTATTTCCGGAGTTTTGTTGAGGGGATTCAGGAGCACACATCCGACAATTTCAGGAAGCAAACCAAAAGTAAAAACTACAACTTGTAGTACAAGAGTGGACATATTACAAACTACTTTCTCACTAGTTTGGAGAGAGTTTTGCAGGCTTTGTTTTGCACGCTGCGTGCAAACTGAGGGGAGAGGGCACATAATAAACAGAGGGCAAGAGACAGGGAACATATTTGTTCATGGCCAATATCAAAGCTTGTGACTCATTCAACGGAGCAGTTTGTTTGTTTGTGCTTTCTCTCTGCCTTTAAACAAATATAAATAATTATGCAATAACGCGACCATACAGGGCTCGTCAGCTCCTGACATTCAGATCATTGATTCATGATAATACCTGTATTATTGTAGTAGTCTGACGCTGAAAAAATAATGTTTTTTTATTTTTTTAAAGCAGCCCCTAAAGTTTGTTTATTAATATGCAAAATATACAAACATATATGGCATACGAAATAAGCAATTAAATATTTGTACACATTAAGTCGAACCAAGCACAATAGATGCATATACAGGTGCAGCTCAAAAAATTAGAATATCGTGAAAAAGTTCAATATTTTTTGTCACTCATTTCAGAAAGTGAAACTCATATATTATATAGATTCATTACACATAGAGTGAAATATTTCAAGCCTTTATTTCCTGTAATTTTGATGATTATGGCTTACAGCTAATGAAACCCAAAATTCAGTGTCTCAGAAAATTTGTATATTTTTGCTTTAACATATTTTTAAAGTATCATATTTAATATTTGGTCGCATATCCTTTGCATGCTGTTACTTCCTGAAGTCTGTGACCAATCAACATCAAAATACTCTCAATATCTTATTTTCAGGTACTGTTACAAGCGATACTATAACCTCTCTGCATTTGAACTGATCTCTATGAGAATTGGGGGGTAAGACTAGATTCAGCTGTAAATTACGCTGGTACAGTATGGAACACATGACTGGCGAAATGGCTGTACGTCATCAAAGGTCTAAGGTATCAAACGAGCCCCAAACCATCACTCTGCGCAGCCAGATATGGAGTAGATGTGGATAGATCCCTTTAAGGGTTGTTTCTCCTGACTTTTTCCCCCATAGAGTTCTATAGGAAAATGAGTCAGGTGAAATAACCCTTGCAGTGATCCATCCACATCTACTCCATATCTGGCAACAGAGTGATGGTTTGGGGCTCGTTTGATACCTTAGACCCTTGATGACGTCATACCACAGCAGCCAGCAGTCAGCAGCCATACCACCATACACTCTGCTCCTGCTGAATGGCTGAAGCTAAGCAGGTGTGGGCTTGGTTAATACTTGGATGGGAGACCTCCTGAGAAAACCAAGTTGCTGCTGGAAGTGGTGTTGGTGGGCCAGTAGGGGACAGTCTTCCCTCTGGTCAAATAAAAAACACTAATGCCCCAGTGCAGTGATGGGGACACTGTGCTGTAGGAGATGCCGTCTTTCGGATGAGACGTTAAACCGAGGTCCTGACTCACTGTGGTCATTAAAGATCCCGTGACACTTATCGCAAAGAGTAGGGGTTTCCCCGGTGTCCTGGCTAAACTCCCAACCCAGGCTCTTTCAATCTGCCACTGAATCATCCCCCAGTTTAATTGGAAAAAAAAAATAAAAAATTATTTTCTCCCTCTCCACCTCAGCTGATGTGTGGTGAGCATTCTGGCGCAAAACGGCTGCCGCTGCATCACCAAGGTGGGTGCTGCACATTAGTGGTGGTTGAGGCGAGTTTCCCCCTAATCATTGTAAGCGCTTTGAGTGTCGAGAAAGGCGCTATATAAATGCCAGGTATTATTATTATTATAGTACCTGAAAATAAGATATCGAGTCTTTTGATGTTGATTGGTCACAGACTTCAGGAAGTAACAGCATGCAAAGGATATGCGACCAAATATTAAATATGATACTTTAAAAATATGTTAAAGCAAAATATTCTAATTTTCTGAGACACTGAATTTTGGGTTTCATTAGCTGTAAGCCATAATCATCAAAATTACAAGAAATAAAGGCTTGAAATATTTCACTCTATGTGTAATGAATCTATATAATATATGAGTTTCACTTTCTGAAATGAGTGACAAATAATATTGAACTTTTTCACGATATTCTAATTTTTTGAGCTGCACCTGTATACGTATAGGCTACATATACCCACACATAACCTACATATAGACACATATCTACACAAATACACAGGCATAGGCCTACATACATACACAATTGAATAACTAAAAAATTAAATAAAGAATATAAAAAAAATAATAAAGAATAGGGGTCATATGTACAATACTAAATAAAGCCTTTTTACTTTTCAGTAATTTAAGGGAACATCTCTTTTTCAAAAACCAGGAGTAAAGGTTTTTTTAAATGTATTTTTATTTTGAATCTACATTTGTGACTAAAAACTTGGCCAACATAATCACGCAGTCCGTCCTCAAGAAAGATGACAACTTGGATATCATTGTACAGTTGGAGATGGAACAGCACCGAAATTGCAATAACCAAAATTACGTGCATTTGTTCTTTTCCTACAATATTTATATATATTCCGATAATAACCCATTCCGCTACTAGTCTTTGTTTTTGTTTACCAAATCACTTTTTCTTTATAGCGAATTGTGAATAAGACCTATAAAGTTTAAACCATTCAAATTAAAATTTAAGTTATCATTTTTAGAAGAATTACCCTAATCCACAAGACAATTAAATATAGATGTCTATTGAATGGTAGGCCTACACAAAGAATGAAAAAGTAGCCTACTTTCACATGTCGGCGTGCTACTGAGAAACAAAGGATCACGAAATTTCTTGTAGCCTACACTCCACAAGTCGCAACAAAGACAGAAAACAAACAAAACAGAAAGAACTTTAAATCACGACACGCTGGACTCAACAAACGTAGGCTACGTAAACATTAATTTCCTCTTCGAGAGTTGCAAAACGGACGCGGTTTTCAGTCCGGTTAGAATCTCAGACGCGGGATGTCATTTTGATTCATATGCAGTTGTGCGACATTCTACCACCACTTATATCAAAGATGGAAAGTCTATGGGTCAGAAAATAAAAGTCCTGCCATGTGTTTCTTCCACCCACCAATCAGCCATCTGATTTCACCAAATCGTTCTACCTCGTGGCTGAAGAATTGTGCCAATTCGAAAATCCACGTGATTTGAACAAAATACTGACGAGCAGGGCTCGACATTAAGGCTTGTCCGATTGTCCAACACAATAAGCCTATATTTATGTTGGTCGGACAAGTAAAATCTCCCATCCAGAAGTGAGAAATAAAAAAGTTCAATTAAAAATAATATGAACAGAAGTAGAAATTGCAAGATGCTCATTTCACCTGCCATCCTGGTTACATTGTTAATGAAATCATTTAGCTATATGAATTGAGAAAATGCAACAACAAATTGAATCTATTTCGATGACAAATGGGGGGTTTCGGGCAAGTGAAAAATGAAGTCCCACTTGTCCGATGGACAAAGTGCTCAAAAAGCTTAATGTCAGAGGCTCCACCTCTGCATTAGGTACACTGAGCCTATTATTTTATTAAAATAATCCATATTTTATTTTCTCGTTTGTGTCCGAACCATGGAGCGGATAAGCCTTATTGACGAGTCGAACTCCGACGATAACCTACCTGCTGCCTCTCTCCCTTCGCGCACCTCTCGTCCTCCTTCGGATTACAAAATAACCATCCTGCTTAATCCATTAGCACGGATTCTTGCCGAGAGTTTATATCTTCGCAAACAGAAGCGTCATCAGTTCAACGAAGGTGTTAAAAGCCCAACTTTACCAAATTATTCGCAAATCCTTGCGATTTTATCCGAATTTGAGGTCGGTGAGTGAACTGTAAGGAGTAGAAACCCAACACTATCCGGGGGTTTTGAAATGCATCTACGTGGAGAATCGAGAGCTTTCACTTAGCGTTTAATTCGCTGAGTTTTTTTTAGGGTTTCGACTGGCCGCAATGAGATCGATGAGCAAAGCTCCAAAATTCCAGAAATGACGAATTGATAAAGGTAGCGAAAGACAAACAGATGTCCTGGTATGTGTATAGATGAGCCAATGATAGTGGTTTCTTCCAGTTCCTCGCTCTGCGACAAAGTCAGTCCTCACGCCACAAGGTTTGCAAGAGACAACGTTCGCGTCTCGCACGCACTAATTTATCACTGTAGCTCCCAGCAGCAGCCCATCTCAAACACCACCTCCCGTCTCGTTCCGCGGTTTCGATTTCAGATCTCCACAATAACTATACGGAATAAAATACTTAAAGCGGATCGATCATATCACTTGTCACTTTGTGTTTTAGCAGCCTTATGGAACGAACACTACATTAGTTATTTCCATTGTTAGACGCGTGCTTAATATAAAATATGAATAGAGCTGTAAATAGAACAGCTGTAAATACACGCGTAATTCGGGTAGCATTGTATCTTACCATTTGAGATATTGGCATAACAAATGTTAAGTTCACAATTTGGGGCGCGTGACGGTTATTCAATTTGTCCCGTGAAGGGATTTTTTTGTGTGCCAGTTTTACATGGGTGTAGTATTATTTTTCATTACTGACAAGTTTGGGCAAGGCCTAGTGCCCACCTAAGTACAATTTACCCATGTTTGGTTCCACGAAATAGTTCTGCATCAAATTCTTACTTGTTGCAACAACAACAAAAGTCCAGCCAAATATATCATGCAGTCGTAATAGGCCATGCACTGCTGTAAATAAGTGAGACATAATACAAAACGCGTGATATAATTTAATACCACTTAATATTACACCACTCTACGTTTTTCGGAGGGTAATTAACTATTTTAAATAAAAATAAATTTCAAACCATGTTTCAAAATTGTGGCGCAATGACACCACCACGTGGGTATCGAAAGAGTGCGCACCAAGGCACATCAACGACTAAAATACAGACGTAGCCGATTTTGCAGTCTGTATCACCTATGCGAAGGGTACTCCACAGGTGTCATGCAAGTCCCTCTCCAACTGATAAAACAACCCGTCAGGATTACACAAAGAGGTGACAATTGTATTAAATTCTAAATATACAGACATAGCCTATATAATTAAGCCTGGAAAGTCACAACATAATACCACACTATTAATATGTCTCTTAATTGTAGAAGTCAATCCACACAGAGAGGACTGTATCACTGGAGGACTGGATCACTTTAAGGGTTGTTTTTCCTGACAAAATGTCCTACTGAACTCTATGGAAAAATAAGTCAGGAGAAGAAACCCTTCAAGTGAGCCATCCATATCTACTGTATTTCTGGCAGCAGAGTGATGGTTAAAGGCTTGTTTGATACATCAGACCCTTGATGACTTAGATCCATTTAGCCAACCATGTGTTCCATACTGTTCCAGTGTAATTTACAACTAAATCTAGTCCCACCCCCCAATTCCCATAGAGATCCATTCAAATGTAGAGATGTAATAGTATCGCTTGTAAGAGTACCAGAAAATAAGATATCAAAAGTCTTTTGATGTTGTTGGGTCACAGACATCCGGAAGCCATGGCATGCAAAGGATATGCGACCAAATATAAAAATATGGCTTTTCCACCAAGTATTAAATACATTTCATTTAGCGCGTTCAATACTTTTTTCCTGTGTCATTCCACTTTATTGCGCATAACTTTGTTTAAGGATTGGAATGTTACAATTTATTTAGCTGTGTAGTTTTATTGAGTTAATACCAATGTCTGGTCAAAATTTCATGTGAATAGCTGCATTGAAAATATGTTTAATAAAGAAATTGTTGACGTGTCCAATACTTATTTCCCCCATTGTATTACATGATAAAAAACAAACTGACATTAAGCATAATTAACCGGGACAGTTTGTAAGGGTTGGGGTATTATCAGCTCTGGATAATACCAACAGTACAGCAAATTGTATAGAAAGTTTGTCTTTGCCCATATTGTACCTTTTCCTGTAAATAATGAAAAGCTGATATTGCATTTCGGTAACAAGCTCTTATTTTATTACAAGCCTACACATTGATATATCTCCTTAACCCTTTCATGCATGTGGACTACTGGACAGGCTTTTCAAAGTCTATTTTAACATAGTCAAAAACATGTGTGATCTCCAAAACACTTGAGAGCAGATTCCTTGCACCTTTGCCGAAATTCTGTGAGCAGATTTCCTATCGCAGACCGGGGGGAAGGGGGCTGGTGGAGATTTCGGAGTCTGTATGGTTCAGATTGCGGGGGGTGGGGGGCACGCTTGCAATCACATTAAAATTAATATTTTTATTGCATTTTTTTGCATTTTACATCCATTTATACAGCTGGATATATACTGAAGCAATGCAGGTTACGTACCTTGCTCAAGGGTACAACAGCAGTGTCCTACCCGGGAATTGAACCTGCAACCTTTAGGGTACAAGCTGAGTTCCTTTACCATACAACACTGCTACTCGTTTGAAAACTTAAACAAACCGACCGTTCAAATTCAGATGCAACGACATCAATCCCCATCCCCCGCGTGTCCAATCCCCATCCTCCGTGTGTAACGACATCCATCCCCATCCCCCGCGTGTAACAACATCAATCCCCATCCCCCGCGTCGTCGTCATCCTCCTCCACCTCGTCGCAGGGTTCTTTGCGGCTGCTGACGGAGGCGTGGAGAATGAGGTCCACAGACAGCAGGCTTGTTAGAGTTTGCAGTACAGACAGGAGGAGCTGGTACTTACAGGCCAGTGACTCCACCCCCTGATCCCATCCGAAGGGTGGAGCAGCCAGTGACTCCACCCCCTGACCCCGCCCACTGGGCCGGGCAGCCAATGACTCCACCCCCTGACCCCGCCCGCTGGGCGGGTCAGTTATAAAGACCCTGAGGAAGTGGGACTGGGCATCCAGGAAGCGTCGGCGCGGGTAGAGGTGCCTGGGCACGCTCAATACGGCCCCCGCTACAAGCCTGCAGGCGGCGCGCATGTCGGGGCAGGGGGATTGCGAGGCCTGCTGCAGGAGGTAGTGATGCAGCAGGAACTCAAACGCACCCCCTGCTGGTAACACGCTGCCAGCCTCTATTACAATACCTGCTTCCTGGGTACGGCGCCCCAATTCTTCTTTCCCTTCCCAAAAATGGACACCTGGCCTCTCGCCTGACGCGCTGCCATTCCGCACCCAGTCCGAGGTTAGATGCTCGGGTTCTGCTTTGGACTCCGTGTTTGGATTTTGGCTTTGACCTGCACACAGCTGCCCCTCACCCCTGTTTGGGTCCCTAATGAGGGCCTGTAGCCCCTCATCCCCGTTTGGGTCCCTAATGAAGTCCTGTGGCCCCTCATCCCTGTTTGGGTCCCTAATGAAGTCCTGTGGCCCCTCATCCCTGTTTGGGTCCCTAATGAAGTCCTGTAGCCCCTCATCCCTGTTTGGGTCCCTAATGAAGTCCTGTGGCCCCTCATCCCTGTTTGGGTCCCTATTGAAGTCCTGTGGCCCCTCATCCCTATCCTGTGTCCCTCCAGGCTCTTTTCTCTTAGTGCTCAGGTGGGCATTGTCCCCGAGGCTGGTAGGTGCACCCTCTAACCCTGTATCATTGCGTGGGCTGGGTTGTTTGACCGTATAATGACCTGCGTTCTGACCCTGGGGCTGACGTGATTGGACAGGCTCAAATGTTCGTTGCAGCATCCGGAACACGCCGCGGAAGGCGGCCGCACACTGTTCCGCCAGACCGGGACTAGGCCCGCACAGAACCAGGCAGTGCGGTGGCAAGCCTCGGCCCTCTGGCAAACCCACATGGGCGAGCCTGTTGGGACCAAGAACCACGGGCCTGCAGAACGTCACTGTGGTGACATGTTCCTCCCCCATCAGAGTCCAGTCGCCGGGGTCGCCGAAGACCTCCACCCCCGTGAGCTGGCAGAACAGTGCCAGGTCGTCAGCGTCCACGCAGTCCACCACGGAAAGGCCCGCCCGGCGCGCCAGGTCCAGTGCCAGCTCCGACTGCTTCACCGCCGAGAGCAGCAGCCCCACCCCCAGCCTGCGCAGGGCAGCCACGCCCCCCTCCGCCCTCTGGCCCGCCCGCCCGCAGCACCTCTGCACCTCTGCAGCACTCGCCAGGGTCAGGGTGACACCAGGGGGCGCTAGAGGGACCTGCAGAGGCACATTTACAGCCAGCGCTCTGATCGGGCCGTCGCCAGGGCAACGCACCGCAAAGTCTCTGTGGAACACCAGGCCCTGGAGGACCTGTGACCGGCTCACGGGCAGGCCTGGCACAGCCGTGTGGAGCGCTGCAAAGTGGCGGGAGATCAGGGCCAAGCCCGCGCCGTCCTGCCCACACTGCCACCCGTGGTAGAAGTCGCAGGCCGTCCGGCTCAGGACCCTCCAGTGGGAGCTGGCCGTCTTTCCCCGGAAGTAGGCGTCCGTGAGCCGGCGCAGGTAGGCGGGGTTGTGGAGAAGGGGCGAGGCGTGCGGGGCGAGGCTCCGCCCAATCACAGAGTCCAAGACAAGTGCCTGGAAGGAGAGCAGAAGGTGGGCTGCGCGGCGGTCCTGCACGCCGTGGAGATGGTCACCATGGATACCCCGCAGCAGCGCCCCCAGCAGGAGGAGGAAAGACTTGGCCCCGTCGCCCGTGATGTTGCAGTGCGCCGACACACAGTCCACCAGCACTCTGCCACAAACACACACACACCATTACCACACTCTGCCACAAACACACACCATTACCACACTCTGCCACAAACACACACACCATTACCACACTCTCCCATAAACACACACCATTACCACACTCTGCCACAAACACACACACCATTACCACACTCTGCCACAAACACACACCATTACCACACTCTGCCACAAACACACACACCATTACCACAAACACACACACCATTACCACACTCTCCCATAAACACACACCATTACCACACTCTCCCATAAACACACACCATTACCACACTCTGCCACAAACACACACACCATTACCAGGATTCTGCCACAAACACACACACCATTACCACACTCTGCCACAAACACACAAATCTTCCTCCCATGGGGTATAAAAAAAAAAAATGCAGTATATGCGATATGTAGTTGTAACCTCCGGGGCCCCGTTACCTGGCGATGGGATGGTCGAGCCGCAAGGAGGTAAGGATCCTCTGTCCGTCCTTGGTGACGAGGATGTCTCCCGTGTCGCGGGTGAAGAGGACCTGCCCCCCGGAGGGGCCGAAGCATCGGCCGAGCACCGCCTCCAAAGCTTGGGTGACCTGCAGCAGGGTGCCCACATCCACCCTCCGCACCCTCTTCATCCCCACGCTGGCTACACACAGGGGTACATCATTCAGCCACACGTACTCAGGTAGACTGAAACACACACGGGCCAGAGTTAATTTGACGCTGACCATTTCCGTGAAAAATGACACTACTTTTTTTTGCAGCCAAACTACTTGGCTTCATATTTTGTGTCTCCAATGTTCATTTGATGCATGTAACCTCAACTAGTATGAAAACAAGAAATTAAAAATATTATGTAGGTGGTGCGCCACCTGGTGGGGACAGTGGGTTAAAGCAAAGCCCATAGAGAGAGTACTGAAATCTCTGGTTAGTCCCACTGTCGCTAAAGAACGAGAACTCCAAGCGATAATTAACTCGCTCTCATTTATCGCACTAAGTCAAGGGGATGGAAATCAATTGTAAGCTAACACGATACATAATACCAGTTGGTTTATTTCTTGTTTATACACCTCGTCTAAATTGAACCTTCACGTTAACCTAAGTTAGCTATTTTGCTTAACTAAAGGGCAAGCAAAAATAAGAGGGGTTTTCAACTTTGCCTTTTCTGATGCAGGGACCCCTGCCCAGGCTCAAAGGCATAGAGGGGACCCGCATAAGTTAAACTGGGCTATATATATTTTTTAAAAGTCTGGCCATGTTACCTTCAAGGACCCCCTGTTAAAAATCCAGGATATAAAACATTAATCTAAACGTTGTCGAATGTAGGTTTAGCTCCACAAATACAATTTACCGTCAGTGAACTGAAAATGAGCCTTCATCTTTTGTCATTCTAACTTTAGCATAAGTTACTTGCTAGCTTGCAAGGTGGTTAGCTGGCGCCAGTGCACAAGCTAGCTAACGTTAGCTGAAAAATGAACATACCTGAGCTAGAAGCTGCGATACAATGTTGCTTTGAGACTTTCCACAGTGCATTTTAATAAAGCATGTTCCAACTAATCTCTTTGATGTCAGCTGACAGATGCGTAACGTTAAACTGAAAAGTTGTGTACATTAACTGCTCCTACTGACAAACGGAAAAGCTTACTTCGTATCCTAGATACCAGCACTTCTTCCGTTCTTCTATTTTCACAAGAGATATGATGGTGGTATAACCCAAAAAAATGTTGCGTGCTGCCACCTACTGCGCTGGAGAATACTTAAGCTAATTTTATAAAATGAGAAACTATTCTATCCGGAGACACCAAATAATGAAATAAAATAAACGAGAAAAAAAAAACTAACAAAATGTTTACTGATAATAAAAAATAAATTGTATTTATAAAGCTAAGAACAAACCCAAAGTGCTATTTTACACGAGTGCATTGAAAATAAAAATAATAAAACAGATGGACAAACACTACAGAGAAAGACATAGGTGCCGAGACCAAACCGTAGGCTATTTTGAACACATCAACTGCTGTTGGAACATTTCATCTCTGCTTACGTCTATGACCCTGTAGCCGGCCACAGCAGTAATTCAACAATGAATAAATATCTTGAATTAGAAACACCTTCCCCCACATGTATTTACATACCAAAAAGTGGGCAAACTGACCATGTTAGCAAGTTGTTAAAGGCTAACGTTACTAGTCCATAACAGCAATGTAGTGTAGTTGTGTATAGCCCACCAGCTAGCCATTGTGTGCACCCCTCTTTGAGAAATGCTGCTGCTATAGCATGGTGCCCTCAGGCTTTCCACAGTACACTCTGGCCTCCACATTTTCCATTTTTACTCTCCTAATTCTGTAAGTGCCTAACCTTCTCCTTCACAAGAATAATCATTTTGAACCTGCCTCACTTTTCATTCAGTCTTGCAATCAAGAAGTTTCACCCAGTCTAAATTACTTATATTCTCTCACATCCTGTTAAAGTTGGCACGCATAACATTTTAAATTCTGGACCTCTTCATTTGCCAAAATACATCCGAATGAACTGTGCAATGATCACTTCACTTGTCCCAAGTGTCTCCACTACCACTGTCAGGAACATTACACAGCCCCAGATCCAGAAGTGATTTCCCTCTTGTAGACTGACTGAAATACTGTGCCAAAGTCTTTTTTTAACATTTACAACATCTAGAAATTCTTCACTTTTTCCTTGTCCTGCCACCAATTCCCAATTAATAGTGGAAGTCACCCAGTCTCACCTGCCTGACGAGCCCGTTTTATAGTTCCAAAGAGCACCGTATTCACATTACTGTCTGAAGCTGGCCGTCTATAGCATACTCCTACATTAAGGACCTTCTCATGTACCCCTGTGAGCTTAATCCAAATATCCTCATCTAGGCATGAGTGAGAGATATTAAGCCAAACGGGTGCTGTCCTTAGGTTGGGATATTAAGCCAAAAGGGTGCTGTCCTTAGGTTAAGATATTAAGCCAAATGGTGCCGTCCTTGGGTCAAGATATTAAGCAAAACTCCTCACTCAATGAGTGGGTTCGATTTTGGTGCGCTGTTACGCCCACATTGGTGACGCTCATCCTCTACGTCCGATTGGCTACACCTAATCATTCCCATACATCCGCATACGATCCCTACACCCGTTTGAGGGCGCATATTTGAGTCCTTTGTCAAAATGCTTTTGAGTGGGCAACTTTTTCCTCACAAATGAGGGCACTTAAAATACCAGGATGAAACCCTCATTTCCGGGGTCTTGTTGAGGGAATCCACAGAATGGTGCACTCATCCGACAATTTCGGGAAGTAACCCGGAAGTAAAAACGTAAAAGACAGAGCGTATATGCATATCTATGGTACAAAAGTTAGTCTACTCTTTTTATTTTTGTTAATTATATCTTCATTCATAATCTACACTTGGTAATCATCGTCATATGTAAATTGATTGATATTCTCAATGTTCTCAGGTGAGCTAACTGTTTAAATAAATGACCTCCTTTGTCTCTAAACTCTGGATTTCCCATGAATGGTTTCAATGAGCACACTTCCACATTTTCAGAAATTTGGACCATTTCAGTTATAAGTCATCAATCACATTACTGAAAGTGTTTGTTTCCTGAGAACTCATCTATAGTTATTCTTAACATAAATATCTGTCTGATATAAACGTGGCTTTACAGGGGTCAATTATCCCTTGTCAAATGTAAATTTTCTAATTAAAACATTAAACTGCTTTGTACTTCAGGCATTTCAATTAAGACTGGAATGAAAAACAAATATCACAGAATTTTCCAGGTGACCTACCTGGCTTTATAAAGGTAAAAAAGACAAAAACAAGAAAACATAAAACATAAAGCTGAAGTCACACGTTTATTTGGTGATAGGTTAGATGTGGCAAAATAAATTTTGTACGAGTAAACGTGGCTGGAATTTGACACTGGCATAGACCCAGGAGGCCCCTCAACACTGAGCGAAATAACATGATCATACCGGCCCCTCATCGTAGTAAAAGCAACCAGATTTAGAAACCTTAAGCTCTTCAGGGAGAAAAATGCATAAACATAGAAAATTCTGTTCATAAACAAATAACAATGCGACAAATGGACAACTGGTCGTTCTCCAAAATTGTGCTGTTGTAGAGACCAGTTAACAGGGAAAGCTCAGGCTTGACGGAAGGAACACAAAAGTACAAAAAAGACGACTGACGTCCTTACTGGTGGAAAACAGGCAGGAGCTTGACGCAGTATGTTAGTAACAACCAATCGAACAACACAGGGGGGAGTGGTGGATGCTTTCTGACGACTTCCTGTCTGATTCTTGCAAGGATCCAGGAAGTAGCTAGAAAGTATCCACCAATCACCGATGGCATTGTTCTATTGGTTGTTATTAAGATACTGCATGATTGGTTGATTGTATTTTGTAAAGTACCAGTAAAGTGATCTCAAGACTGTCTTTGCTATTTTAGCTTCCCTCTTCAACGGCAGGAAGCCAGGGAACGTTGCATGCCGGAGAGACAGGAAGCTCAATCTCTAAGGCTGTGATATGGCACATCCGCTCCTTAAAATCATTACCATCCCAAAGGCACTGTAAGACTTCTATTATTTTTATTTTTATATTACTGCCGTCCTGCGTTCCTGGCTTTGTGCGAGGAACGGAAGCAGAAAGAGACCAAAGTGAAGATGCGGGTCTGAGGAAACGGAGACTGCTTCACGTAGGATTCCATCAGTTTCTTAAAAACACTACCACCTAGTATGGCATTGGTCCACGTGGTATTTACAGTTTGTGCACTGTACATTACCTACTCAAAGTATAATGTTTGGCTGAGGTTTCCCTCACATCTATGACTGTCATTTGAGAGTGAGAAACAACGCTGGCCGAGTTGGCCAGTTTTGCTATCCCTTCAAGTATGAGTATCTTCGGCAGTAAAATCAAAGAGCAAAGGCATAAGATTCACATATCGAAAAGGGAACATCGTTTACAGGGAATTCATTAACGTTATTTTCAATCTGATTCTAATTTAGCTAGAAGACATTACATTACGTATCAATAGCCATTTCAGTTAACTATTTACAAAGGTGACTAGCAGCCTAGCTAGACAGATCACATTGTGGAAAATTATCATATTGTTCCATCACGCACGGTGTGCTGAAAAAATTACTGAATGTCAATGGCTTTTTTTTCTCCTCAAAATCTTTCATGAGCGTCGTCTCTGCCTGACTGCTAAAATGTAGCGAATATAGCTAACGTTAGCTAGCCTACGTCAATGATTCTCTGCTATGAGTTTTCACATTACTGTGACAACAGATCCGATAGGTAGCCACATATTCCGCATGTTCAGGCAAAGTTATCTAACCTGTACAGACTTAATGTACCATACAGTCACAATTATAGGGCTAGTAAATGTAAAAGGATACCATGACATTATGATCATACAATTCATCAAAATTCAAATGATACTTCCAGGCCAAGTACACTGGGTATCCATTGTTCCCTTTCTTCAAGTGCTAAAAGTCAATTTGACAGGCTTCTGTTAGAGCACATAAAATCCTTATTCTTCCTTCTCATCTTCTCTGTCTCAGCGCACGTTTCTTGAATGCACGTGAACTCACAGAAGACTGTGTGCACGAACGCCGATTCAGAGAAGTGAGAGCTATATAAGATCATAAAATACAAACTCAAACGCTGGACACAAAGTATAAAAACTGGCAGCGGCACCTTCCCAAGCAGGCCACGCCCCCTCAGTCCTGTGACATCACAGGAGGAGGCTGTACCACCAAAGAAAGACCAAGGCCCTCTTGCCATTGAAATACATGATCTTTGAGGGGTTTCCACAATGTTTAAAATAAACAACATAAAGCTGAAGAAGTCTTGCCATCATAGTGTGAGTGTGTGTGTGTGTTTGTGTTTGTGTATGTGTATGTGTATGTGTGTTTGTGTGTGTATGTGTATGTGTATGGGCTTCATTGGGCCCCAGCCCTGTGCCTTGTGATGACAGCTACTTGAAAAGGAAGTTAACAAAGATCTGGACTAGAATGAGGAAGACGATGATGGTATAGTCGCGCTGCTGCAGGAAGCTGCTCTCTGACTGAGTCTGTGCACTGGACACCCGGCTGCGCAGGACTGCGACACTCCTGAATGACAGAAACCAAAACAGGGAAAGCACTGGTTACACACACACATGCCTCATACACACACACGCACCTTATATATATATATATATATACACACACACACACTTCATACATATGCACACCTCATATACACACACACACGCACCTTATATTTACATATATATATATATATATATATTTACATATATATATACACACACACACACACACCTCATATACACACCTCATACATACATACATACAGTTATCAGTACTGACCTGTTAATATCTTCCTGGTTTTGTTTTATGGATTCAATGGCACTTTGAAGCTCACTAAGGTCCGCCCCTTTTTTCCTTATTCGGCTGCTGTGCTTGGATTTGCATCCTGTGATGGACAGGTCAGAGAAAACTAATAAACAAAATCACAAACGCATACACACATTTACGGCAGTTTCCATTTCACCGTTTTAAGCAGAAAGAAAATATGATTGAATATATATTTACAAATGCCCATTAATATAATAAAATGGAAGATACTTGAATAGAGTTTTAACAAGCTGTGCTTGTGTGGATGTATGTGTGTGTGGGTGTGTGTCTGAGAGTGAGAGAGAGAGAGAGAAAGAGAGAGAGCGTGTGTGCGTGAGAAAGAGAGAGGCTTACTCTCGCTGCCGGAGGAGTCGTGTTGGTGGAGCTCTGGAGAGGAACAGCCGCTCTGGAGCTCATCATTCTGTCTGTGCTTCCGCTTAGAAACAGTGACCTGAGATACACACACACACATATACATCAATACACACACACACACACACACACATGCACACAAGTGCAGTACAATGCAGGCATGTCCAAATGGAGGAATGAGCAGAGCCAAGGGCAGTTTAAAAAGCAAAGCGCCTTCCTCACTAACTCATGCACCAAAAACAGCCTTCATCAAGCTACAACTCCCCCGTTCAAAAATAGTCTTTATCAAGATACAGTAATACAACTCCCCCGTTCAAAAATAGCCTTTATCAAGATACAGTAATACAACTCCCCCGTTCAAAAATAGCCTTAATCAAGATACAATACAACTCCCTGTACAAAAAAATGGCCATCATCAATATACAATACAACTCCCCGTACAAAAATAGCCTTTATCAAAATACAATAATAAAACTCCCTGTACAAAAATAGCCTTCATCAAGATACAATAATACAACTCTCCCATACAAAAACTTAATGGAGGGGGAAGGAGAAAATGCAGGAGGTGCAGAAAGCAGTCGGGTGAGGGCAGTTTCGGTGAACGGTTTGGCAGAGAGCAGGCTGAGGTGAGACTGAAGCACAGGGAGACCTACCTGGCATTTACAATTGTCCCTGCGGATACCCGGGTTACTCAGACTAAGTGCGCTGGCAGAACGTACCATGGGAGTGCGGTGGCGGACCGTGGTCTGGATGCGGCCATCTTTCTCAAACTGAACCATGTCGTTCAGCGGGTCCCAGGGCCGCGTGCTGTTCACCACAAGAACAAGGGGTCAGAAACACACGCATGCACACACACACGCACATAAACGGAGACACACACACAGACACATACAGACGTGCAAACGCACACATACAGACATGCAAATGCACGCACGCACACACAAAGCACCAACGGTCAACAACAAGGGGTGAGACGCGCGTGCGCACGCCCGCACAGGGCCTATCACAGCATGGGCAGCCAACATTAGTCCCTGAGAGCCGCAGGGTCTGCTGGCCTTCGGTTTCACCTTAAACCCAACGAGTAATTCTGGGTAACAACAAAAAAAGGCACAACCCCCCCCACCCCCAGAGGCTCAATAGTACTGGCACTGGCTGCCTCTAAAGAAAAGTGCAGTAATGCAACACCCAGGTCCTCCACTTGGTGTCGCCATTCCCCTGTGAGGGGTTTCCAGGGACTCACTCTGCGTAGCGGTAATGCCACTCCCCGGAGATGGGGTCCTGCTGGAACAGCGCGGGGCTCCAGTCCTCACGCTTCGCTTTGCGCTCGCGGGCCGACTGCCTCTGCGCCTCCTCCAGGAGGAACTTCTCGTTGGTGGCCTCAGTCTGGTCTTTGTTGTTGACGGCACGCGTCACGTGCTGCCACAGCCTTGGGGCGAGAAACATTAAAACGTCACTTAGTCGAGGTCCCAGAAAATCTTTCACTGCCGGAATTCGGCATTTGGCCGACACCCTAATCCAGAGCGACAACGCAAAGGAGGTAGCAAGTGCATGGATCAGAAATCTAAGTGCAGTAATCCCCAGTGGAAAAAAATATACTCGTGTGACAGAAAGTGCGAGAAGTGTAACGTAACATTTGGGAGCCTGGTCAGGGTGAAGGCCCACACTCACCGCTCGGACTCAAAGTCGATTTGCTCCTCGAGAGGCACGGTGCACCGGGTCAAACGGCTCTGCCGCAGCTCCGGTGTCGGGTTCCAGAACGTGTCCACCACGTCCGTCTTCTTATCGTTTATGAAAATCTCGCTGTCCTGGAGGGGGTGGGGAACATGGTCAAAAGCTATAGAGCCACACGGCCTGGCCACTGAAGACACAGAGCAGCAGACACGCTAGGACAGTTTATTTCTTTCACACAGACTACATTTCGCTAAGAGTCTGATCCCTGGGACGCAGGTGTGAGCAGAAATACCCATCTCCATTATACTGTAGCATAACCGGAGCACCTGCGCCACAATCCTGTCCCTTCGTGAAGACACTGCCGAACCCTGAACCCCGAACCCCGAACCCAGAACCACAGGCTTTCTATGCACTGGGCTGCGGGTTTAAGTCCAGTCTCAAGCTGCAGGCGCACGCTCACCCAGTGTCCCTCCAGAGTGGCCAGCACCTCCTTGCCCAGTTTGATCTTGCCAGCGACCTGGTTCACGCTATCATTACTACCTAAGAAAGGCTGGACACACACAAGCAGTCAGGTTAGCACAACCAGAAACAAACATCAAAATTTAAATACAAAACTCCTCCTGCGATGTCACTATATGTGCATTTGAGACTCGCCGATTGTACATGCTGGACAAGTTTGGTAATCCGTCGGTGTACGTGCATGTGGAGAAAAGGAGATTCTGTTCAACTAGCTGTGGATTGAGGTGCTTCTCAGTGAAGCAATATTTATCTTCATTATGTCCTGTACAATGCTGCTGGCTTTTTAGTGTCCCTTCTAATGCACCTTTAGTTTGAACTCCAGCTGAGCGCTGTAGCCCGTCTTCTCGCAGGTGATGGTGACCTGGCCCGCGAGCTCCAGGGTCATGGTGCCATAGAGAATTCCTGCAGGGGATAGGCTGTTAGGAAAGAGGTCGTGGGAACCAGGGCGTGTAGAAGGCGTGTGATAGGATCTTTAAAAAGAGCATGTGGAAACCAGAGTGTGTTCTTCTTGATGGCGTCGTACCTTCACAGTGCGCGTAAGGCATGATTGTACCTTTACAGTGCGCGTAAGGCATGTTCGTACCTTTACAGTGCGTGTAAGGCATGTTCGTACCTTTACAGTGCGCGTAAGGCGTGTTCGTACCTTTACAGTGCGCGTAAGGCATGTTCGTACCTTTACAGTGCGCGTAAGGCATGTGCGTACCTTTACAGTGCGCGTAAGGCATGTTCGTACCTTTACAGTACGCGTAAGGCATGTTCGTACCTTTACAGTGCGCGTAAGGCATGTTCGTACCTTTACAGTGCGCGTAAGCTATGTTCGTACCTTTACAGTGCGCGTAAGGCATGTTCGTACCTTTACAGTGCGTGTAAGGCATGTTCGTACCTTTACAGTGCGCGTAAGCTATGTTCGTACCTTTACAGTGCACGTAATGCATGTTTGTACCTTTACAGTGCGCGTACGCTATGTTCGTACCTTTACAGTGCGTGTAAGCTATGTTCGTACCTTTACAGTACGCGTAAGGCATGTTCGTACCTTTACAGTCGCGTAAGGAATGTTCGTACCTTTACAGTGCGCGTAAGGCATGTTCGTACCTTTACAGTGCGTGTAAGGCATGTTCGTACCTTTACAGTGCGCGTAAGCTATGTTCGTACCTTTACAGTGCACGTAATGCATGTTTGTACCTTTACAGTGCGCGTACGCTATGTTCGTACCTTTACAGTGCGTGTAAGCTATGTTCGTACCTTTACAGTACGCGTAAGGCATGTTCGTACCTTTACAGTATGCGTAAGGAATGTTCGTACCTTTACAGTGCGCGTAAGGCATGTTCGTACCTTTACATTGCGCGTAAGGCATGTTCGTACCTTTACAGTGCGCGTAAGCTATGTTCGTACCTTTACAGTGCGCATAAGACATGTTCGTACCTTTACAGTGCGCGTAAGGCATGTTCGTACCTTTACAGTGCGCGTACGCTATGTTCGTACCTTTACAGTGCGCGTAAGCTATGTTCGTACCTTTACAGTGCGCATAAGACATGTTCGTACCTTTACAGTGCGCGTAAGGCATGTTCGTACCTTTACAGTGCGCGTACGCTATGTTCGTACCTTTACAGTGCGCGTAAGCTATGTTCGTACCTTTACAGTGCGCGTAAGGCATGTTCGTACTTTTACAGTGCGCGTAAGGCATGTTTGTACCTTTACAGTGCGTGTAAGGCATGTTCGTACCTTTACAGTGCGCGTAAGGCATGTTCATGACATAGTCCTCTCCCCTGTTCAGGAAGGTCAACCTGGCCTCACCGTCCAAAATGGCCGACAGGGAGTTTCCTGTGGGGAGACAAGGAGGCCGCCTCAGTCACATGCCTCGCCCTGATCACTCAAGTCCTCCAATAGAGTGAAAGGGAGCTACTAGAGGCTAAGCGGTTGGTGTACTCTACATAAGGCAAAGTTACCATCTGTCAATCTCTGAATTACTTGGAGGAATCCAAGGACTGTTTTTGATCAAATAAACAAGTGATTGAAAAAACATGGCAGCTGTACCTGTACCCCTGGTGTTCCACCACTATGAAAACATTTCATGGACACAACTGGTGAAGCACAAATGGCTAAAGATTGTTCAATAATAATAATATTAATATTAAAAACCCAAGGGGTGTCTGCATACTTATATAGCTGCGTTATCATATCGGCCAGTCAGTTCCATAGCAATCCTAGCTCATCAGCCGATAACGATAGATTTGTTATAAGCCATCATCACCCCAATACTAACATGGCCCGACAATGCAGCATGATCTAAATCGTCCTGAACATATCTACACTAAGATAAGTGAATTAATCCATCACTACTACAGGATACATTTGGACAGTCTAATGTGTTTGCACCTGTTTGCCTTATATTGTCAGACAATTGTTGTTTTTCCTTGAAAAGATGCAGAGGCTCGCTACCTCAGCTGCAGCGGCTGGAATTAACTAGCTGCCATTTACTGGAAAAGGAATCAGAGGATTGGCCTTCAGCAATCTCAATATTGTGGGCAGTTTTAAGGTCACTGTTAAAGCCAATTACAATTAAGGGCTGTATTCAATCAACATTGTCCTGTTACAAGTAAATGCCAGCGTCACACATTTTCTTCACAAACTCACCGTAAAACTTGGACTTTGCCAAGATGCTGCCACTGAGGCAGAAGCCATCTTTCCTGTTGCTCACGTAAAAGGCCGACACAGGGGGATGATGGGACACCTGGAGGAATCAGCCCAATCACAAACAAGATCACAAAATTATTATTTTTTATTATATATGTATGTACAATATGTACAGTGCAGTCCAAAGATATCTGGACAGTGACACATTTCTTGTTGTTTTGGCTTTGTACTCCAGCACATTGGATTTGAAATGGAACAGTATGAGGTTAAAGCAACATGGGATAGCTACGACGCAAGCAGTCCCATCTACGGTTAGACGCACATTACAATACACACAAAGCAGCACGGGATAGCTACGATACAAGCGAACATCAACAAACATGTCGGCACGCACAACATTAACCAGCTGGGAAACTATGTAATGGGAAACTATGTTGGCCACTGTCCAAATACATACGGACTGCACTGTATATATACATAATCTGCTAGGTGTGTTACCTGCTTCAGTGCATTACCTGCATGACCTTGTTACTTGGACAGGCATCTTCTCAGTGTGTTACCTGCTTGGTGTGTCAGCTGTGTCACTGTGCCACCAGCTCAGTGTGTTACCTGCACCACTGTGTTGTCAGTGGATTACAACCTGCTGAGTGTGTTACCTGCTCAGACATGTAGAAGGTCTTGCTGTTGGTTTTGGAGTGGAGCCACAGACAGCGGAAGGTCTCGCCGATGATGGGATTGTAAGGCTTCTTCAATCCCTGAGGGGAGGGCGGGGGGCACACGTCACACACATGAAACATGCAACCTCCCACAATGTGGTCCACAGCTCTTACCGCAGTGAGCTTTAATTGTACCTTGGGCTTTTTGTAAAATCCTGACAGGTACCATTTCACCACCTTCTTCATTCGGTTGTAGGCATTCTCCTCCACTGCAGCCCTGGAAATAAGAAGCACAACACAGACTTGTAGGACCACGCTCGCAATTAGATCTAACCTTAAACATATCTTTTTTTTTTGTCTTTTAAAAAAAATATATAAATCTGGCGCTCAATGTGGGGCTAAACATGTCCAATTCCCACCAAAATTTGGATTGTCAAATTATCTGCAACTGCAGCCATGTGGGTGGGGTTCCCTGGATCAGAAAGTTGAAAAGCTTATAGTGATGTTTCTTGAATTAAAGGCCAACGTTCGTGATGTACGACTGGCCATTTCGAAGTGAGATGTGAATTTTTTAGTTAATTTTGTTAATTCCAAAACATAAGGAGAGGTGGATGATTGACGGCAGCTGATTTGAAAAAGCAAGTTATGCTGGGAGTGCCTTTGAGTGGCATTAACTGAAACGACTGAATAGAGAGTATTTCGTTAAGGAGTGAGACCACAAATATATGATTTGAACATACAACATTCTAACGCTGATGTAACAATCACCACTGGTAATTGAAAACACTTGAACTAGAATCGAGTTCTAGAATACCGAATTTTGGACAAGAAAAAAAACACTCACTCGGACAGGAAGTCAGCGTGGTAGTAGTAGTCGGACAGCTTGTCCAGGAAGGAGCGAGGCTCCAGGATGAAAGTGGGCAGCACCACCTTAGAAAGGTCCATGCCAGGCCTGACCTGCTTCAGCAGCATCCAGATCAGACCCTTATTCTCCTCCGACACAGTCTCTGTCTGACACGCCTCCCCTGCCTGAATACAGAATCACTCAGTGAGTACATCCAAACCCTACCCTAGCCATGCCTGAAAACATACACGCACACAGCAATACTGCAATGAGTACAACCTAACCCTAACCCACATATTCAGCAATGAGTACACCCTAACCCACACACCCGCACAGCAATGAATACACCCTAACCCCCCCCACACACACACACACACACACACACAGCAATGAGTACACCCTAACCCACACATACTGAGCAATGAGTACACCCTACCCCTAAGCAACCCCCCCCACACACACACACCCGCACAGCAATGAGTACACCCTAACCCACATACACACACACACACACACACACACACACACACACACAGCAATGAGTACACCCTAACCCACAGATACTGAGCAATGAGTACACCCTACCCCTAAGCAACCCCCCCACACACACACACACAAACACACACACACACACACGCATGCAGCAATGAGTGCACCCTAACCCACACACACAGACACACACTGAGCAATGAGTACACCTTTCCTGCAGTCATCTTCCAGACAAGCTGGTGCCGCTGCTGCCAGGGAACTCACCTCACCCAGCTCCTCTTGGGACTGCTCCACATAGGGTGTCTCCTGAAGGGCCTCATTGGGATCCAGGTCGGTGTACGAGTCATCCTGGCGCTCTGACGTGTCGCTGTCACTCTCCTCGCTCTCCTCCTGGTCCTGCTCGTTTTCCCGGTCAGACTTGTCCGAGTACAGGTCAGGATCTTTGAATTGGTCACTGTCATTGAACCTGCCATTGGAAGGGGCTGTTTCAGACATATCCAAATACACCTGACCTTTGTTAAATTTTTCACTTTTTAAAACAGGTTGGTCAAACGAGAACTGAAAACTGTCATGTAATGATAAGCTGGGACATCAAACCGAGTTCAACATTAGACTGGGACTCTATGAATCATTTGACTAGGACTCTAAGTGAGACAGGGGCTGCGTTCAGATCCAATTTAATTTTCCCTTCCCTTGCTGTCTTCCCTGGAGGGAGCCATCTGCAAGGGAGGATTGACGAGAAACAAACAAAAACAGAAACGAACTGACCTCGCAACATTTCGGAAATGCAACACCATCGAGTTGAAATGTGACCGCAACATAGTTCTGTGGTGACCGCCCACTTTTTCCATGTGGAGCATTGCATTGTGGGATTCCCTTCTTACTGGAAGCTTGCATTTTATACCCTTGGTGGAAGGGAAGATAAACGAGGGAGCGAGGGAATATAATTACTCCCTCCCCTTTCTTAAATTGGATCTGAATCACACTAGGTGTGGCTGCCATATTTCATCATGGTATTTTGGTCATTCCCTTCCCCCAAGAGAAGGGAATGACAAGAAGAAAAGATACATTTCGGATCCGAACGCAGCCAGGGCCTCAGCTGAACCAGACTGTAAAATGAGATACGTCAACAGGAGCAGATACAATGGATGGCGGCGTAATGCCATTCAGTAGCGCTAGCTGATCTGCTGCACTTTACGGCTCAGGTCATAACTCAGATACAATGAGATGCCTTATGTTATGGTCTTCAGTTTTAACATTTTTTTCCCCAAAAGTGTAACATCATGTCAAAACGTTTTTTTGAGCTGGATAAAAATGAGTTCTCACACCTCATGCTTCATTGAGGCAGACTAGTTTTTTTCAGGCATAAAATGGGAATAAAATATTTCTAATCATTGCAATTAGAGTTTAAGTATCGCCCTTAATGAAGTCCCCAATTGACTTCCATTCATTTTTTTACAGCCAGTAGCAGGCTGAGCACTCCTTTGCAGAAAAGTACCCACAATCCATAGCATGGCCGTTCGCAATGAATGGAAGATTTGCTCATTGTTGCTACCACTGATTTCCATGAGTGTTATGGCTAATGTTAATGTTAGCACCAGAGCAGTCTCTGCTAAACTGGCTCTGGTGTAACTTATTATATTAAGCTTGGAACTGGGAAGGACTTCCATCGCCCTGTAAGATATTGATAAGCCTGGTAGCTGAGTTTGCACGCTAGCTATCGTCCTGTAAGACACTGATAAGCCTGGAGGCTGAGTTAACATGCTAGATATCGTCCTGTAAGGCACTGATAAGCCCGGTTGCTTCGTTTCTGTTAAATAATTTGGCTAAATAAAGTTACCGAACACAAAATAAAACGTATTGGTTCTAGTAGATTAAAATCCAAAATAAAATGAATGTTCATCTAATAATTTATAACAATAACAAATGACACCGGATAATAAATAAGTTAAATAGTATTACAGACAGTCTTTTAGCACTTCATGTCACAGGCAACCTTTGCCATGTCCAGACAAGTTAAATTCAGTTTGGGCCAGTATATTTCATACCAACTCTTACCAAGAAATTAAGTGTGAAAACCTTAAAATGTAACCCTATTGAAGCCGTGAAGGGTGAGGATTTGAAAGGTTGAAGGGTCAAAGGGGCGTGGGGTTTGAAGGTTTTGAAGGGTGAGGAGTTTGAAAGGTTGAAGGCTAAGGGGAATAGAAGGTTTGAAAGGTTGAAAGATGAGAGGTTTGAAGTGTTGACGGGTGGCGGGTGTGCTCACTGGAAGCCTTCGGGACCCTGCATGCTGGTGGGGCGCAGCAGGCTGTAGAAGTCGTGGGATTGTGGCTCCGCCCCAGGGCCCAGCTCCTCCTTCCCTTCCCGAATCATGGTGCGCTTCAGCAGATTGGAACACTTCAGGGCCAGCTCTAACGCATCCATCCAGCACCGGCCTGGAGGGTATAACAACAGTATTACTGCATTATTACAGCGTTATTACCACACCTTATGTCACTACACACACTGCTCCAACATGCCCATCATCTCACCCGGAGTTTATTTGTATTATTACGGTATGATTACCACACCTTACAACACTATATACACTGCTCCAACATGTTTATCCAATACCAACCTCAGTGTTTAATCCCCCCTACTATTGTTTTACGGGGGTCATGGTCATGTCAGGGGGTCAACATAAAAAAAAAAAATAAACACCCGGGAAGTAAAACTAAACTTACTTTTATTGTATGCATAAATTTTTTTTTTTTAAATTTAAAAAGCACAGTATTAATTGATCTTTAATTAATACATTAATTCATCCTTTACAGTCGAAACACACATAATTTGTACAACAGAAAATTAATTGATTTAGACATTTCAAGAAATAATAATAATGGCGAATAAACTTACAAACACCTATTATTTTGCTTCCTCTTTGTTAAACGATACAATATACACTTTTAAAATTATAAACCTTTTCAAAACGGCATCTGGAAAGGTAGGTAGGATTACAGAAGCATAACACAATACCTTGTTAGGATGTCTTGCCATTAGCTGCGCTTCTGTTCAACTAAGGTTATATCGGTAGCTAGGTTGCTAGCTTGCTCACGTCGCCAACTAGCGAAGTTACATTAATACAAGACATGACGTTAATGTTTTTGATCAATAACTATGTGAATACATAACGTTAGGTAAATGGGTAATGTTAGCAATATTGAATAACTTGCAACATTTTGTAACATTAGTGCTTTGGCTGCCATTGAACACTGGCATGGACATTATTACGGCGCTATTAACATCCCTTATACAAGTTAGTTCCGACCACACATTGTGATTGGCCGAGACACAATCCATGTGTGGTGATATACAGTAGAACATCATTCAGACCTCATCACTGGCTGGAATCACTACACTTACAACCGAATCACAGCCGTGTTGATATACAGTGTAACAGCACTCCCACTGGTGTGATATTGCTTAATTATTTTTCTATTGGCTATTCCTCTTACCGTCAGACTCCGAGGCAGCACGGAAGATGAGGTGGGTGCTCGGTAAGGGCTGTGTGATAGAGCCTACAGTTTCCCCCTTAGGGCCCTGAGAGAGAGAGAGAGAAAGAAAGAAAGAAAGAAAGAAAGAGAGAGAGAGACTTTTAAAAGCTCTTGAGCAGTGTAATCACTGTTTGGGTAGGTCAGTGCAGACTAAGGGCGGCAGGCAGTGTAGCATATACAGAAGTCGGAAGTTTACATACACTTAGGTTGAAGTCATTAAAACTCATTTTTAACCACTCCAGATTTCATGTTAGCAAACTATCGTGTTGGCAAGTCAGTTAGGACATCTACTTTGTGCAAGACACAAGTCATTTTTCCAACAATTGTTTACAGACAATTATTTCACTTTTCACTCGCTCTCTCACTTGAAGGGTTTCTTCTCCTGCCTTATTTTTCCATAGAGTTCAATAGAAATATTTGTCAGGAGAAACAACCCTTAAAGTGATCCATCCATATCTACTGTATTTCTCGCAGCAGAGTGATGATTTAAGGTTGTTTGATACCCTTGTCAGACCCTTGATGACTTAGAGCCATTTAGCGAACCATGTGTTTCCATACTGCACCAGCATAATTCACAGCTAAATCTAGTCCCACTCCCCAATTCTCATAGAGATCCATTCAAATTCAGAGACGTTATAGTATCGATTGTAAGAGTACCAGAAAATAAGATATCAAAAGTCTTTTGATGTTGTTGGGTCACAGAGATCAGGATGTCATGGCATGCAAAGGATATGCGACCAAATATTAAAAATTTAAAGGCACAGTCAACTTAGTCTATGTAAACTTCTGACCCACTGGAATTGTGATATAGTGAATTAAAAGTGAAATAATCTGTAAACAATTGTTGAAAATATTACTTGTGTCATGCACAAAGTGCACTGACTTGCCAACACTATAGTTTGCTAACATGAAATCTGTGGAGTGGTTAAAAATGAGTTTTAATGACTTCAACATTAGTGTATGTAAACTTCCGACTTCAACTGTTGGTTAAAGAACTGGGGCCATATTACAGAAACATGATACGTGAAGTCCAAAGTCGAGATCTGACAAGCCTAATATTGTTCACAAATTCGTATTATGGAAGCAAATCTTAAAGGCATACTGAACTTTATTTGACCATAATTTTGTAGCTACCTGGCAGTGAGTACACCCGCCACCCTTCAACCTTTCAAACTCCTCGCCCTTCAAAATCTTCAAACCCCACGCTCCTCAGTCCTTTGACCCTTCAACCTTTCAAATCCTCACCCTTCACAGAAACTGACCAACGAAGGATGACGTTTTTTCTTTCTCCATTCACTTCCATTGCATGGCGAAAAAGGTCTCAACGGCACACTTTTAGCACATAAATTAATGCAAACAACGCGGATTATGCCGATAAAGAAAATCACGACAACCGGAACCAGGCGTTTAAAAACATAAATAGCTCTATTCACAATATTTTACACTTTTTCCAAACAAAGGGTTTGGAAAAAGATCCGGTCATTAGCTTATTAACTTCCTTGTTCCGTTCATGCGCCTTACGGTCACTTCCTGAAGCATGCGTCATTAAACAAACCGAACAGCAAAGAAGCCAGCAACAGCTAGTTCTCAGAAAATAGTTCCAAATCAAATCAATCAAAAATTGGTTCAAAATTTTCAAACGTTCAGTTCTGGATGTCGTGATTTTATATATCGGCATAATCCCCGTTGTTTGCATTCGCTTTAATTTGAGGGTATTTTCATCCATGAACCGGGTATTATCAGATTAACCGTTTAGAAATGATGGAACCTTTTGTACATAGTCCCCCCCCCCATTTTCTGGCATCAAAAAACATTGGACAGTTTAACATAATGTAGAATAAAGTAATAATGTTTTATATTTGGTCGTAGATCCTTCGCATGACTTTGTCTTCCTGATGTCCGTGACCCAACAATATCAAAAGACCCTTGATATCTTATTTTCTGGTACTCCTACAAGCGCTACTATAACCTCTCTGTATTTGAATGGATCTCTATGGGAATTGGAGGGTGGGACTAGATTTAGCTGTAAATTACACTGAAACAGTATGGTGGTATATGTGCTGAAAGCAGCAGGGCCTCAATTTAATTTTCCCTGCAGGTATCAATTACAGGACGAGCTGTACGCACGTCCCGCTGGTCCATAATCAGCTGGGTTGCACCATGGACCCTTGCTCGATTCAAAGAATCCGGAGTTTGTGTGGTGAGTTCAGGATGGCGAGCTCTGAAGCAGATCCACTGAGGCCCCGCTCCAGATTAATAATTGTGTCCCGATGGCTTTCTTTCAGAATTTCAAGTGCAAGGCCCTTGATCACCATTCTTGAGAGAGGGAATCCATGGTCCGCCATCCAGATGATGCATCTGGTCAGGGCCTCTTCCTCCTCCGGTGCAATGGCACGGTTGGCATGGGGACCGCATGCATATTTCCCATTCTTGTGGTGGAGCAACATGTACTTTGTGGTATTATACTTTTTGGCTGTCTCCCTAATACCTGCCCCTGCCTTCACTTCCTTAACTGCCAAATGAAGTTCTTCATTGCTGTACCTTTTCTGTCCCTCACAAAAGGAATGTTAACAAAATGAAGCAAAAAAAACAAACAAATTTTTTAAAAGAAAAAGTATTTTTATATGTTCTTTGTTACTACCGTTATGAATTGTGTTCATTGTATTTATATAGGTTGTCACATTCCAATTTATTAATTAACATTATTTAATAAATGTACTTATTTTAACTGTTAATGTTTAAGAAATGTTAGGAGAAAAACCAGTTTAATTCATTTCAAAACTAATAGAAGGCTTTATTCAATATCACCAATAATGTTAACTTAAGATGATTCATTTCCATAACAAGTTCAAGTGTGATTGTCTATAAGTAACGTTAATGACATCACATATGGCATCATCAATACCAGCCCCAGATATGCAGAGACCGGGCATTCTTGTTTCTACCTCTATGGTTCAGTTCAGTTACCATTGGGAAGTTCAGTTACCATTGCCTCTAACGTCACGCCACAACAGACGTGGTTATTTCAACTCAACATGTAAAAAGTTACCTTCTAAAACATTCTGCGACATCTTAATATGTTAAAATGTCTTGAGATAATTGATTGTTTATTAAACCCTCGCAAGGCACACTTTGCCTACACAAACTCTCCCCACCCCAGAGCAATCTGTCCCCATCCGCCATATTCGTATCAGCACTGGCGATTTGGCGCACATGTTACTCTCCAGATACAGTAAAATAGAATGCTTGTGTAATCTGGCCCCTGGACTCCAAGTGTGTGGGTTTGAATCCCAGGTGGGACTAGCGAAAGGCTAGCACTTGGGCGCGACAGGGTGGCCTCTTACCTTTACGGCCCAGATGGACTGCTCCAGGGGGTGGAAGAGCTTGAAGCAGAAGCCGTCCTTTTTGGAGGGGCGCTCAATGAGCTCACAGGCTGTGAGCAGAACGGTGCCCACCCACTGGCCATTTTTATTGGTCTTATAGACAAGCAGAACCCCGGGCTTCAGCACGCACCACAGCTTGGTCCAAGTCTTCAGCGTGCCTCGTATCTGGAGAACATCACACCACACATTCATTTTACAAAATGTCCAAACACTTAGTCGAACAAGATCCATAACACAATATGCCACACTTCAATTTCATAAAATTTCCAAACACTTGGTCCAACCAGATCTAAGACAATATGCTTCAGTTAAATTTTGCAAAATGTCCAACACTTGGTCCAACTGGATGTAAGACGCAATACGTCATAGCATATTAATTTTACAGTATCTTCATTTGATGGTATGGCACACAACCTATAAAGCATTCAGAAAAAAATATTCTTGTGAATTCAGCATTGAAGATGAACTCCTCCAATGGGAAGCGAGGGAGGTGCATTCAGGGAAGCCTTTCTGATCAGCCAAAGACTCACACTTACATCCATCAGCCCTTTGAACATTATCAGGCTTCAGGTCAGACCAGCTGAAACGGCAGATATATTATAAACTGACCTTCAGCCAGTCGGCCATGACAATCACAGAGGGATCAGTGATGGAGCTAAGCAGTTCCTTGGTAGCACGTTTCTTCTCCTCCCTGTAATTCTTCTTCTGGACCTGCAAGGCAGTGCAAAGTCATGCATGATACACAAATGCAACCCAATCCTGTTACGTTTCTGTCATATTTATGCCATGTTTCATGTTTAGTGTTTGTCACAGTTTATTTTCTGTTTATGTTACGTTGCAGTTCATTGTTTGCATACATATTTCCATGTTTTTCCGCAGCCTTGCGTTCATGCTGTTTCTTCTCTTTCTGTCACTCATGCTTCCCTAATTGTTTCATTCTCCCTTGTCTAGTTACTAATATACTAAAATTAGATCAGGATTGGGTAATACTAACTATCTAACCATGTGTTCATGTTTACCTTACGTTTCTCGTGCATGTTGATTACTAATTTACTAACGCTAGGTCAGGATAGGTTAACTACTAACGATTTACTAATTGCCTCGTTACGTGTCTCATTTTCTCAAGCTGTTGTGAATTTCCTGCTGCTCTCAAGCTAAATGTTTGCACCTGTCTACACCTGCATTTAAGCTCAGTGCTCATGTCTGTTCGTTGCGAAATTGTTGCCTTAGTTTACTATTGTCACTCTTGAGCGTTTTTCCATTGTTTTGACCACCGTTATTGATCTAGCCTGTTTATTGACCATCGTTACTGCCTGCCTATTGTTTCCACTGCCTCTTTTTGACCACGAGTTTTGCCTACTGTCTATTTGTACCTCTGCCCCGCGGATAGAACTTCGGTCTGACTCCTGCTACGCCCCACGACTACGAACTTTGCTTTTTCCCTTTTTTGTACTTCTGCTCCGCTGACAGCTACTCTGGTTAACGAACTCTTGCATGGATACCGACTTCGAGACTGCCTTCTCCCTCGGTACTGTATCTTTGGTCTGGCTGGATTTATTGGTTTTTGGACTTTGCTTGTGTGACTACGTTTTTGGATTTCCCCATAATAAAGCCCTTGCGGGTATTTATTATCAAGTCAGTGTTCTGAGTCGTGCATTACGGGTCCAACCCGCACACATCCGTCTCAAATCCAACCCAATTCAACTACATTTAACTCAACTGAACACAACACAACCCAACCCAAATGAATAGAATTCCACCTAACCTAATCTAAAACTAACAAAGGACAATATCCAATGTAGGCAAATTCCCAATCGGTTCCTAATGTGCTTCCATGAATACATTCCATTTAAATTTGTTTGTATAAATTTGTTTGCATTTGTAAAATGTTTAATTTGCTGGAATCTTTTTTGTATCGTCCGATTTCTCCTTGGATATAGTGCAGTGAGGGCAGACCCCCAGTTAACAGATATGCGATGTCTGGCGGCTGTGATTCATGGGAGGGTTGGATGGCTCCGTACCTTGAGAGACTCCTTCTTGGTCAGCTTGTTCCCGGATGAGCACACATCCCTGTCAGACCCGTTGAGCTTAGACTCTGACTGTGGAGACATGGGAGAGACTAGCGGTATAAGAAACATTGGCAGGACACCTCTTAAAATATCCCGGCTTGCATCAAAATTACGTTGTAGCTCCCTGGGGCGACGTCAGAGCGAGGCTGGAGATGCATAACCCGATTCCACCAATCAAACATATTAATTTTATAAATACATTTTTAAAAACACACCAACAACTTCATTAATTAATTAATTAAATTGTGGAGAAGACAACATTTCTACGGAAGAGGTTTGAGGTCATGGGCAATGTAAACGCAATCAGCTATTCATTAAAAAACCGCAACCTAAACATCCATTACGATTGGTTGTGATGGTATTTGCTTGTATGACTGACAGCTAAAGGCAGATTGAATCACAACGGGCCCCTAGATATTGGTTTCTTTCACCCCTCACACACTTTATTGTATATTGTTCATCTCAGCCCAATTCTTGAAGCAGGAAAAATGCATAACTTGCATATTTACACTATCATAAATTTTAACAGCTGAACACGTAATGACATTATCTAAATTACAATGGCACCCACATTCGTAATTTGGAACTTGTGCACAACCTAAGCTCAAACAGAACAATGCCTGAAAAGGACAAGCCACCACGCAGTCCACAAATCGACTACCTAAAATAGCACTGCATGAATGAGTAAGCGTGGCTTGACAAGGCAGCGTCTGCAACTCTGATGTGGGGAGGCTGGTTTCCGCTTTGCTTGCCTCAAGCCACCACGAGACATATGTGTACCTAAGTGTTTTTCAGCACTTTATTTTGTCAACGACATTACTTTTGACGTAATTTACATAGCAACTGTATGCTCAGATCACAGCACCTCTGACAGCGGCCAAGAAAAATTGATGACTTTAAAGATTTAATTCCATCTACAACTGGAACTTTTGCCATTCGTTAAGGGTGTTTAGTAAGGGTGTGGCAGACATTTTCGGTGCCGCTGACCAGAGTCGAGCAGTTTCACTTTGACCGTTTGATTGATCAAGTAACATTAAAAATCTATTAGAATTGCATTCAGTTAAGGCCATATACTAGCACTTAATTCTTGTAAGTCACTACTGCAAGTGAAAACAGTCAATAAACAACGTTTTCTGTGAGAAATGTATTGTCGAGCTCACGTGCACACACTGCTGTCGATGTTCTAACGCTAACATTTTGCCCTCCCAACTTACAGCTCAGTGTCTGACGGACTACCTTGCTCTTGGATATGGAGTGGCAGGCCCTACCTTGCTCTTGGATATGGAGTGGGAGGGACTACCTTGCTCTTGGATAAGGAGTGGGAGGCCCTACCTTGCTCTTGGATAAGGAGTGGCAGGCCCTACCTTGCTCTTGGATAAGGAGTGGCAGGCCCTACCTTGCTCTTGGATATGGAGTGAGAGGCCCTACCTTGCTCTTGGATATGGAGTGAGAGGCCCTACCTTGCTCTTGGATATGGAGTGAGAGGCCCTACCTTGCTCTTGGATATGGAGTGAGAGGCCCTACCTTGCTCTTGGATAAGGAGTGGCAGGCCCTACCTTGCTCTTGGATATGGAGTGAGAGGCCCTACCTTGCTCTTGGATAAGGAGTGGCAGGCCCTACCTTGCTCTTGGATAAGGAGTGGCAAGCCCTACCTTGCTCTTGGATATGGAGTGGCAGGCCCTACCTTGCTCTTGGATATGGAGTGACAGGCCCTACCTTGCTCTTGGATATGGAGTGGGAGGTGTCCTCTTTGAGCTGCAGGGCCTCCTCCTTCCCCTTATCAAAGCCTGTGGGGAAGGAGAAAAAGAAGGGAAGAGGGAGCGAGAGAAGTAGAGAGGAAGAGAAGACTGTTAGCAGTTCAAAAACATCATCTTGGATCTTTCTTTGATGTCCCCTCTGCATTTGAATGGATCTCTATGGGAATTGGGGGTTGAAAGGGGCTACAATTGTTATACGGTTCACCCGATATGGATGTCAAAACCCTCAAATTAAAGCTAAAAGTCTGCACTTTAACCTCATGGAATAGCTGGGGTGAGGTTGAGAGGTTTACCAGAAGGCAGCAAACGACAAAGTAAGGACACTCCAAGACTGAGCAACAAAGGGGAGAACTGGGAAAATACACAAACAGACGAGGATCAGGTGACAAAACTGATAACATTATTAGTTGATTAAAATTATAGTTCATGTTTTTAATAATAAATTAAAAGCTATTTAAATAAACATTGTCATATGTTTATTTGATTGCAAAATGTACATCTTGTAATCAAAACGTGCCGATATTGGCAAAAAAACAGTATTATTAGTTAGTTTTGAACCACTTGCCTTATCTACGCGATTGTACTTGATCCTTCCCACTTTTGCTTCCAGGACACCTTATCATGCTACCAGTTGCTTGCCAAGCAAGGAGTTTCCCAAGTGCCAGCTGTAGGCTAAATGGCCGACTAGACACTACGCACCTCTGTTTGGCCAGCTACTTTTAGACAAATATAGATTTTACCAAGTAATTTTGTAAAAATTATGTCATCGGAACATTTTTCTCCCACTTGCCAAAACCTCTAGCTGGCTACTTTTTTTCACCTGGCTGGCTACATAAAATTTTGGAAAGCCCCCCAGCCCAAGGCTGTCGCCAGGCAACTTTAAGAAGTAGCACTGATGTAAGTGCATTCATCAAGAGTGGCTTACGCAACATATCTTTTCCGTTGATAAGGCAAGTGGATTCCAGTCCACCTCTAACATGAGTCCTCTGATTTGAAGGACCCACCAGGGTGCAGTGATACATCCAGCCCCAAGGGGGCGCTTGGCTGAGATGAACTTGCTGCCTTACCCTGGCTGTAGCCGACCCCTGTGCTGAGGGTCGGGCTGCTTGGCGGGTCTCTGCTGGGAACCTGCAGGCTGTCCTTCCCGTGTCGTGCACTCATCTTGCCAGGGGTCAAAGGTTGTGTGTTGTCTCCAGACATTAAGGCACCTGCAGACGAGAGGGCAAGGGAGGTGAGGCCAGAGTTCATCACAGGCCAGCAGGAGGCTCATACCCCTTCCATACACAAAACTCAGGATCGACACAGGATATTGAACACAGGTTCGACCCACGTTTGACCAATTCACACCACACTATGGTCACAGGGTGGCAGTGTAGTATAATGGTTAAAGAACCAGCCTTGTAACCGAAAGGTTGCAGGTTCGATTCCCAGGTAGCACACTGCCATGGAACCCTTGAGCAAGGTACTTCACCTGAATCGCTTCAGTATATATCCAGCTGTATAAATGGATAAATGTAAAAAAGTTGTGTAAGTCGCTCTGGATAAGAGCGTCTGCTAAATGCCTGAAATGTAATGTCACAGGTAAGTCCCGGGTCTTTGCCGTTCTCACAAGACCCAGTCCCACAAGTTTACTTCTGTACACGTTACGTTTTTCACCAGCTAATATCCTCCAGCAAGTTTGGTAGCCATGCAGCTGGCTAGCAGACACAATGTAGTTTGCACGGTTTTTTCAAAAACAAATTTCAACCGAAGTATGCCAACTGTGTATATCCGCACAAGGTCTGAATACGTGATTGTAGGGTGACTGAAGGGTGACTGAAGGGTGACTGACTTCTGCTGCCTTTTCATTACAGTGATCATTTGCTGCAATGTTCTCTGTATTGAACAGTGTTGAGTATTGTATTAAGGCACAAAAGCCAATAAAATTTTCCATTTTATTCAATTTTTATTCCAAGTCTGCCCGAACAGTCAACCTTCTGAATTTCCATTTAAAATGTTAAGATTGATCTGCATGATAAACGATTCCGACAGTGGGATGGATAGCTAGCTGTGTGGAAAAGCTGATCCTCTGAAAGCATTATGCAGTCTCACAATATGAATTTAAGGGACTTATCAAATAACCCTCACCACCAGCTCCACCTCCACCACCACATCCACCCTCACCACCAGCTCCACCTCCACCACCACCACCACATCCACCCTCACCACCAGCTCCACCACCACATCCACCCTCACCACCAGCTCCACCTCCACCTCCACCACCAGCTCCTCCACCACCACCACCACCACCACCACCAACGGCTGCCTACACCACTCTCGCCTCCACTACCAGCTCCACCACCAGCCTCACCTCCACCACAAACTCTACCACCAGTTGCCTACACCTCCACCACCCCTGCTGTGGGGAAATACTTACTTGTGACGGGCTGGTCCCAGATCTCCACATGGTGCTGGAAGCAGGGAGTGAACAACAAAGAGAGAGCGAGAGAGAGAGAGAGAGGAAGATATATATATATATATATATATATATATAAGTGTAGGGTGGGGGTTGTGTGATGGAAGCACCATGTGGCAGCAATGAGAGCAGTGAAAAATGAAGAAAGGAGGAAAGAACAAAACAGAAACAGACCACATTAGAACACTCACTCACTCACTCACTCACTCACTCACTCACTCTCACACTCTCACACTCTCACACTCTCACTCTCACACTCACACTCACAGCCACATATGACACAAAACAACACACCACAGTACAGTGAGTGTTATGAAGCAAGAACACACTGGTGAGCTCAGCAATAGCAAAGAAAAACTTTGTAGACCACAAAAGACCACTGTAGTGGACGACCGAAGAATACTTTCAATTGTGAAGAAAATCTCTCTTTCAGCTGTCGAACTGATAAAAAACACTCTCCAGGATGTAGGCGTGAGACTACACCAGCATAACCTCAGAGGGTTCACTGCAAGATGCAAACCACTGGTAAGCCTCAAGAACAGAACGGCCAGGTTAGAGTTTTCTGAAACAGTAGATTAGAAAATTGTAGAGTTCTGGAACTAACGCTTATGGACAGATGAGAGGTGTACCTGTACCAAAGTGAAAAGAGAAAAGTTTGGAGAAAGAAAAGAACTGCTCATGATCCAATGCACCCCCCTCATCTTTGAAACATGTGTAATGGCTTGGGCATGTATGGCTGCCACTGAAACTGGGCTACTTCATGATGTGACTGCTGGCGGCAGCAGCAGGATGAATTCTGAAGGGTACAGGAAGATCTTATCTGGTCAGATCCAACCAAATACATAAAAACTCATTGAACGGCTCTTCATCTTGCAGCATGACAATGACCCCAAACACACCGCTAAAGCAACCAATGAGTTTTGCAGGGCCAAAAAGTGGAATGTCCTTGACAGTCAATCACCTGACCTGAATCCAACTGAACATGTGTTTTACTGGCTGAAGACAAGACTGGAGGCAGAAATCCCCTGAAATAAACAGGAACTGAAGATGGGTAGAGTGCAGGGCTGGCAGAGTATCAACAGGAAAGATACCCAGTGTTTGGTGATGTCAATAGGCTGCAGGCGTCAGGCATCAAAGGATTTTCAACCAAGTACTAAATATGTCAGCTTTATTTAAGACTGTTAATTTGTCCAATTACTTCTGGTCCCCCTAAAATGGGGGGACTATGTATAAAATGGGCTGTAATTGCAACTTGGATCACTGGATATGGATGTAAATACTTTTACATTAACCCCTTTACATTTAGTCAATTCTCACCTATTTAGGGGGTGTTCACCTATTTAAGCCTTTATAAAACTCCAGGTGTGGGCATCACAGATACTTGGATAAGTACATTTTCATACTTTCAAATAAAGTCCCATAAATGCAAAGAAATCTTGGCAAAACTGCTAAATAAAGTTGTTTTTCTTCAGTCTACAATGAAATACTGAGAGCTACAAATGTATAACTATACATTTTCTGGATCATACACGCCATGTCCACAAGTGTGCAAAATCCAAGAGTGATATGCAGAACTACTGAAGATCTATAATGCAGTGAAGTGTAAGCAGTGTACCCAGCTGTCCCTTAGTGTCTCAAAATCTACCCAAAATAGATAAATTGTGCACTGTTGTAACTCATAAGATAATCATATATTTAACTACAAATCAACTGTTTTGACTCATGAAACTCATTGCATCATCATCTTTTCATCCTTATAGGTGAATAGATATCTATGGGTCCAAAAACCTATCCAAATCAAACCTATCATAAAATGAATAAAATACTTTTTGACCATTATAAATAATATACATTTGCCTCTTATGTTTTAGGATGAAAACATTGATCACACTCTCCCTCCTGGGTACACACCAGTAATCCACATGTCTTGTCTTATAGAAAGAGAGAGTGAGAGAGAAAGAAAGAGAGGGGGGGTAGAGAGAGAGAGATAGAGAGCCAGAGAAAGAAAGATGGACGGATGGGTGTACTCACCAGGACTGTGTCAGGTTCCCCCTGGGCATCAGTGCAAGGCTCCATTTCTCCCCAGCATCAGTCAGTCCATCAACAGCACCCAGTCATTTCTGCCAACAGAGAGCAATGGAGAGCAATGGGTAGGGAGCTGGGCTTGGAGCAGGCGGGACAAAGAAGTGTCTCAAATTCTGATCGGTTAATAGCGTTAAAATGGAGCGTTAAAATGTTCACTATGGATCGTAACTCAAAGTAAACACTTTTTAAAGCTTAAACATTTGAACTATTCAATCTGTGAATGTCATTATGTTTGACTTAACGTTGATGTGTGTAGCCTAAACGTCTACATCACATTAATTTTAATGTTAATGGTCCTCCGTCCAAGTAGGCTAAATTTCTCCCCCAAATCATACTAGTTCTACGTAAAAATACCAGAATATAATCTTTAACTCTGATAATTTTGAACAGATAGTTTTTGAGTTAAAACATATTTTGAGTTGTAAAACATCACAATATATTTTTTTAAATTAGGTGGCGAGTTTGGCTCATGGAATGATATGATAGGGACCGCCACAGACGGAATCAATACGGAGATGGTCTATAAAATTAAAAATACAAACAAACTAGCATAAATGCAATAATGATTTTGATGGCCAGTGATTCCAATTAAGCGTCATGATCGGGTAGCCTAACTGGTTCATTACACAATAGCCTATTCCTGTAAAAAAAAAACAATTCACCCTTTCAAAAAATAAAACAGCGCTACACACCCATTACTTATTCCAAGTTAATTGTAGCATTATCACGGGATCAAGACAACCGTACGCCATGGTTGGCCTTCAAGCTCCTATTCAGTAGTAGTCTATTAAATATATTCCTCTCCTAATAAATACACAAATGGAAGCACAATTCTGATGTCCAAAACTGCTGTATCTTGGCAATTGTAGCCTATAGTTGAAACCTTCTTCCAATCATATTCAGAGGCAACTTCCTTGTACAGCCCCCTTTACAGCTTGCTAATTAGCATTTAGCTACAACTAGTTTACTAGTGGATGTGCTAACTTAACTAGTTAAGTAGTGGACACGTTGGCTTTACTAATAAACTAGTGAAGAGAAGTGTATGCAACTACAACTAGTTAGGTGAATATATGCACTCTATGCAATTTACAAAGTCACACTGTTGCTACTTCACTTGTGAACTAATGCTTCTTTTAATTTTTGTTTCAGTTTTTTCCCATTTTCTCCCAATTTGGTAGCCAATTGAACCCCTATTCATCAGAAACAGGTACTATCACAGTGCATAATGGAGCATGAAATAGACAACTTCAATGACTGATTAATCTGTACAGGGGAAAAAATCATCACCATTTTCACTGAATACATTTGATAGTATGAAAGAGGATGTTTGCTACTTTATTTACAGAATATTATGTGAACCATACCAAAATAAAATTTTCAATTTGGGTGCCTCAATTAGCTTGATTTTTCAGAGATCAAATTATATTTCTAAAAATAATGTTAGATGAACACTTATCGGTTTCTAACTACAGGAAACATTTCAAAACAATCTGATAGTGGCTGTCGAAATCCACTTTGCTGTGAGAAATGACGTGGAATGATGTGCAATGCTGTAAATGGCAGTTAAGTGGCTTTGGGGAAGTCTGTGCTCACAGACTGCAGTGATAATGCTGTGGCTTTGGGTAAGGACGTGTGTTCACACACTACAGTAAATATTTGCCAAATGAAACCATGTAAGATTTTGCCTTTATGACTCATTTGTGGTCACAGCTGCTCAGGTATTGTTGTATGTTTTTTGGCTGTGCCGTGGAACCCGAGGTAAACGTAAACGTTTCCCTATGGGCCTTTAACGGGGTGCCAGGGCATGGTGGGTGCGGTCGCAGTAGCAGGCCGCTGGAATTTCACCCTCCCACATGACCGTCATTTCATACAGTAAGCCGGCTGCCCCTCAGGCTCGCCTGCATTTGTGCAGCTGGGAATGCGAGATGCATGTGAACGTGCAACCTGCTGCGCAGACTAATGCAAGCCTCACCAACTGGGCTAAGATGCATGCAGATTGGCGGGGTTTCTGGGTAGGGGGGCGTAGCTTCTGGACAGAATGGCAGGGCTGCAGGGACAGACAGGGCCCAGCTTGTATTCCTCCTGTACTCTTGTGTCAGTTGGACATCTGAGCCAGCTGATTTTTTGGAATGATTTTCAAAAATCTGCATTAGAACGTTCAGGTAAGAACATTCTCATACATGATCTTACACCGGCTTAAAGCTGGAGTATGCAAATTGTTTTTGAAAAATATAGGGGATCTGTCATGCATAGTTGGTAGCAATCATAGAAAGAAATGTTGAGAGAAATCCAGCACCATACACTGTGTTCACACTCACAAATGAAGCTCACTCGAAAATGAGTAAACATAGGTGCTCATTTTAGAAGGTGGCGAGATGTTCAGAAGCAGATTGGTTTAAAGACAGACATGGAGCTCCCATTGTTTCTATTGGACAGGTAGGTAAAGCTTTCAATACCAATTTACCTGGCCTTTTCTTGCCAGCTAACTGTAATTACCTATAATGAATAGTAGCTAGGTTGTCATTATTGATAACATAACTCATTTGGCAGAAAGTTCTTGGAAGAAGGAAATGTTTGCCAACATTATCTGCCATATAGATTGCATTAGCTAGAACCAGCTACTCCGCTATAATCACGCATGCCAGCAGCAGCCAGATAATGCCTGGTTCAGACTAACGCTACACAAACTCAGTGTGATTGGTCCGTTGTCCGAGACACGGCAAGTTTTATGATGCTCTGATCACCAAATCTGACAGTGGGACAAACAGGTCTTGTAGCCTGAGCTAAGACTGGGTGAGACTAAGACTGAGCTAAGACTGGGTGACTGTCCATTAAAGATAATACCACAATACCGTCATACATAATATCGCCCCACCCCCCCTCGCCCCGCACCCTGGAAAAACACCTCAGTTTTTGTTGGAATACAGTAGAACTATCCGACACTCTCAGGGAATCAATGGTACTGGTAAGTAGAAGTAGTACAGCCGGCCGCAGTGCAAGTACGGAAGTGTTTCTATAGTGGGAAAAAAACGAATCTAAAATTTACATTATTATTAAAGTTTGGAGAATTAACTACTCACAGTTGTCAATTAAATAGCCCACATTTTGGATTGCATTGTAAAGCAAAGACGAGCGGTTCTTGGGGTGAGCATAGCTCCACAAAGAAAGATGTAGCAAAATTATTATTATTATTACCGATCAGCATGTTGAAAATAATTAGTAAAAATTGGTCCAAGTCGAAACCTCCCCCTTCGCCGAAGTTATGCTTTTATATGCAATAGCCTTTCCTGGTGTTGGTGTCATGGCCATTATTTCTTCTGTTGAGATGAAGCATTAAGTTTTAAGACGAGCCAAAAACATTCTAAATAAAAATGCACGTGTGAACACTACAACACGGTCCACTTAATTTATTCATTTTGATAAATAGCCTGTTTTCTCATTTTCGTTTTTAGGTATTTTTTTATGAGTGAACCCATGTTATGATATAACATTTTACATTCAAATTATTTGCAGTGACCCCTCAAAAAGGCCCAATAAATAAAAAACCAAAGATGATTTATGTAAGTTTTACAACCCTACTGTGTGAATATAATAAGCCATCATGCTTATATTCATTTTAAAACATCAACATAGAAGCTACACAAATACACTGTATAACTAAATTTTATTTATAAATCACAAAATATCAATGTTAAAGGTGTGGTGGTTATGAGAGCAGCTTCCTTTCTAGCTAGCTTCTTCCGGTGTCAACGCAGCACATCGAGATCTAGTTTATCGTGATCCAAAATCCCATAGTGACCCTCTGACTATAGCCTGCGACTACACGTGTAGTGTGAGTGCCCTAGGATGGAGACGGTTGTTAAATGTGAGATGCTCTCAGTTGTTCCGATTTGGTTAGGATTTTGAAAGTTGTGTTGTGTACTCAAGGCATTAGCTGCTGTTCCCTAGTATTAGTTGGGAGCGCATCGGCTAAATTGTTGTTTGCTAATGTTAGTCGGCTGTTGTTCTCCAATGTTAGTTAGCAGCTTTTTGCCTTATTGCTATGTAACCAGATCTGCTAGGCCGAGAAATAACAATGTAACACAATGAATCTGATTGCAGTCACTTTGTGGAAAATGAGAAGCTTTTACCAACATCTTATCAGAGGCCAATGGCTGATTGTATTAATCTACTCATATTGTATACAACACATTATCCCAAATTTTCTCTGGAAAAGGGTGTCCACTAAGTAATTAACCATAACAAAGAAATATGGTGATGTGTCGCACAATCACCCCTCAATTTGCTAGAGTAGTTTATTCTTAATTTAATATCTCGTACGTTACGCAATAGAATGCTTCGAAATTTGTTCATATAACCTATAAATAGATACTCTTTCTACTGAAACAAACAAAATGATATTAACCTCGAGAGAAAATTGAAATGAAATTTGTTTTAATCACCTTTGTAACACCAAATGGAGGGGTGATTGTGCTACTGATCTGGTATGTAGGCTACATTTGAATGTACTTTTTATTTATTTATTTGGTGTTCACTAAATTGACTAACAGCATACTAATTATAATAAATTAAACTAAGCTTCAAAAAAAGCTCAGAAAAACACGTCTGTTCCATACATGGCCCACCCTCACACTAATAACACCCTTTCCTATGTACATTGAGTCTTTTTAACTTATGTTTTTATATGTCTCATGTTTTGTGTTGACTGACTGTCTTTATGCTTACCACATGAGAAGTTTCCCTGGAAAAATAAAGTTACTTAGATTTATTTATTTTTTTATTGATTTTGAAACATGGACAATTTAAACAAAATAATTAAATAACAATAACAAAGACTAAAATATGCAAACCGAAGAAAGGTGAAAAAAATCCATACTGGTACAAGGACACCTCATTCACTCCTAATCAGAGTTAAACCGCAAGTTAGGAACTCGTGGAAACCGTATTTGACAGGCAAATAACCTACCCCTTCAGACCACAATCTGGGAAAGAGAAAGAGGGCATGGAAGTTTCCATCAAAGGCAAAGGATCTTCTATATTTAAAATTAGGCAGGTCACTCGTGCGCACACAATAATCAGCCGACCGTGAGCTGTGCACAGAATTTGAAATATTTTGATTTCAAGTGTGAAACTAGGAGTAACTTTGTAACATCGTAAAATATTTTCCAAATGGAAAGATAAAGTAGGCAGTTATAAAGCTAAGAGTTTTCCCTCTGCTGTGATACTTTGGGTTTGTGAATTGAATACAAAATAAAGGTTTGGGGAAACAAAAGGATGTGCAAAAATGACTAAGTCCAGCTAATTCATATGCATAATTGTTTTAGAATTTTTTTGAAGGCGCAGATATGTTAACATGGATTTCCCCAGTACTATAAATAGTCCCTACGTCATCAGGATCATACCGGAATCGTCCATTTTTTTTGCGAGAATAGGAGTTTTAACAATCATTCAGAGTTTTAACAATACCACTTCCGATTCCGGTATGATCCTGATGACGTAGGGACTATTTTTAGTACTGGGAAAAATCAAGTCAACATATCTGCGCCTTGGAAATTTTTCAAAAACATTTATGCATGTTAATTAGCTGGACTTAGTAATTTGTGCACATCCTTTTGTTTTCCCGTTTTTTGAGGACCACTAATGAAAAATGAAATGCAGTTATAACTCACATTTTTTCTGTTCACTAATGCTTGTGGCACTAACTACAAGAAAAGTAACACTCCAACATATACCTATTCTTTATTCATCAACATTTTTATATTTAAAAAGTGAAAAAAATTATATTTTCACCAAAAATGCCTGAAAATGCTAAATAAAACATATTTTGAACATAACTTAAGAACCGAATGTCGCTTTTCAAAAATAATTTGTTTTGTGTTCCTTTCATCAAGCTGCTTAATTTAGTAGTACTGATACAACTTCTAAAAATGGTGTGACCTGCCTATTAAAATTCAAAATTTAAGGTCTGTGAAAAAGTGATGTTACACTACACTTAAGGCCTGATTCACCTTTACCGTGTGCAAAAACTTTTTGCGCAAGCAAAACCAATGACACAGCCAATGATTGGTCATGGTATTTGTTTTGCAATCTTAATTGAGCAAGAGGTTGGCTGTAACAAAAACCAGCATACACAAGAATCCCCCAGGACCGAGTTTGAGAACCACCGAGTTAGTGTAATGTTAGATTGCGATCAAAATGAAAAACAGTTAGGTATTTGCTTGTCTGTACACATTTAAATAAGGCATTAAGGTGTCAATAAATCGGACCCTAAATGCCCTATTTAAACGTGTACAGACGAGGGAATACCCAAATGGAATTGCAATTGTGGTTGAAACAAACCAGCATACAAAGGACCACTACACTAACTTATATCAGCCAGTCACAGAACAATTAGCCCAGCTTTCGTGCAAGTCCAAGCCATGACATCCATAAAAACTATTTTAACCTATTGCCTGATGATGGGATAAGCCAACTTGTTGGTGGTTGGACATCTGTGATGGAATGGTGACCTGTTTAGGGTGTATTCAGTGCATGCTGGGATAGGCGCCCCATACTTTCTGTGTGGTTGCGCCCCGAGGATCAGGGGTGAGATCCCCGGTCCTGCCAGATCCGAGCATGGCCGGTGCCCTGTGGGAGCGGCAATTGGCAGCCGCTCCAGGGTGGGGGGAGGGGCTCAGAGAGAATATAACCCGGTTAGATAATGGATGGATGGATGGACGGACGGTTGTTGAACGTGGCCGTATAACGTTCATTATACACAGGATCATTTGCTAAATTGGATATCTGGCTCAATGTTACATGCTCAATGTGACATTTATCTAACGTTAGCTAGGCTAACTTTAGTGACATAGGTTCAGTTGCATATTCCTGGTTAATGTCTATATTTATTCGAGATAGGCAATTCACTAACTCGGTTTGAAAGTAAAATGACTTTACTGACGAAATTATAGCCTTACCTACCAGACAGCAAAAAAATACCAATGTTAGCGAACTTATCGTAGTTGGCTAACGAGGGGGACAGGAGAATAACATTAGCTAGCTGTGTAACCAATAAATTACCATTACGAGTGTTGAACATTTCAACAGGAATGGTTTGCAAAGACCGAACAGCCAAAGCCACGTCGCTAACGTGATTCTTTTTGAAACGTAACCTTGGGCAACTTAGCATCCAACTAGGTAACGTAGCTAACGTTAGCTACATGATCTCATCGCACTACAGCACCAACATTCGCATCCCAGTCATTTTGTCAGATTCACTGTTACGTTAACGTTAGTAAGGTAACGATAAGCGTTTAGCACGCTAGAGCATCTAGACAACGTTAGCGAGTTAGTTAGCTAGCTAGCTAAGGTTAGTAACGTTAACCAAGATTGGAATTGATAAGGGGGGGAAAGCGGACTCTCCAGTCACTTACCTTGCTTTGCAATTCCTCGTGATGGTCTGGTGCAACTTTTAGAGGCAAATGACTGGCTAAGGTTTTCGCTTTTGCGGAACTGAAGAAATGTAAGGCCAGCTAGCGAATGGAGTAAAGTTACTGTGCTAGCTAGCCATTACTTCCATCACCTATTTCAACTGCGCGTAGCAAGCTAAGTTAGATAATGTTTTTATCTAACGTTACATCGCACTATGATCCAGTGCCTCACAAGCAATTAGCGATGGATTAGCTACAACCTTAGCTAACGTTAATCGAAACAACTGAAATCGTTTTGCTATATCTAGCTAGTTAGATAACATGCATTCCGGTCCACACAATTCATGCATTTGCCTAGTTAGCCATGTAGCCTACTGCTGCTCTTTGCTTCGTCTCGTTAAGTGGGCAGATAGGTTAGGTTCGTTCGTAAAAGCTCTCTTCCTGAGAACACTAGTCTACATGTCGATGACTCGATGGTCGATTAAAATGCCTGCTTCTGGCTCGTTCATATCATCGTTCGACGCTCTAAAAATGATCTGTAATAGGTAAACGAATGCATTGTGTGCGTGTGTGACAGAATGTCATAGCAGGCTTAATTCTTTCGTGATAAAACGTGTAATAAATGTCATGCGACGCAGTGACAGAGATACGGGCCACATAGACTAGCCTATGTCTGCATTTTTCATTTCAGAAAATATTATCAATTGGAAATAGGCGACATCTAACGGTTATCTCTTGGTACTTCGTAAAACCATGGCCATCAATTTGATAACTACAGGAGGCTTAGGCTACGAGGCCGTATTTCACAAAACGGGATTAATCCTCATGCGACTAATGCAAGCCAAAATTAATTGAAACTTTTTTATTATTTAAAATGTCATTATACATGTACAAATTATTTCATAATAGTAATATATTTTTCCTTACAGTTACTTCACACGTTGAACGTTCTAAAATCAGATACTTTCTGTATTTCAGTCATATTATGGTTAAGAAAAATGGAACCTTCATCCAAATTAGACAAATGTTAAAATACCATAACATTAATATTGTAATTATTGGAACTATTGAGTATTTTGTTTATTTGTTCTAAACCACAAATAACGAACCTTTATATGAGAACAATAACCTATTTAATTTAATCTCATTATAAGAACAGTTTTGTATTTTTAAAATGTCCATTTTTAAATTTATTTTTTGCATTTTTATGGGTGCAAAGATTTGTATTTTTTTTCCATGTCTCAAAATAAAAATGACAACTACATTGACCTGTATTTTACATCCCAGCTAACAGGGGACGTCCTGGGGACATTTTGAGACGTTAAAGGGACTTCATTTTGTTAGCTGGGATGTAGTCGGTGCACACAGGTCATTCCAGACAAAAATATATTTTCACATTTAGACATATTTACACTTTCCCCCCTCAGTCTAGTGCTGATCTCATGACCCACTAGACTGTCAATTTGCATGCGTTATATTTATCAGAAAATAAACATGCATTTGTATGTCAAAGAATACACCTTCATGCTGTATTCATTATCACCAACTCTGATGTTGAGTCCACAACAAAACATAGTATCACACAATGGGCCATAGAAAGACATTTCTCACTATAATGTCCATATGTATAACTTAAATATATACAATGTGTTATAAAGTATATTATATGTTATATATACCCAAATAGAAGATTGTTTATTTTGAGCATGGTTTTACCAATACATTTCAGAGGAAATCAGCAGAGAATTTGGTGATACATATATGTCTTTGCCGACAAATGAACTGCTAAAAATATGCAGAATAAAATTCACCTCCCCCATCTATAGGTATGCATCACTGGATATCTGGTCCCCACAGAAACATGAATTCGAATACATATTCCTTTCACATAGGTGGAATTAGTTGATATGATATGACCCCAAAATATATGTCATCACCAAGACCTACATTTATTGAAGACAATTTAATTGAAAAAGTGAAGAAATTTCAGAAGAATCAAATAACCTAAGAGGTATGAAAAAAAGATTTGACCCCAGCTGGTCGCTTGAGGGTTGAAAAGTTTTAACAGAACAATGGCACAAGCTCGGCTGTATACAGGGAACATGCTTAAATACACATACACTGCCCCTGCCCAAGAATCCGTGTGTCCGTCTCTCCATTTTAATATAGCCCAAGTCAAAACCATACAAATCATTCAGAATGCTTCTGCTAGAGTTTTAACTAAAACCAGGAAGACAACACACATTACTCCTGTTTTAAAGTCCCTGCACTGGTTACCTGTTAATTTTAGAATTGATTACTGACATGCTTCCTAAATATGTTCCTAGCAGAGTCGTCAGATCTTCTGACTGTTCTTTACTAATTCCAAAATCCAGGACTAAAACCCATGGCGAGGCTGCTTTCAATGGTTATATGCCCCCCTGCCACTGGAATAGTCTCCCACTTGCACTAAGGGCAGATGAAATGGTAGAGATTTCATCTCAAGACCCACCTCTTTAGCCTCGCTTTTACATAGGAACATTCATTCATAGACATATGTCCATGTCCTTCTCTTTCATTTAATTTTATTCTCTATATCAATTGCTTTTTATTTAATTGCTTTACTTGTCATTCTTTATCAGATTTTTAAAATTGATTTTATTCTCTTCCATATCTTTTATTTTTAATTTCTCCTCTTCCAATGTAAAGCGCATGAGCTATACAAATAAAGATTGAGTAAGTATGGAGATAATTTAGTGTCAAAACTTAAAAAGAACACATTTTATAAATGGCCTACAATTCGCAAACAAGCAGTTACATCGCCTCCACTCATATAATATGAATGGAGGCAAAGTAATCACGTGAGAAATTGCTTTCTGTGTGGCTACAGTGTACACATTTGGTAGATAATGAAGACAAAGCAAATGACGAGACAAACCTGTAGTCTATTGTGTTCATAAGTTTAAGGAAAACATGATGAAATAACTTACAAATTGTTCAACAAACTGATGGGCTTAAGGAAAAATATTTTTAACAAGAAGAAGAAACAATAGCAGCTTGTTATAATAACCAGCATAGCTACACAGGGGTAGGCTAGCCTACTCCAGGACCAAGTTTGGGAACCACTAGATTATGAAATAATATTGATAACATCCATCTAGCTAGCTCTGGCAAATTCAGATAATGTGAGTTCACTACATTAAGACATTCACACCTCCAGCTAGCTCCCACACACAGCTTGGAAAATTAACTTAAAATCCCACACACAAAGTCCGACCCACCACCACAACAGGCTCTGGAAAGTTGTCATCTGTTTCTGGAGTGGATGGAGCCCTGCCCCCCTGATCGTGTTGCTGGGCTCCTCCAGGCGATGATGGTCGGGATATAGAGCCAGGGGTCCACACAGTCCCTACACGAACCAAGCTGTTTCCCTGGAGCCCACTGCTGACACCACTGTAATAATCCCAAGCAAGGCCAATTTGCGAATAAATGTTTTATTCCTCTCTCACAACAGGCTACCATATGGCTGTAGCCTACGCCAAAGTAACACACACACACAAACCCTTTAAAAGATAAAACACGAACAACTCCTCTCACACTGCTGTCTCGAGACACTCAGAGAAAAAACAACCGTCTTTTCTGGAACACACAGGGCCCCCTCCTAAGTAACTAACTTATTTAACATTCACAGGAGCTATGAAATATTAAAAAATTGCACAGAACATCGATGCGCTAAAATAAGTGCAAATTAAAGTCACGTGATTCACAAATGGAAGACATTTTTTTGTACTTGTAAAACATTTTGTCTTTGTGAAGCTTGATGTATTAGAAAACTGCTTTATACTTGCAAAACAAATTGTGTTTGATGTTTGTAAAACAGTGTTTGTTTGTGAATTAGTATATCACACAGAACATCTGTAATAAAGTAGTGCATTCGTGATTCACAATGTTTAGTCTTTGTGAAGCTTGATGTATTAGCATTTGCAAAACTGTTTGTTTGCAAATAGGACATTTGTAAAACGTGTTGTGTTTGTTCAGTTTTGACACAAAATTAGCCCCAATGTGTCTGTAGTATAAATAAAACAATCCTTTCAGCACCCTGTCAGGAGGGGTCAGGACCATTCCACTACACATAATTCAAACTTTCTTCCAAATAGACACTACATTCCAGAGTCTTATATAACTTGATTTATTGTAAAAAGATTTGCATGAATATAAATACCCAGGCTGATCGGCTAAGCATACATATGTTAAAAACACTCTCAATCACACGGTCCAGTCTATGTCCGCCAATTTCATGCTCACCCACGAGACGTAAAACAGGTCCGTTAATGACAGAGACAAAACATAACAGCAGCAGCAGCAGCAGCAACCATGAAAGTTCAGATAACCCCCCCTTTATGCTTTTCTCAACCCCACCCAGTGTGGGCCTAAATGTTGGGCTCCGCCCCCCTGAGAGATATTTTTCATGGTCAACATCGGCCTCTGCTGGTTTTATTTAATCATTACATCTGATGCTGGTTTTACTTAATCATTACATATGACCCTTATTTTATATGGTAGTCTTGATGAAATGCCATGTTTTAATTATATCAGAAACAGCCTGGCCATGGTTTGACCATAGTAGTTCAATACATAATAATACAATGCTCTGCTGGGTTAAATAATATTAACTATAAGCTTTTCCAATGCTATTTTCCACAGGTGGGTGCTTTATGAACCAAAGACAACATCTTCCCCTATAACATGAGAAATTATTTTGTAGTAATATAGTCCTCAATACTAATGTTTGTAAAGAAAAAGAGAAATGTTTTTTTTGGATTTAATAAACTCTAACAAACTGCACACACACACATTTCCAAGGCTAGGGTGCTAGACGTTTTAACGAGCAGGCCCCAAGGAATGTTAGGGAGTCACTCATGTTATCTCTTCAGACGGGCTAGGAACATAAATGTGTATTCATCTAGTTGCCCGTGTGTGTGTGTGTGTGTGTGTGTGTGTGTGTGTGTGTGTGTGTGTGTGAATGGGTCCATTACCTCCTTTTTGAAATAAGTATGCATATGAACTAAAACGGTCTCTGGGAAATTAGGGAGAATCGTATTCTGTTAGATTGTGTTTTGCAATATAGCTGTTTTTTGCTGAGAGCGAGTTTTTCCCTTGTATTTTCCTGCGTGTGGGTGTGTGTATATGTCCTTGATTTAAAGGTGTCGAAGATGAGATCATTCTGTGTGCCTAGCTTGGGACAGTCATCCATTGACCAATGCCGATAAAAATAATGAGCTTGTTTTTCTGGCGTGAGTGTATGCCCTTGAATGTGAGGCCATGAATGTGTGATGTGTGCACCTTTAGATGGGCCTTTAGAACTGTTTTTGCAATTCATCCTATCACAAAAAAGCATCTTCTTATTGACACAATTGTTTCATATAGAAGGCCCTACAGTGGTTTGTAATGATATATAATATATGTATAATCTATATTTTTTTCACTACATGCCAAAAGTTACATGATTCACAAATGGAAGACAGTATTTTTTGTAAAATATTCTGAGTGTGTTTGTGAAGCGTGTTGTAGGTTATTAGAAACTGTTTTGTATTTGCAAAACAATTTATGTTGGTTTGATATTCGTGTTTTTCATTTGCCAAACACACCATTTGTGCGAATCGTAGGGCATTTGGAAAACGTGTTCGGTTTGTTTGTTTAAGATTTGTCACCAAATTAACTCCATAAGTAGCCAAGTCAAGGCATCATGAACTTGCGAAGTTTAAGATGTTTTCTTCCCGCGAAGCTGGATGGCTGTGTCAAGGTCTTTAAAAGAAGGGCTGTTGGAGAAATGGAACGGCGGGTTGCTGCAGCCTGCAGCTGTGGAAGAAGAAACACTGCGTCCTCACGTGACGGAAGAGGGGCTCCCGCTTCATTACCCGAAACAGCACGGCCATCCGCACCTCTACGTTCAGTCCACTGGTGAACCCAGCAAGCTGAAAGAGTTCCACTTCTCCAACATAAAGACGGAGGACTGCGTGGAGAGGAAGGTCAAATACGTGTTGCCTACGTCGCAGTGGTGATGTCGGAAGGCAAGGTGATTTCAGGTGTCCACTGGACTACGGCTGGAAAACGCTCAGATAAGTAGGCCTACAAGAACAGGCAGGATATCCTTGCGGTAAAGTCAACCAGACAGAACTCGAGGTGCAACTTCCAGGACACAAAATTATTAGAAGCGTTATGACACCTCTGGTAAACGAGCTGTGAAGCATGCACGTGCATATACAGGTGCAGCTCAAAAAATTTGAATATTGTGAAAAAGTTCAATATTTTTTGTCACTCATGTCAGAAAGTGAAACTCATATATTATATAGATTCATTACACATAGAGTGAAATATTTCAAGCCTTTATTTCTTGTAATTTTGATGATTATGGCTTACAGCTAATGAAAACCCAAATTCAGTGTCTCAGAAAATTTGAATATTACATAAGATCAATAAAAAAGGATATTTTAAACAGAAATGTCAGCCTTGTGAAAAGTATGTTCATTTCTATGCACTCAATACTTGGTTGGGGCTCCTATTGCATGAATTACTGCATCAATGCGGCGTGGCATGGAGGCGATCAGCCTGTGGCACTGCTGAGGTGTAATGGAAGCCCAGGTTGCTTTGATAGCAGCCTTCAGGTCGTCTGCATTGTTGGGTCTGGTGTCTCTCATCTTCCTCTTGACAATACCCAATAGATTCTCTATGGGGTTCAGATCAGGCGAGTTTGCTGGCCAATCAAGCACAGTAATACCATGGTCATTGAACCAGCTTTTGGTACTTTTGGCAGTGTGGGCAGGTGCCAAGTCCTGCTGGAAAATGAAATCAGCATCTCCATAAAGCTTGTCAGCAGAAGGAAGCATGAAGTGCTCTAAAATTTCCTGGTAGATGGCTGCGTTGACTCTGGACTTCAGAAAACAAAATGGACATGGCACCCCAAATCATCACTGACTGTGGAAACTTCACACTGGACTTCAAGCAACGTGGATTCTGTGCCTCTCCACTCTTCCTCCAGACTCTGGGACCTTGATTTCCAAATGAAATGCAAAATTTACTTTCATCTGAAAAGAGGACTTTGGACCACTGAGCAACAGTCCAGTTCTGTTTCTCCTTAGCCCAGGTAAGACGCTTCTGACGTGGTCTCTGGTTCAGGAGTGGCTTGACACGAGGAATGTGACATTTGTAGCCCATGTCCTAGATTTGTCTATGCGTGGTGGCTCTTGATGCACTGACTCCAGCCTCAGTCCACTCCTTGTGAAGCTCCCCCAAATTCTTGAATGGATTTTGCTTGACAATCCTCTCAAGGCTGCGGTTATCCCTGTTGCGTGTGCACCTTTTCCTACAACACTTTTTCCTTCCACTCAACTTTCTATGAATATGCTTGGATACAGCACTCTGTGAACAACCAGCTTCTTTAGCAATGACCTTTTGTGGCTTACCCTCCTTGTGGAGGGTGTCAATGACTGTATTCTGGACATCTGTCAAGTCAGCAGTCTTCCACATGATTGTGTAGCCTATGGAACCAGACTGAGAGACCATTTAAAGGCTCAGGAAACCTTTGCAGGTGTTTTGAGTTAATTAGCTGATTAGAGTGTGACACCATGAGTTTCCAATATTGAACTTTTTCACAATATTCTAATTTTCTGAGACTGAATTTGGGTTTTTATTAGCTGTAAGCCATAATCATCAAAATTACAAGAAATAAAGGCTTGAAATATTTCACTCTATGTGTAATGAATCTATATAATATATGAGTTTCACTTTCTGAAATGAGTGACAAAAAATATTGAACTTTTTCATGATATTAAATTTTTTTTAGCTGCACCTGGACATAGACCTCAAAGGGGGCTTGAGCATCTGCCGTTTGGTCTCCTATAGAGAAGCGTCCGTCCGAATGCTCGAAAAATGTGCCCTCCTTTCCTCCACTACCACCTCCTCTCCTAGCCTGCCCTGGAAACGGATCTTCGTATTTTAATCTAATGTTTCTGATTACATCTTAATTACGTATTAATGGTTACATATTAATTAATGTCTCAACGCAAACCGCAATGGTACATTGTCCGTATCAATCTTTTTTTCCCCACAGGAGAGGAATACGTTGTTCTAGTACAGCCCATGCTGCACCGCTATAGGCTCGTTGTTGTAGACACCGCCTCTTTTATGGCGCACGTACCTTGATTAATAAAGCCAGTGTTCACTTAGCAAGTTGATAACCACGTTCGTAGTACCGGTTAAGGCAGATTGCGGTGTTTATGCTTTCTGAAACCAGCTAACGCAAAGAAACCCTGGCTATATTAAACTTCCTTCGTATTATACCCCCTGGCCTATGGAGGTAGATTTCTATCAAAAATAAACAAGCACAAAAGTATAATCCACAATTGTATTTACCATCCACACACACACACCTCTCAACTTGTGTTTCGTAAATCATCATTTGCATTAATGCAAAAATTATATTCACAAATGCAAATAACAATTACAGATATGTTTCCAATGTTCACATGTATAAATCAAAAGCTTGGCTTGCGAACTGGCGAACCTACATTTGCCGTTCGAAGGACACGCTTAATCTGCTTGGATTTACGGACAGAATTTTGAAACAAATATTCTGCTGTTTTTCACCAAATATTTTAATTGTAGGTGAGGCTAATTGTCTAATTACCCACTCTCGGTCTGATTTCACAAGGTTTGCAGGTGTCTGCCCTAATCGCGCTAGTAGTCTAACGTGTAGCTACGAAATTATGTCCTCAGCCGAATGTTTTTGAACGCTCATGTCGCTTTCTCACGGAAGGACAGCTTTCTCTGAAACATGTAAATATGCTCATTTCCTGTGGTTTTATATTATAAATAAAATACGGCTCCTAATACACGCTTCACTAATACAGTCTACACCTGTACATTCGCAGGTTTATCCCTGCGTTTCTTCTTTTACTCCCGATATCACTGCAGCTTTCGTCTTTTTTGGGTGAGTAATTATTTTTATTATAATTATTATTTTTGCATGACTCGTTTGAACGACCCAATTTCATTGATTCATAGTGGAAGTACAATTACTATTATAATGTACAACTGTAGTGCAGCGGTGGACTCCATGTGATAGGTAAGCGATAAGTCGTTTTGACTGTAAATTGCACTGCTTTGAATGACCTTACGCATGTAGCCTAATGTTTTGCTTTTTTTAAAGTCATGAATTCGTTTGCCTATTCAGTTGCGCCTGAATTGATACACGTTGCCATTTCCAGGAAGCTGCAGCAGTCCTGTCTTCTCCGTCTGTTGGGTTATAAATGTCAGCGCCTCTGTGAAGAGGTAATGCGCAGTTCAAAAGTCTATAGACGAACCATTTGGTTTATTACTTCTCAAGCGCAATTTGTAACTTGAAACCTTTTTGTTTTTCCGGCGACTTTAGACCAGATATCGAAGTATGGTTGGACAGCACTGAAATGACAGCCATAGGAAGTGGAGGCAAATTTGTGTATTTGTCAGTTACGCCACTCGGTGTACATACATTACGCACAGAATATGGAGGAATATCCGAAGTGTGGAACTTTTCGATTGTTTCCGGTAAGCGGAATTTTTCAAGAACTCTCGATGTGTTCGTGACTGTGTAGTGAAGTGGGTTATCTACGAATTTTAAGACATCAGTAGTTTTAAGTTGAATTAAAGAAGCGGAAATCCATAACTCTTAAGATTAACTTAAAAAACGATGAATGTAACCGTTGTGGTGCTGCTTTTTCAAAGTAATGAGCTGCAGATTCTGTCTCAATCGGGGTTCAATAGGAAAGATTCTCAATAGTTGCAGCTGAAGACCTTCCTCTTTAATCACGGTAGATCAGGGGTTTTCAACCTTTTCTGATTCTTGGACCCCCACCCAGGCTCAAAGGCATCCAGGGGACCCCGTCATAAGTTTTTAAAAAGGGTTGTATTAAAATTTTATACTTTTAAATATTTCCCCAAATCTACATAGTCGTTGCATATCAATTCTGGCCAGGAACCCCCTACAGTACCTTCAAGGATCCCCTGTTGAAAACCCAGGCACTTTATAACTGTTTCAGTTAATTGCCTTATGCATAGCATGATTTGTGAGTTTATCATGGGTGATATTTTATTCTTTAATCAGTTTGACTACATTTCAATCCAACGGTGGCGCAGTGGTTAGTCATCTCACAAGACAGAGGTTCTGGGTTTGAGTCCTGTTCAGGTTCCTCTATGCGTGGAGTTTGCGTGTTCTCGTGTTTACATCGGTTTCCTCCCACACCAAAGACATGCATATCAGGTTTTGTATCCTCCTGCTATTGCCCTTGACCAAGGCACTGGCAGTAGTTGGGCCCCAGGTGGTGCACTGTAGCTGCACGTTGCTCCTAAGTAGTCTGGATGGGTAAAATGCAGAGGACAAACTATCCCACACTGTCAGTAAAGTAATTCTTTCTTTTTCAATTGGATACAGTGGCATGCCTGAATTTTTAAAGCATCGTAAAAAGATTTTAGGCCGGTTGCTGTTGCTGAGGGTTATTTGTGTGACTTTTACTATATCACCTTATCCCCATATGTCATGGAGAACATGGCATTTGTCTTTTTTCCCCCCACAATCTACGATTTAACTGTATACATTTTTTTTGTTGTCAATTCAAGGATAGTTGCACTAATGTGACAAAACACCAGAGTATTAGAGCTCAAACCAGATAATGCTCACCTCAGGTGACTTGTAAATTATAGTATGGTGATTTCTTAGTTTCATGCAGGTAATGTTGGCTTCATACAGTACAGACCCAATGTATGAAATATCACAAACATTTCCTCATTTATGATCAAACATTTATGTTGAATACACGATAATGAGCACAGGGGGGATGCGGATGCTGCTGAAAGCTGGAGTATGCAACTTTTGTTTTAGAAAAATAGAAGAGAGAGGCCGATTCACGTCGCAAACTAGTGAGATTGACCCTGCCAGTTCACCAACTAGAAATTTTACAACGACGTTAAGACGGCGGCGCTATTTCACACAAAGAAAGAAAAGGGAATTGGAAAAAGCTTGCACGAAGACTTACACTATTGGTGTAATTGTTGTTTTCCTGTTATTTTTTGTGCTATACATTTGATATTGTTATTTTTGCATTTTGAGTGCATTTCACATACTGTAGTGTACTCCATGAATAACGCACGCCTGGCCAACGACCTGAATGAGTTCTACTGTCGCTTTGAAAGACAATGGGACAGTCCTGACACCATCCCCCGTGACACCATCCACCAGCTTCAGCCCACCACCCCCACCTCAGCGACACCTCTGTCCTTACTGGAGAGAGATGTGAACAGGGTGTTCAAGAGAATTAACCCCCGCAAAGCAGCAGGGCCGGACTCTGTCTCCCCATCTACCCTGAAGCACTGTGCTGATCAGCTGGCTCCGGTGTTCACAGACATTTTTAACACCTCTCTGGAGACTTGCCATGTACCTGACTGCTTCAAGTCCTCCACTATCATCCCTGTCCCTAAAAAGCCAAAGATCACAGGACTTAATGACTACAGACCCGTTGCCCTGACCTCTGTGGTGATGAAGTCCTTTGAGCGCCTTGTGCTGTCCCACCTCAAATCCATCACAGGCCCCCTCCTGGACCCCCTGCAGTTCGCCTACAGAGCCAACAGATCTGTAGACGATGCAGTTAACTTGGCCCTCCACTTCATCCTCCAGCACCTGGACTCTGCAGGAACCTATGCCAGGATCCTGTTTGTGGACTTCAGCTCTGCCTTCAACACAATTATCCCATCTCTGCTACAGGACAAGCTCTTACACATGGGCGTGCCTGACTCCACCTGCAGGTGGATCACAGACTTCCTGTCTGACAGGAGGCAGCGCGTGAGGCTGGGGAAACACATTTCTGACTCCCGGACCATCAGCACCGGTTCCCCCCAAGGCTGCGTTATTTCCCCTGTGCTATACTCCCTGTACACCAACAACTGCACCTCCAGTCACCAGTCTGTCAAGCTCCTGAAGTTCGCGGACGACACCACCCTCATCGGACTCATCTCTGGTGGGGATGAGTCCGCCTACAGGAGGGAGATCGACCATCTGGCGGACTGGTGCAGTCAGAACAACCTGGAGCTAAATGCTGCAAAGACAGTGGAGATAGTGGTGGACTTCAGGAATAACCCAGCCCCACTCATCCCCATCTCCCTGAGAGACTCCACAGTGAACATTGTGGAGTCCTGCCGCTTCCTGGGAACCTTCATCTCCCAGGACCTCAAGTGGGAGCTGAACATCAGCTCCATCACTGGAAAAGCCCAGCAGAGGTTGTTCTTCCTGCGGCAGCTGAAGAAGTTCAACCTGCCAAAGACGATGATGGTCCACTTCTACTCTGCCATCATCGAGACCATCCTCACCTTCTCCATCACCATCTGGTACGCTGCTGCCACTGCCAAGGACAAGGGCAGACTGCAGCGTATCATCCGCTCTGCGGAGAGGGTGATTGGCTGCAACCTGCCATCTCTCCAGGACCTGTATGCCTCCAGGACCCGGAGGCGTGCAGGCAAGATTGTGGCCGACCCCTCTCACCCCGGTCACAGTCTGTTTGTAACACTTCCCTCTGGCAGGAGGCTGCGGTCCATCAGGACCAAAACCTCTCGCCATAAAAACAGTTTCTTTCCTTCTGCAGTTAGCCTTATCAACAAGGCCCGGGACCCCCTACGACACAGACACAGACTCTATCCCGCCTCATAGACACTTTACACTTTACACTTACCTACTTCCCACTGTACTTCTTGTTTATTTATATTTTTATTTTTACTTATATTTTTTATTTTTATTTTTATCTTGCATATATCATATTATATTGGTTGAAACTTTGCACTACTACTTGCACTACTTGTTTTTGTGTTTTGTTTTGTTTTATGTTTTATATTATATTATTTTATTTTATGTTTCATGTTGGTTTATGTAGCACCAATAAACCACAGTAAATTCCTTGTATGTAAATACTTGGCGAATAAAGGGATTCTGATTCTGATTCTGATTCTGAAACATTCATAGGTGGCTCAGTTATGGAATACATGCACCAATATGCCATGAAGTTTTTTTCTGATGATGGAATATTTTATTGTAATCTTATTGTATATAATATAGACTATGGTGTATTAGTATCTCCCTGGGCCATACTTGTCAATTAAGGCATGGAAAATACTCATTCCAATTTACTGTGCACTGATATGTGCTAGATCAGGGGTTTTCAAAGTGGGGGCCGCGGCCCAACGGGGGGCCGCCAGGGGGCGCCAGGGGGGCCAATTGGAAGGGAGAGGGAAATGGAAAATGCAAAAAAAAAAAAAAAAGTATTTAAAAATTTTATTTCAATTCATAAGATTACTGTGCCGGTTTAAAATAAGATATAAATTGTTATAAATCCTTTCATATTGAAATTAGGTCTTTGCCATGCCCTTCTTTCAATCGCAGCCAATAACTAACCGTCTGCCTGTCAGTCAAAGTGTTATGTTGAGCTGCTAACGGCCCGATTATGGAATCAAAATAGGGTCAAAAGTATTGTGTTTTGTATTAAGCTGTATGTTAGTTTTTTTTATATTTGCCAGTGTAATTTAAAAGTTTTTTTTTAAAGCCATTTCGCAATAGGGGGGCCCCAGCCAGAGGCTACGACTATTTGGGGGTCCTTGGCATGAAAAAGTTTGGGAACCCCTGTGCTAGATGAATGTTAATTTTTTCTTTGAGTGATTATTAATGGCAATGTTTAAAAAAATAAAAAATAAAAACTACAGAAAAATACCATCCCACGGCATGCAGCAAAATATTACATACTGTAGAGTACAGAAAGTGATGTTTTTTATTGAAGTACAAGAGTGAATTATTAGACTACATACAGTGAGCACCATAATTCATTGGACAGTGATACATTTTTTGTTATTTTGGTTCTGTACTCTAGCGCTCTGCAGTTTATAATTTACAGCAGTGAACAATTTAGCCATTTTGGATACATTTGGAGACGGTAAAGGACAACTGGCACTGCATCACAGATCTTTAGTAGTTCTGCATATCACCCTCAGCTTTCCTGGAGTGTATGATCCAGGAAATGTATAGTTTAACCTGTTTCACATTTGTAGCTCAGTATTTAAAAAAATAAACATTTGTGGTACTTTATGTTGACCTAAATTATGAAAATAAACTAATACAAGTTAGTATTGTAAATGGTACAACTGCCTTGCTTCATTTAAGCCATTTTCATAGTTTCTGTGATGCTCACACCTTGAGTTATAAAGCCTTAAATATAACTCCCCCTAAATAGGTGAGAATTTACCAAATTTTGCATGTGCACGAAGGGGATCAAAAGAAATGTTATTTCAGTGTACAGTTTCACATGAATAATGAAGCATGGTATTGTGATTAATGTTAACATTTCTTATTTTCTGTTCAAATTACATTTTAACCTGATAAAAGAGAGGTGAGCAGCTACAAGAACAGGGGGATATTCTAGGCGTTACACATTTACATACCAGCCACCTGCATCTCCTGACGTGCACTGATTGGTCAATCTGACCATATATTTATTACTGCATGCATTACTATTTGAGATTTGTTGTCATCAATGTTGTTGTGCATCATGCTCTGTGTATTATCCAATGCTACTTACACTTTTCAGATTCCATCAATGTGAGCAGCATACAAAGAACTGCAAGTGTACCCTCACCACTGTTTCCCAGCAAAACTATGGTGAGTATTACTGACATTTCAATTTGGCTGACAACTGTTGTCATCGTCAAAAATAGAAACTGCTAGACGTATGTTTTCCAAAATGTTGTCAGTGGCCTCAGGTTTCATGACGAATTGATAAATCGATTAAATTTAGTATTGCTGGCCACTAATTAACAAATACACTGCCTGGCCAAAACAAAAGTCGCACACTCTAATATTTAGTTGGACCGCCTTTAGCTTTGATTACGGCGCGCATTCATCATGGCATCATTTTGACAACCTTATGCAACGTCACATTTATTTCCAGAGTTGCATTAACGGGAGAGTCGAACCACTCATCCCAAAAACTTTCAATGGGGTTAAGGTCAGGACTCTGGTGGCCAATTCATGTGTGAAAATTATTCCTCATACTTCCTGAACCACTATTTCACAATTTGAGCCCCGATGAATCTTGGCATTGTCGTCCTGGAATATGCCCATTGATGGGATAACCTGGTCATTCAGTACATTCAGGTACACAGCTGACTTAATTTTATTGCTGCATAATGTTGCTGAGCCTAGACCTGACCAATTGAAGTAACCCCAGATCATAACACTTCCTCCAGAGGCTTGTACAGTGGGCACTATGCATGGCGGGTGCAATGGCGACTTTTTTTTTTTTTGGCCAGGCAGTGTACTTATGTAAAGATGGGAACTGGTCTTATGACCCAAAGGTTACAGTTTTGATTCCCAGGAAGGACCCTTGAACAAGTTACTTAACCTGAATTGCTTCAGAATACATCCAGCTGTAAAAGTGGATACCATGTATAAATGCTTAAACAATGTTTAAAGGATTCATCATTTAAAGGTTGTGCTATGCACAATTCTAAATGATGGGAAACAACATGGGGCCTGGGTTGAAAACGTGAACCTATCCTGTGGCTCTGGATAAGAGCGTCTGCTAAACTGCAGTAAACTTATGTAAAGATGCTTTCAAAAAAAGCTACTGCTGTGACACGAGGCAAACGATGAATAAAACTCCTTTCATGCTGAATAAATATATGCTAGAACAGTGCTTTTAAAACTCTGTCCTGGGGACTCATGTGCATGCTGGGTTTTGTTCCAACCACAACTGCAATCCCTGTATTTTAACAGGCTGTTCTTTTTAAATTTTCTTTTATTCCGCATTGTCAGAAATGGGTATGCACTATGCATGCCACAAAGAATACAAGTCCCATATTCACATTGTGCTTACTCTGCTATAATGGTTAAGGAACTGGGTTTGTAACCGAAAGGTTGCAGGTTTGATTCCCGGGTCGGACACTGCCGTTGTACCCTTGAGCAAGGTACTTCACCTGCATTGCTTCAGTATATATCCAGCTGTATTAATGGATACTATGTATAAATGCAAAAGAAATGCTGTGTAAGTCGCTCTGGATAAGAGCGTCTGCTAAATGCCTATAATGTAATGTAATGTAAAGACTGAGGTGAATCACTAGGCTCCTAATTGGTGAAAAGTGTGGACACATGGCTACTAAAACAAACCATTTGGGAGATGATGAAGATTATCTGGGTGAATCTGGGAGTTAAATTTGGCACAGAGGAAACCAGAATGTAACCGAAGCAAGTAAATGATGATCCAGTTTATCGGCCACTAAATTCTCCATTAGAATTCCTAATTGGGACTCTCTCTCTCACTGTGACACAACAGGAAGCCATGAAGACTTTCAAGTCAAACGAAGTGTTTCCCTGTGAAAATGACACGCACTATCTCTACCAAAAGGAAGACTTTATCATTGCACTTGGTACGCCTCTCTCCCTCGCTTTGTTTTTCTGTACCATTTATGTTTCAGTAATGCCACACATACTGTCCCCAGGTCACTCCCATCACTTTCCACTGAGGGTGGAGTCTTGGGATGCCTCCAGTCTGTTGATCTCCTGGAGAGGAAGTCCCCATCTCTCCCCCGACCCCCTGCGCAGAGTGACGCTCTACCGCCCTGACCTGGATAGACTCGTCGCCCTCTGCAACGAAACCACGCTCACGTCGCACTACCGCTTCAGCCGTCTGGAGGCCTGCCGAAACTACGTGGCCTGTGTGGAGACAGCCCGCGGTACCTCGGTGCTCTGCCTCACTGCGCTCACCGGTAAGGCCACCTCAGCCGCCACACAGGTGCTGAGCTCCGTTAGATGCGTGTTTCTAGCGCTGTGAGAAGGGGGGTTTATAGCGCTGCGAGATGCGTGTTTATAGCGCTGCGAGATGCGTGTTTATAGCGCTGCGAGATGCGTGTTTACAGCGCTGCGAGATGCGTGTTTACAGCGCTGCGAGATGCGTGTTTATAGCGCTGCGAGATGCATGTTTACAGCGCTGCGAGATGCGTGTTTATACCGCTGTGTTAAGTTCACTTTGACTGCTCAGATCCGGACGTCCCCGGGAACTTCAGGGTGACCGCTTGGAACAGCAGCAGTGTGACGGTGGAGTGGGACTGCCCCGCGAATGACCCCGCCTCCTTCTTAGTCACAGTCTTCCACCTTGACAGCTCGGGCCGCGTCCTGGAGGAGAGGTCCTTCGGGCGTGCGCCGGACAACGCTGTGTTCACCATGGGCAGCCTGCCCCCCTGTAGCATGGTGAAGCTAGGGCTGCAGGCGGTGTGCCAGTCTCGGGCCCAGTCACGCCACAGCAGGATGGTTCTCAGCGATGGAAACTCCGGTACAGCCACGCAACACCTGTGTCTGGGACATGCGTGCAGTGTGCAATAGATCTGGAGCATGCGTGCAGTGTGCAATAGATCTGGAGCATGCGTGCAGTGTGCAGTAGATCTGGAGCATGCGTGCAGTGTGCAATAGATCTGGAGCATGCGTGCGATAGATATGGAATACGCATGCAGGGTGATTGGCTGAAATAGAACTTGAACATGTGTGCAGTATGCAATAAATATGGAATGTGTGTAATGTGCATCCAGTGTGCAACGGGTCTAGAACATGTGTGCAGTGTGCAATAGAAAGCTTCTCTGGTTGTTATGTTAAGTCAGCCAATCAGCAGCAAGGTTGTACAGCTTCTGTGTGATCATTTGTTTTTTTCAATCACATGGAAGATGCGAGGCCTTATTGCTGATTGACTGTCTTGGCAACATCCAATGGATATCAGTGGTGAGGTTGTTTTTTTCCATAGAAGCATTTCATGTGGCTTCTGAATTGTGGTTGTTTACATCCACATCAGGTATGATTAAAGAAAAAAAGACGCCGATACTCCGCATGGCAGCGATTATTCGAATTACGCTTAAAAAACTGTGATTAGGCATATTGTGCAGCCCAACCCTCTTGCACACTTTTATCTAGCCAAAGGGAAGAGGTAGTGGAAGAACATCTATGGTTTTTCCGTCAACTCAATTATCATACTTGGCCTATTCCTGGACTATTAACACTTGAAGTTGTTTGCTATGTTGGAGGTCTTAAGTGTGTCTCTGGACTCACGCTGGGCTGTTCTGCAAAATGAATCCACTCCGTCACTGCAAGCACATCTAATGCTACCACTGCTCATCCCCCAGCAAACTCCCAAATCATAAACCTGCACCAATCCTCCTATGGCCCGCACGGCTACACGGTGAGCTGGTCTGTGCGGAACACCTCCTCCATCTCCAGCTTTAGGGTGTACCACCAGGGGGAGCTCCAGAGCTCCACCTTCAGCACCTCTTACATGGTGACAGGTCTGCTGCCCTGCCAGCAGTACAGCTGCAGGGTGGAGGCCATGTGTGGGGACAGCACTGTCATGAGCGTCGACACCGTCCAGACCAAAACAGGTGGGTCGGAGTGTGGAGGCAGGGCTGTATGGTGTGGGGAGTGGCCAGAATCTTTATGGCAGGGGCTGGGCCATCTAGGGGAGGGGCTTGGGTGTGTATGGGAGGGGCCCGGCAGCATTTATAGACGTTGGGGACAACAGCTCTGAGAACATGACAGATTAGCCAGGGTTTTTGAGCAGGAATATTGGGAATGTTGGTGGTCTGGACTAGGAGTGTAAACAAAGGGGTCTATTCAGACTTGAATATTTGCAGATTTACAATAAATTTTTTTCCAGTTACACTTGTTTTCTAAGGAGATAATCAGACTCATTGTTTGATCATGTTTTTTCTTAGCTATAGGCACTTCCTTGTGCACACTGGAACTTGCAATTCCCATAGTTCCAAAGAAAAGCTGGCACTGGAATTGTACTTACACGGCATTCCTGGGCTGTGTCCGAGCCCTATCTACTGCGCCCTGTCTCCTGTGTACAGTGCACTGGCAGAAGTGTGCTGTTTAATGTGCATTGTTTAGCAGTCCGTGAAAAATATCCGCCATACTATTTTTCAAACGTACTGTGGGAGTGTCGTAAGCGGGTCATAAGACGTCCCACCAGTTTTGGCATGTCCACAGTTTTACAGCTAAATTGGGATACTTTCAACGTGTAGTCACAGGTAAAAATGAAAAGTTCTTATTTTAAAAAGTAAAAATATGATTGCTTCTATTTAAAATATGTTGGTTTCAGTTAAAAATATATATTTTGGGCTAGTTTTGAGTCACCATTTGGCTGGAAAGTCTCTGGCAACTCTGCGCCCCACCCTTGCGCTGCCATGTCAGGTGTTGTTTTTGTGTATTTGAAGGAAAACGTCAGCGAAGCTGCGCCTCATTTAAAAAAAAATGAAGCCTCCCGTCATATTTATGTGACCAAAATGTTCGTGTACTTCTTGAAGTGTGCTCCCAAATGTACTCTGTCATCCGGGTGTTTCAAGTATACTGCAATTTGAAAAATATTCGCCTACTCAACTTTTTCATCCCATCTACTCACCAAGGCTACTCAATAGTGTGGAAGAGTGCTGATTCGGACACGGCCCTGGTCTTTAGTGCAGGGGTGTCCAATCTTGTCCAAAAAGGGCTGGTGTGGGTGCAGGTTTTTGTTCTAGCCCAGCACGAAGGCACCTGATTCTGCTTATCAAGGTCTTGATTGATGACTAGGACCGAATATACGACCCCTGTTCCCTGTCCACTGTCCACTCAGACCCCTGACCCCTCACTTTGCAAGCAATGTGCGAAAGAAATCCCGCGAAACTCTTTCCAAATTAGTGAGGAAGTAGTTTGTAATATTTTTTAATTTTTTATTGAGAATATCAACCAGTTAACATATGACGATTGTTACAAAGTGTAGATTATGAATGAAGATAGAATTAACAAAAATAAAGAGTAGTTTGTAATATTAACTTATCTTGGACCATAGATATGAATATCTATGCATGCTCTATGTCTTTCACGTTTTTACTTCTGGGTTACTCACTGAAAATTGTCGGATGAGTGCACCGTTCTGCAGATGAGTGTGCTCCTGAATTACCCCTGGAAATAAGGGGTTCATCCTGGTATTTTAAGTGCCCCCATTTGTGAGAAACAGTTGCCCACTCAAACGCTTTTTGATGAAGTGGACTCAAATATGCGCCCTCAAAAGGGTGTAGGGGTCATATTCGGACACAGCCTAGTTAATTAGTTGAATCTGGTGTTGATGACCCCACTAGACATCTCCTTTTCTTGTAGGGGAAAAATGTGTGGGGTCATTCTGAATGTGCTTTTTATCTTTGTCGTGGGTGAGACACTGTCAAACTCCGCTTATCTCAATCGCTTTCCGTTGTGCACCCTTTTAGCAACCAGCTGTAAGTTTGCTTAAACTGCAGAGATGTAGGGTTTTGGAGTTAAATAATAAATCTCCAGTCTGAATAAGCCCCTGAGGTATTTAGGCAGGAGCTGTGTGGGAAGTGTTGGTAAAGCACTGGACAGGCATTCCTGATGTGTGTTTGCTGGTTCATTCTGCCCACAGGCCCTGGTGACGTGTTGGATCTCAGATTTAGGCAAAAGGACTCAACGGTCCTGTGGAGTAGCATGTCCACGGTGGGCGTGGCCTTCTTGTACCGCCTCTCTGAGAGTGGCGACCCTAACATCCGGAAGGGCAGGCTGGTGGACTCCACCCTACTTCTGCCTGACCTGAGGCCTGGCACCCCTTTTGACCTGGAGGTGGTGGCAGAGTGCGAAGGGGGCGAGCGTGGAGCTTCAGCCGTGCTGTACTTCGTCACAGAGGAAGTCCCTGCTAATGCCCCCAACGATGCCCCTGGAGACGAACCCAGCGGCACCCCCATTGACATTCTGTTCCCCAGAGTTGTTGACTCTACAGCCCAAACCACAGATCACCTCGGTAAGTCTGGTGCCGGCAGGCCTGCATTGTTAGCCTGCATTATCTTCTTAAAGGCTTGCAAATGTGTTTGCGTACACAGGGTTGTAATATTCGATTTAATCATGTAAATGCATTGCCACTTTGGTTATGCCCACACTAGGTGTGTGTCCTTTAAGGCACATTTTCACATCAGTGTTTGACAGATTCCCCCCTCACCTCCACCTGTAGAATTGCATCTCACCAACCACGAAATGTTCCTTGTTGTGCCGTGGACGATGCCGCCATTTCTGAAAGATCCAAAGGCACCGCAAGCTGCGCTGGAGGGCATTGTTAAAAACAAGGTGGGTCCTGCTGGCAGCTCCTCATTAGCAGTCATTGCCACTTGTACGCTTCTTATTGTATTTTGTAGTATATATTTTCATTACTTTATTTTACATGATTCTCCTTGTCTATTCAATTTATTTTGACAATCACTGCATGTATTGTTGTAGTGTGTGAGTCCCTTCATGTTGGATGTTTGTTTTTATTGGTCTTCTCCACGCAACAGCTTTATCTCTTGGATAATAAAGATTGAATTGACTTGAATGCTGTCGCTTGTACTAACCGGACTATCCTCCTCTCACTTCTCAAGACAGCCCTCTGGTGGTCACGTGGGCACCTGCAGTCAGCTTGCACAAACTGCATGATGAACCAGTTTTTTTATTTATTTTTTTATTTAAAAGAATGAACTTTTTTTTTGGTTTTCATTTCCTGATTACCAGCTGCAGAACTTACTGAATAATTCCTGGCCAAACGTGGAGGTGCAGCTGATCTCGTTTGAAGACTGTGAAAAGAAAACCAAAACCAAGATCACTTTTGAAAGCTTTGACGTTTCCAGCCAGGATAGGGTAGTGAGCCTCCACCCTGAGGAGCAGCTGCAGTACATTAACTCTCTCGACCACCCCAACATCACTGTAATGGAGGAAACCATATACTGGGATGGTAGGTGTGAGCCATGCTGGGAGACTGTGATTGGCGGTCTAAATGAGCTACACTGGCTGTTCTGTACCCAGCAAAATAAAACCCTTGAGACTGTTTGTGCGTGTGTGTGTGTGTGTTTGTATATGCATGCATGCGTGTGCATGTTTGTACATTTATGCGCGTTTGTGCTTGAATGTGTGTTTATGCATGCATGCATGTCTGTGTTTGTTTGTTCGTGTGTGTGTGTGTGTTCATGATTGTATGCGTGTAAATATTTTGTCATGCTAACAAATTTCTGCACGCATACGTGTTCATGTTAGTACCCCCCCCCCCCTGGTTACAGAACTACAGTCAGGGATGGACAGAAGATTGGTTCAGAGCATTGCTGAGTGATTGAGCGCACTCTTTGTATCATTTCTGTGTGATTGAGCACACTCGGTGCCATTGCTGTGTGATTGAGCATACTCTGTGCCATTGCTGTGTGATTGAGCATACTCTGTGCCATTGCTGTGTGATTGAGCATACTCATTGTGTCATTACTGTGTGATGGAGTGAAGCTGCAGTGTATTGTTTTTCCCACAGACCCAGATGAATGTGACTCCCCAGCCCTGAACAAGTGTGGCTCCAACTCCCTCTGTATCAACACCCTGGACTCTTTCACCTGTGTGTGTGAGCCGGGCTACTATGACCTCAGCCCGTTCATTAGCGCTGCCTGCCACGGTACACACTCTTATATATACACACACTCTGCTCTTACACACACACACACACACACACATACACTTCCAAAATGGTAAAGTTCCAGCTTTGGCATAGCCTAGAATTTCATACACATTTATAACTCCATGAACCAAAGGCTAATACCTTTATGCCATACGTACTTTTATGTCTACATAATGTGACTAGATTAAATCTTGTTGTCTATACAGAGAAGGGGATGTTCACGCTATGCCAGAAGGATCATGTGTCAGGGGGTGTCTCCAAGCCTTTCCTTGTCCAGCACTTTGGCGGGAACGTGACCGCTGTCCTCAACGATGGGCGCTGCTCCATCAACGAGACGGAAAAGTTTTATTACTACAGGATAACTGGACCCCCCTCCCAGTGTGGAGGTCAAGTCTTTGTAAGTACCTATTAAGACCCAGGTCACACACAGCTTGTGTAGAGTACCTGGACCAGTTAAGACCATACACTGTAGAAAAATATGGACGAAGTGACTGTCACCCATCGACTTTCCATGGGCTTGTGAGAAGTGTTTTGAAGCTGCGAAAGTGCTGCCAAGTTGTACAAAAACTGATGTGTAACAACTTATAAGCCACACTGTGTATCATGCATGTGTAATGCCTCTGGTGTGTAACACGATTTCTGTTCATGTAGATGAACCAGACACATGTGGAGCTGAGGAACATGCTGATGGTGACACTCTGTAGCAGTACATCCATCACTCGGAGGGACTTGAAGGTGCTGTGGACCTGCGCTTACCCACTGCTCCACACCAGCACAGCCCACATTAAGCCCAAGCTGCACTGGTAAACACACCTCCGCCACTCTGCCATCCAATCAGCATCCGCGCCAGCAGCCTAAAAGATATTAAGGGCCCGAATTACTAAGACCTTTAGCACACGCAAAACCTATAACGCGATTGCTCATGCTATTTGTTTTGCACCAGTAATTGGTTGTGTTATTCGTTTTAGGTGTGCTAAAGGGTTTTGCACAAAGGTATTAAATCAGGCCCTAAGCCTAGCATTTTCTGTAGTACATGAACAGCTAAAAGAGAGCCTGAGATCAATGAGAATACCTTGGTCTTAGTTAGTCCAATGGCTAATTTAATGGTGTTTGTGATTCTTTGAGTGTATCATGATCCAGCCTGTTTTTGTGTCCATCATTCCATTGCACATTGCTGGTCATAAACTAAATCTCGTATGCTGGCAGTGTGGTTTAATTTTTAGCACTTTGTTATTAAAAAGACAAGCGGTGCTTTAGTAGGAAATCTAGCAGATATTGTATTTTTTTTATTATTATAATTTTTTAAATTATGCTTTTACAGATACAAGCTTCATGAATACCATTCAGAGAGCCTATCACTGATCTGCAACTACTCAGAAATGTATATGAGGCTGAATTGTGTATGTTTGAAAGTCCTTGAGCTTTAGGGTTGCAGTCCCGTGCTGAGGAGGTGCTTGTTCAGTCTCTTCATGAAGGCATGAACACTACTTTATGTCCGACAACAGCGGGGGGAAGGCCGTTCCATGTTACAGCAGAGTGGAGAAAGCTTCTGTCAAGGAATTTGGTGTTAGCCCTGTGGAGTGACGAGGCATGGTTTGGTGGTAGCCTCCGGGTGGTTCCACCTGGGACATGAGTTGAGGGTAGCAGTGCTTTCAGTTCTGCTGGACAGTTGGAAGTATGCATCTGGAAAAGAACCGTTGTTGCAGAAACCGTTCTGCGATGGCTCAGCTTGGTGATGGCATAATCCTCATCCACACCAATGAGCTCTGAAGTGAATCTGTGTTGGTGTAGAAGATTGAATTTTCCTGTTTTTATTTAATTTATTTATTTTTTTCTCCCAATTTGGTAGCCAATTAAATTCCCCCCCGTGTAGCAACCGCTAGAGAATCGCTGCGACAATCCCTTTGTCCGGTAGCCGGAAAGAGTGCGCCACGACTCCTTGAGCTCCTAACCATGTTTCCAGCTCACCCAGGGTTGTCTGTGTGCCAATTTTCTCCGAGTCCCTCCCCCCATCCTGGGAGCAGCCGCCATTGCCACTCCCTCAAGGCACCGGCCATACTCGGATCTGGCAGGAACGCGGATCGAACCCCCGATCCTCGGGGCGCATCCACACAGACAGAAAGTCTGCGCCTTTGTCCGCTGCACCACCACGGTGCAGAAGATGTATTCTAAAGTGAACGTGTTGGTTTAGGAGATGTATTCTAAGGTCAGTCTGTGTTGGTGTAGAAGATGGAAGTGAGTCTGAAGAGTCGGAGTTCTCCTCTGCTTCTCCACAGGTATAGCTCTCACAGCGTGGTGCAGGTAAACTCTTCACGCCTCCTGGAGATCCGCATGGCCCTGTACAGTGACTCCTCTTACACGTACAACTACACGGGCCCTGTGGAGCTCACCTCCTCCGAGCACCTGTACATACAGGTGAGCCTGCAGTCTGAGAACACCGTGGCCTACGACCTGAGCCTACAGGTGGAGTCCTGCTGGGCCACAGAGAGCGCCAACCCACTAGAAGAGAAGAAAGCCTTTTTTCTGAGGGAGGGGTGAGTTCTCACTTTTTTTCTGAGGGAAAGTTATGCTGCACTTTGAGTAGTCATTGGGCTTTTTTTAGTGATTCAAGTGTTGAGTTGACGTTGCCACATCGTAATCATAGTTCTCTAGGTTCCAATACCTCAAGTTCTAAGTCCTCTGCTGACATGTTGACGTGTAATATTTGTGCTTATAAAACAGTGCATGGATAAAATTGTACATGTGTGAAAACAGTAGATGCCTTTTTAAAAGCTAAACTTCTGCAAATGTTGTCATGCATGAAAGTTATATGACGTAATGGCTAGTGAGATCAAAAACGACTCCATATTATCCTGACAAAGGTAGAAGCGTGTAGTACAGTTATTCCCGTTAACTAAGTATATTTAGGGAAATGGAAATGTAGTCCTATTATAACGGTTATTATAACGACTTGCTTGTTTTGCATCATGGTGGTCTCGTGGGTGTATTATGGACATGTTGCTTATATTTAAGGACTTTGTAAATGCCTATATATGGCAAATAACAGGTACAATTACACTTCCTGGTACCAGAAGGCACACCAGACACTTATGTGGTCTATAGTGCATCTATGGTAGAATCGTGCACCTATTGTAGAATATGGCATCTATGGTAGGCTGAATTTCACGCCCCAGTTGAATAGCCCTGTTATAGGCAACATGGATGACATTTTTTAAAACCACCATTGTCTCATTCTTCATATTATATTTGGGGGCAAGCACTGAAAGTTTGAGGCACCACGTTGTATTTGCTGGTTTGATTATTACTCTTCCTCTGAGAATTTTGGCTTACTAAACATTTCACACTGGCATATTGCTGCCTAGTTTTGCCAAAGAGCGGATTTTTGCAGTGATTGGTGCCATTCCATTCAGTTGATTGGAAATGGTTTAAACAATCAGACATCCTGTTTGGTTTGACCCAGAGATAAGAGACCAATGCCAATTGATCCCACGTCTTCAACAGAACAAACTTGCTATTTGGATCCCTATGATCTGCCATATTGAAGCTAGGAGTACAACATGTACATATGAACATATAAAAGGTGCTATAGAGCTCCAAATATGAAAAGATAAAAAATACAGTTCCGAGAAATTTGATACCTACACGACTTATTAAACTGAGGTTTGTAGGGGAAATTATATGGACACCACAAGCCATTTACATTATCAGTATTTGGGCTACTCTGCGTTATAAGAACACAAAGACATTTGCCCTATATTTATTAAATTTGATCTACATGTACTTCTATGCTCCAAGAAACTTACAGAAAATTACATAAATTGATCTCATGCATGCTCTAACAGATATGATTCTAAAATATTTTTATTCAGAAACAATTGGCACTTTCAATCCCAAACTTTGAAAATACATTCCTGACATTTGGCATTGATTGGCCACAATTTTATCTTTTATATTTAGAAAATACTACTGGCTTTAATGAGGCTATTGGTGCTTGGCCCCTGTTAACTGGTAGTTGAAGCTATATTGTCATGAGAGTAAGTGATTTGTGGTCCTAATAGATTTGAGACAGTGTGATGGGGGGTTTTGTTCAAAGGGGTGTGGAGGAAAATGACCATGTGAAGCGCCTTGATTAGGCACACAACCCCCTGTCCCGCCAGCTGCCCGAATGACACGACCTTCCGCTGGTACCTCGACGACGGTTCCGATCAGAGGAGAAGGTTTTCGGTCCTGATGTTCACCATGTCTGACCACGCCCACATCTACCTTCACTGCCTGGCCAGGATATGCAGCCAGGAAGAAAACTGCACCACGGTAATCTCCAGCCAAACGGGGCTTAGAAAACCTGGGACCTGTGAGTTCAGGTGGCACTCGGGCGAGGCCGCAGGTAGACTGAATTTCAGCAGCACTGATTTTAAAATGCTGTTAAACAGTCACATGATAGATGAGGGTGAGGGTATTGGGATATTCCACCTTTAGTTTGCCATTAATCCTCCAAGATTCAGATGGAAATAAAATTAGTTTGGGGGCAGACAAGGGACAGCAGGCAGCCGTTTTTTCTCAAAGCATTCATATGCAAGGCATTGCGGGATAACTACCTGGCAAGACATACCTGTTGAGGGCTATCAAAACATATGGACACTTGTGTATTATTATATTTCACGAAGGAGAGCAGTTATCAATGTTTTGAAGTTGCATGATAATGGGGAAGTCATGCCAAAATAATCAGGAAAGTGGAAGAATGAAAGGATCGGGGTTTAAAGGGATATTCCACCTTTGTGTGACATTCGTGAGCCTTTCCCATTATATTTTCATAGCATGAATGCTAGCAACATCAGATGTCCCTGCTGACTGTTAATGGCATTCCCGGTTGTCAGGGTCCCCATTCACTCTCATTAATTTTCAGGACCTCACCAAAATGAATCGTTTTAAAGCACAGGGTAACTATGGCCGATAATGCATCGATTTTCTTTTTTGCTATTTAATGTATTTTGAACATTTTATTAGCTTTTAAAAGAAAAAGAAGATCCGGCAAAAACTTTTTTGCGCACAATAAAGTTGACGTCAATTCACCAACTGTAGTAGGCATCGTCAAAACTTGCTGGTATTGACACTATACAAATATGGGGAAGGCTCGACAAAATTACTTGTATCACACGATGGTGAAAGCTAAAATCAGAGGTTAAACCTGATAGGTATTTTTTTATAGTTTAAACACTATCATAATCAAATGTATCCAAAATCAGAGCAAGTACTGGGTTTGGGACTATGCCAATATAACAATTTCATACAATAGTTTCTGGTTTGAGGGTCATTTTATGATTAGGGGGCAGAATTCTTTAAAAGCCAGTTCTCAAAACTGTGTTTTGCAGAAACACAATGTTCAGACAGTCATATCTCCATAGATATTTACTCAATTGATACCTCATTTTGTAGCTCTGATTTTGTACTTGAACATGCAATGAAAACTGAAAACATTACCCCTGTATATATTTGTACAGAACTGCTCTACCAGAGTAAGCGGGAAGGTGAGAAGAGATCTGCCGGACAAACTCACGGCTATTGTTTCAACAGGGCCCATCTCTACAATAAAGGGAAATCTCTCAGACTGTGAGTGGAATGCCATTGGCAAACTGAACCCTTAATGGACTATACTGTGTGTGTGTATTCTCTAGCCTAATGTAGAGTAGCCTTACAGTTGTGCACTGACATTATTAATCAGCATTACACATCCGTTCATTTTAAAGCTCTATTTTTACAAACGGCACTAACCTAGATGTTCTGATTGTGGGCTTAATCTTCTGAGTGAATGGTACGGGGATCAGATACGGGGACTGAGGATTCGAGGCAACGTGCATTTGGCAAATGGAACGTCCTTGCTCAAACCAGCATCATATTATGCTCACATGCTTTACTATAATCCTTTTAGCCTCTTTTTTCATGAATAAACGTGGCTTTTGTTAGTTATAGAGAATGAGTGGCATGGTCTACCATTAACTGCTGTTCCATGTTACCTATGTTGGAGTTACTCAGTAATAACCTCGTTGCCAAATTAGTTTAAATTTAACTACACAGGTATCAGTGCACCTTAATGTAAAGGGTTACCCATTTTTGTTTTCACTCCTTGCAGGGGCTGGAGCACTGATCACACTCTCTGTGGGCGGAGGGTTGATTGGGCTCTTTGTTCTGACTGCGCTGGGTGTGCGTGCAGTGCAGGTCCTAGCACAGCACAACCTTACACATCAATAAAGAACTGTGTACAAACCAAACTCTGTCTTTATTCTCTCCTCTCTGTGTGACTGTGCACATACAGCACTGTGCTCTTATTCTCTCCTCTCTGTGCACATACAGCACTGTGCTCTTATTCTCTCCTCTCTGTGCACACACAGCACTGTGCTCTTATTCTCTCCTCTCTGTGCACATACAGCACTGTGCTCTTATTCTCTCTTTTCTGTGCGCACACATCACTGTGTTCTTATTCTCTTCTTTCTGTGCACATACAGCACTGTGCTCTTATTCTTTCCTCTGTGCACACACAGCACTGTGCACTTATTCTCTCTTGTCTGTGAACATACAGCACTGTGCTCTTATTCTCTTCTCTCTTTGCAGTTATTCTCTTCTTTGTCTGTCTCCAATAAATACTTGTACATAGGTTATTTCCTGATTGTAGGGGATCTCTATGCCAGAGACACGGAGGAAATATTGGAGGTCCAGGTGCGACAGATAAGGACTGTTAAAGTATTCAAAAAATATATATAAAAAATAACCCTAAACCTTAGGGTGAGAACACTCGTAGGTTTGAGAGGAAAACAAAAAAAACAAAACTTCTGCTCTGAAATAAAAGAGTGAAAGAGCGCACTTTACATTTTCTAAATTGTACTGCTAACAAGTCCCGCGTTAAGAAGCAAAGCGGTCGATAGCAGTACAACTTTCTATACCTATACCTTTACCAGCTAAAATATTACGTGAAATAACATGGAAGCGATGAGAAAAGGAGGAAGCGGGGTATAAGTAGTGAGCGGAAATGCAGGACAGGTGAACTCACTAATGACCGAGGCGAAAGCAAAACCCGTAGTGGAACACAGAAAAATCCGATAGATTACCACTAAAAGACAAAAGGAATAAAAAACACGGAGATAAGGAAAGGAACGCACGATTAATGACACTGATAGAATGAAGCATGAGCCAGTTAAAATGATTAAATTTAGGCTATGCGATGAGCAGCTAATATTCTAATTAAACAGTCTAATTAAAAATCAATTTATTCAGATATTTGCCAATTGGGCTACACAACGTACATCTCGAGCCGCAATGCGTAGGTCAAGTGCATTTTAAAATATGCATTCAATTTTTAAATTAAATTCATTGGCTGTTATTTCACCCATTTTACGACCAGTTATTAATTTAAGGTAAAATCTGATTTTTATGCTCGCATAACCTGAGTTTTTCACATTTTGACTCCGCAGTGCTCCAAACAAATGTTATTTATTTTCATTAATTTTGCTACACAACTATAGGGCCTCGCTGTTCACTACATGGAATGTGTCTGCCTCGCCGCTGTCGAGAGCTATCGTGCGATTTCATCATACCGTACCCCCGCGTTTATTTAGATAAATCCGGAAATTTGCGTAAAAATGGTCATATGCACGCTTTGTGATTAGATTTTAATGTACACATGAATGATAAATGAGGCCCACAGACGTGTGCTGTATCTGAGTGTGAAATGGACGTATGTTGAGGTGTGCTTTATCAGTGACTGAAATAAATGGTTACATGTTAATTTAAAAGCAACTGTGCGCATGATCATAATAACTGATAATCAAAATGGATTTGTGACACACGCACAAATCCTTGCCTTATGTGTTATGTTTTCTCTTGTAGGATGGCCAGAACAGGGACAGATCTTTCCAGCTGCCAAACATGCAGCTGTGCCAAACGTTCATATGTTAAGTCCATCTTTTGCTCCTGATGGATATTTCATGGAAATACTACTAAATAATGCATTTTCTTTGAATATCGTACAATACATTAGGTTATTGCTAAACAAAAGCCTCTGTTTGGAGTATTCCTCTGCTGCCATGTTTGGAATCTGCAAAGGCAGAACTTGCTGTGAGCCAAAGGCCAGGTAGCACACCAGAATATTACTAAACTTGATTAGAAACCTAGAAAGTCTTGTTTTTTGAGGGCTTAAAAGTAGCACATTAGCATTAGCACTAACCTCTTTTGCAGAGATTTTTTAATCCAGGGACATTTTTATATCTTCTGGTTCCAAACAAAGCAGAAATACATTTGAAAGCGTGTTTAAAATGTGTTCATAAAAACACTAGCGAGGTTCATTGTGCTGCTGTGGTGGTTGTGAGTAATAAAAGACAAAAATGCAATATGTTTTCAATGTTAAGTGCAACACTTTTTTATCTCCAAGATATGTAATTCAAAGAAAATTCATTGCACCAAGATAACCGATAAGAACCAATTAAAACTAGTTTTTAAAAAGCAGATGTTTTTGGAAGGATAATTTATCGGATGTCTAAATAAATAAATAATAAAATAAAAAAACTGGGCTCCTGTGACCCCTGAATCCTGTGAACAAGTCAGATCGACCTCATCTTCTTACTGCAACACTTTGTTGTTCACAGTAGCATGTAGCCACATACATCTAAAATTAGCCAGTTTCATTTAAATATCAGGGTATCAGCATTGAGTCAACTCATGTTCTGCTCTGACAAAAGCTGAATGCAGTACTTATTGGATTTTTATTAAATCAACAAATTATTTTATATGGGCCTTATTCACCAACCATTCTACAAACAAATTTGATCTTGAGACTTTTTTTAAAAACGTTTTTTTGAAAATTCTGGCAGTCACCAATGTTTTCTTTATTTGGGAGGTTTTCTTGGGTAAAACAGAAGCTCAGAAGGCAAACATCTGGTAATCCCGAAATGTTTGTAAAAACGTTTTAAATAAAGTCTTAAGAACAAATTTGCTTGTAAAGTGATTATTGCATGAGGCCCATTGTGTTTGGAGAAAAATGTGTGAGATCTGTATCATGCTCACTGCATCATACTCAGTCAATTGCCTTTGAATTTTAACATACAGGCTGGATGGGAGGTTATTAAAATACTCCCTCTTTGCTATGATAGCTTCTCACGAATATCAGCTAATTAAAAAAAAAGAAAGAAGGTATTGAATCCTTGTCATTAAAAAGATGGTCTAACAGGAAAAATGTAATCTTGTAAATGAATTACTAAAATGATCACTGACAGATGCAGAATTTTAACTTTCCTCATAGCGTGATTCACTCAGCTCTGTTGATGAGACTCTTTTGATAGAGAGGTGTGTCACTTCATTGTGCAAATGCACCAGCTCTACCTGTGATGTCTCTGAGGTAGCTAAGTTAATTTATACATGAATATTGCTTGCGCATGTTTCAGTGTTACTAATAAACGTACTCAGTGTCAAGTTTATTGAACAGTGAGTTTGTCTGATCTCCAAATTTCAACCATCAGAGAGAGTAACTGAAGAAGAGCTCGGTCCAAACAGCTTCTTCTGGTAAGTTCATGGCTGCTTTCTGAGAGTGAATCTACCATTGAGAATCGGTTAGTGAAAATATCTTTTTAATGTTTCTAAAAAATATATATATATTTTTTGAATACACACTTGATTGTCTCTTGACATTGGAATGTATTGATTCAGTATTTGGTAGCTGTTTTTATTTATTTATTATTTCAAATAAATCGAGTGATATTATACGGTACCAAACCCTTCTGGAATGAAAAACAAAAAAGGTCAAATTGTTTTTCCATTACGAATTAGTTTGTTAATGCATAAAGTTTGTTATTTCTGCAGTATGCCATTTTTTGTTACAGCCAATCTTGAAAATGTGTTTTAAGTTCTACTATAATTTCTTTTAAAACCAAGTTTGGGAACCAGTGCTCTAGCCTTTTTGGGAACCAGAAGCTCTCATTCTAAGCTATAAATCGTTTTATAAATTAACTACTAATAGTCAAAGAAACTGTGAGTAGGATCTTAACATATTAATATATATATTTTTCTATGTTTGCTTCAAAAGGAAGCAGTATAAGATACAGCATAATAACCTGGCTATAGTTGACATTCTTGCAAAAAAAGTTTTTTATTAAAAAATAAAACATTACACACTGTAAGCTAAGTTTGTCATAAATAATGTAACCTACAGTGAGCACCATAATTAATTGGACAGTGACACATTGTGTTATTTTGGTTCTGTACTGTAGCACTTTGAATTTGAAAAGATACAATGACAATGAGGTTGAAGTTCAGACTGTCAGCTTTAATTATATGGTATTTTCATCCATATCGTATGAACTGTTTAGAAATTATAGAACCTTTTGTACATAGTCCCGGCCATTTTCGGGCATCAAAAAATATTGGACAGTTTAAGATAATGTAGAATAAAGTAAGTAATATTATAAATATTTGGTCGTATAGCCTTTGCATGCCATTACTTCCTGATGTCTGTGAACCAACAATATCAAAAGACTCTTGATATCTTATTTTCTGGTACTCTTACAAGCGATACTATAACCACTCTGCATTTGAATGGATCTCTATGGGAATTGGGGGGTGGGAGTTGCTGTAAATTACATTGGAACAGTATGAAACACATGGTTGGCTAAATGGCCCTAAGTTATCAAGGGTTTGACATAATAAACAAGCCTTAAACCATCACGCTGCTGCCAGATAGGCAGTAGATATGGATGATGACTTGAAGGGTTTCTTCTACCGGCTTATTTTTCCATAGAGTTCAATAGGAAAATTTGTCAACAACCCTTAAAGCGATCCATCCATATCTACTGCATATCTGGCAGCAGAGTGATGCTTTGAGACTTATTTGATACCTCAGCGCCTTGATGACTTGGAGCCATTTAGCCAACAATATGTTCCATACTGTTCCAACATAATCTACAGCTAAATCTAGTCCCACAGAGATCCATTCAAATGCAGAGAAGTTGGAGTCGCTTGTAAGAGTATCAGAAAATAAGATATCAAGAGTCTTGATATTGTTGGGTCACAGACATCAGAAAGTCATGGCTTGCAAAGGATATCTGACAAAATATAAAAAATGATGACTTTATTCTACATTGTTAAACTGTCCAATATTTTTTGATGTATGGACAGGATCAGGGATCAGCCCCACTCACAGGCAATGTAGCTGCTGTGAGTCGCTGGCAGTACAGACAGGGTCAGCCCCACTCGCAGGCAGGTTAGCCGCTGTGACTCACTGGCAGTACAGACAGGGTCAGCCCTATTCACAGGCAGGGTAGCTGCTGTGACTCGCTGGCAGTACAGACAGGGTCAGCCCCACTCGCAGGCAGGTTAGCCGCTGTGACTCACTGGCAGTACAGACAGGGTCAGCCCTATTCACAGGCAGGGTAGCTGCTGTGACTCGCTGGCAGTACAGACAGGGTCAGCCCCACTCGCAGGCTCAATAAAAATCTCAGCTCTTTGGGCGTAAGAGAGATGAGTGTGAGTGTGTGGTGAGTGAGTGTGTGTGTGTGTGTGTGTGTGTGTGTGTGTGTGTTGTGTGTGTGTGTGTGTGTTGTGTGTGTGTGTGTTGTGTGTGAGAGTGTGTGTGTAGTGTGAGAGAGTGTGAGAGTGTGTGAGAGTGTGTGAGAGTGTAGTGTGTGTGTGTGTTGTGAGAGTGTGTGAGAGTGTGGTGTGAGGGTGTGTGTGTGCGTTCCCTCCTAATTCCTGTTTCCCTGCCTTTTCATAATGGTGCCTTTAGTTGTTCCAAGTTCTTATTTGTAGTTGTAGTCTATTTACCATTTGGTACAGTGACCACCCAGCACTGTCAGTGTATACACACATTTTTTGTTGCATTGCCAAGATTACATTGAATTGCATCCATTTAGCAGATGGTCTTATCCAAAGTACAAAAACAAAAGTACAATTCTGGAATACATACAGGTCACATCTATAACAAGCCCTAAGGCACGAAACATAAAACCATAAAATAAAACCATAGCATAAGCTGAATTAGTAAATGTGCCCTGGAACACCCTGCAGGCTAAGCCACTCCCACACAGAGCAGACAGCTGTAGGATCACCATCAATAGGGTAATCAGCGCAGGATGGAGTGTTTGCCCCATGGCAGAAACAAACGTATTGTGCATGTATTCATGTCATTTTGCCTACAGGTATGGACAAAGAATGAAAACATAAAAAAACATAACAATATTAAAAAAACAATAATTACTGTAGTTGCTGGTTTATAACTGGCCGTAATATAAGTTTATACTTCACACCCAGAAGTGAACAATAACTTGGACATGCCATGTATGTTTTATATTCTGTTCTGCTTTAAATAGAATTTCAGTTTTTGTAGAAACCTTATAATTTTACATGTCAAGGAAAAAGTTAAAAAAGATCAGTGTAAGTTTGTTTCGACACACTGTGTGTGTGTGTGTGTGTGTGTGTGTGTGTGTGTGTGTGAAAGAACAATTGTTCTATTTTTCTGGGGAAATTTCTGATTTGTATCAACAACAAACAAATGTATACAATTTAATTAAAATGAACAAGCATGATATTGCTTCTGATTTTAACCCATAGTAGCTTCAGCAGCCAGGAAAATGAACCACCAAGCCTCTTGTTGCCATGGTCATTAATCTCTGACCCATCCTTCCAAGAGATAATGAAAAACTTGAAGCCGAGAAAACAATCAATAGACCAGTTGCAATATTTTTTACTTTGCCAACATAATGTTACATTTATTTCTTGAAAGTGAGTTTCTCAAAAAATACGTATATATTTAAAATGAAAATGTAACTGTTAAAAATGAATGTTGACACAAAATAAGAATTTTAATATTTTGCTAATCAGGCACGCTGCACAGTATGTGCACACAGACAGACATGTATATATGGAAAACACATGACCAGTTAAAGTAATACATTTCTCATGCTCTTGTCTCCCTTTAGGGTGGCCACTGTAAACGTCTCGGGACATGAAGAATCACAAATGTCAAACTTAACAGCTGAACTGGACACCATGGACAACTTTAATACAACACATGCACCTCTGTGGTACATATCATATGTGATTAACATGGTAACTCTATGCATTGAGTTGACAGTTATCTGCGGGGCTACGTTTGCCCTGTATCATCAGGTCAAGGCTGACCATGTCACACCCGTTTATGTCATAAACCTCCTCATTTCAGATTTCATCCAGATCATTGGTAGTCTGATCATCAGTGTAGTATAATGGTTAAGGAGCTGGACTTGTAACTGAAAGGTTGCCGGTTCGATTCCCAGGTAGGACACTGCCGTTGTACCCTTGAGCAAGGTACTTAACCTGAATTGCTTCAGTATATATCAGCTGTATGAATGGATAATGTAAATAAGAAGTTGTTGTGTAAGCTCTGATAATAGAGCGTGTCCTATATACCTATAATGTAATTAGCTTTACTACAGGACATATCCATGTAGTGTCTGGTGTGGCCATTCTGTTCGGTTTAGTAGCCAGTATTTTGTTCATGGTGTGTATTGAACTGGAGAGATACCTTGTGGTCGTGCATCCTTTGGGGTGTAGATCGCGCCGGACTATCAACACCATCTTCATCTCACTGGCTGTCTACGCATTTCAGGTGTTGCAATAAAATTTTATTATTTAAAAAAAAATTTTTTTTAAAAAACATTACGCACTGTAGACTAAGTTTGTCATAAATAATATAACCTATGTGTGTTGAGACACTGAAAGCTGTTAACCAAAAAGGAAGGACTTAGACTCATTGGCTGTATGGACAGGGTCAGCCCCACTAACAGGCAGGTTAGCTGCTGTGACTCGCTGCCAGTTGAGCAGCTGCTACCTGTTGCCTAAATTAGATATCAATAAAAAGGCTCAGCTCTTGGGCGTAAGAGAGATCTTGTGCGTGTGTGTGTGAGTGTGTGTGTGTGTGTGTGTGTTCCTAACCCTGGATCCCTGTTTCCCTACCTTTTGATAATGGTGCCTTTAGTTGTTCCAACTTCTTATTTGTAGGTTCAGTTCATTTACCATTTGGTACAGTGTCCACCCAGCACTGTCACAGTGTATACACACATTTTATATTTTTTGTTGCATTGCCAAGTTTACATTAAATTGCATCTATTTAGCAGATGGTCTTATCCAAAGTACAAAAACAAAAGTACAATTCTGGAATACATACAGGTCACATCTATAACAAGCCCTAAGGCACGAAACATAAAACCATAGCATAAGCTGAATTAGTAAATGTGCCCTGGAACACCCTGCAGGCTAAGCCACTCCCACACAGAGCACACAGCTGTAGGATCACCATCAATAGGGTAATTAGCGCAGGATGGAGTGTTTGCCCCATGGCAGAAACAAACGTATTGTGCATGTATTCATGTCATTTTGCCTACAGGTATGGACAAAGAATGAAAACAAGTTTTATGAAAAAAAACAATAATTACTGTAGTTGCTGGTTTATAGCTGGCCGTAATATAAGTTTATACTTCATACCCAGAAGTGAACAATAACTTGGACATGTCATGCCATGTATGTTTTATATTCTGTTCTGCTTTAAATAGAATTTCAGTTTTTGTAGAAACTTAATATTTTTACATGTCAAAAATCTGTAAAGAACAATTGTTCTATTTTTCTGGTGAAATTCTTGATTTGTATCAAAAAAAATAATATATAAAATTTCATTAAAATTAAAAAGCATGATATTGCTCCTGATTTTAACCCATAGTAACTTCAGCAGCCAGGAAAATGAACCACCCACCAAGCCTCTTGTTGCCATGGTAATTCTTCTCTGACCCACCCTTCCAAGAGATGATGAAAAATTTTAAGCCTAGAAAACTGAATGAATAGATCAGTTACAATATTTTTACTTTGGCAACATAATGTTACATTTCTTTCTTGAAAGTCAGTTTATAAAAAATACATATATTTCAAATAAAAATGTAGCTGTTAAAAATGAATGTTGACACAAAGTAATAATTTTAATGTTTTGCACATCAGGCACGTTGCACAGTATGTGCACACAGACAGACATGTATATATGGAAAGCACATGACCAGTTAAAGTAATACATTTCTCATGCTCTTGTCTCCCTTTAGGGTCTCCACTGTAAACGTCTCGGGACGTGAAGAATCACAAACGTCAAACTTCACAGCTGAACTGGACACTCTGTGGTACATATCAGATGTGATTGACATGGTAACTCTATGCATTGAGTTGCCAGTTATCTGCTTGGCTACGTTTTCCCTGTATCATCAGGTCAAGGCTGACCATGTCACACCTGTTTATGTCATAAACCTCCTCTTTTCAGATTTTATGCAGATCATTTGTAGACTGATCTCTAGCTTTACTACAGATCTCTATATCAATCTAGTGTCTGGTGTGGCCATTCTGTTCGGTTTAGTAGCCAGTATTTTGTTCATGGTGTGTATTGCGCTGGAGAGATACCTTGTGGTCGTGCATCCTTTGTGGTATCGATGTCGCCGCACTATCAAACACTCCATCCTCATCTCACTGGCTGTCTACGCATTTGAGGTGTTCCTATTCGTAGCGGTGATTTTCAGCTTTGGTTTCCTCTCCCCTGTGGTTGCATCTGTAGGATTAGCCTCTTTCCTCATCCTCCCACTGCCACCTCTTGTGTTCTTCCTGGTGGCCACATGGAGAGCCCTCTCCCACTCCATCTCAGTCCCACATAAAGAGAAGAAAAGGATTCTGGGTACACTAACAGCTGTCATGCTGATATATTTAGTTATGTTCTTTCCAACCGTATTAACAATTGTTTTTGTGATTTTCCAGACTGCATCCAAAGAGAATACTTTTATGAAAATCATAGTTGTTTGTTTAACCTTTCTCTATATCAGCCCCCTGATGGACCTGCTACTGTACATCTTAATGAAGAAAGATGTCAGGTACACTCTGATGGTCCCACTCTGCTGTAGGAGACACTGCACTCACACGAACAGCAGCAAGACAACGGTTTCAACTGAAATTACCAGTGTCTAGAACTTGCTTTTGCAACAGGAAATGCATGACCTTGAAATAATGTAAAAACCTAACAAATATATGAATATAAAGTGATAAGGAGTAGGGTGAATCTTTGCCTTCAGAACAGCTTCAGTCCTTCTTAGAATGCCGTCATACGTCTCTTCAAGAAGGAAAGCTCCAGTTGTTTGAGGAATGAAGAAGGTGGGAGTCTATTTTGCACCCTGTGCTCCATAACTTCCCATAAAGGTTCAATCATGTTTAGATCTGTGGATTGTGGAGGGCATGGGTGGAAGATGTTTGTCTTCATCCTGGTGTCAGAAAACTGCTCTTGAATTTGTTTAGCAGTGTGTATGGGGCTCTTATCTTGGAATATGGAGACATACGTAGTTTGCACCATAGGTTGCACCTGGTCTCTTGTAAAATTACTTCATATTCCTTGCCTGTTATATGACCATGCGGAGGAATTGTCAATCTCAGTGGCATATTCCACCACTATGTTTAACAGCTGGCAAAAGACATTGTGAGCTGAAGGCTTCCTTTGCCTTTCCCCAAACATATACCCATCTAGGTGTAGAAAAAGATTAAAGTGGAGCTCTTCAATAACTTCAAATACATGTAAAAAAATAAATGTTTTGTCATTCATTTTTGGTGTTTTCTCACATGGTTTTTGAATAGAATCTTATTTTTGTCCATTAATTATTACCTCAACGGAATATTAACATTTCTATAATGTTTTTATTTTGTAACTTAATCTAAAGTGAGGCTGCTGAACATTTAAATCTAGTAGAAAATATTATGTCAATGATCTATAGTTGATCTCTTTTGCTGTCGTCAATGTGATCACATGGATTAACAAGGAGGCCATTAACCCTTTGATATGTACAGTCAATGGGTGTCACACCGGTGTGATTAGAAAACAATATTATAATGTCTGTTTACAAATGATTCAAGAATAAGCCTTTGGGTTAAACATTGTTTTTTCTAGGATTAAACAGACTTTCCACAAAAACATTGCTTTCCGATAGCCAAGGGACAATTATCACAATTAGCAAATCTCATTCCTGGCCATACCGACGCCTGCCCTATGTTCCACAGGTGAGAGCACAGAGGGCTGTCACTACCCAATCTTGCCAACTTCTGATTCCTGTGCTAGTTTTCCAACAGGTGAAGGCTGACATCAGATAAGTTAACTCTGCTTGTTAAAGTGCGAATAATATTCAACAGATGCATCAATAATAATGCCTGTGTAATGCCTCATGAGGTGCAAATTGTGCTTTTTCACCAACAATTTAGACTTGCTTAGCCTACTGCCAGCCTCTAGTAGCCACCTAGACTTCAATTTGCATTATTTCACCTACCCAGCTTTTCATCAGACAAGATGCAAAGTTCAAATAAAAGGGTCATGTTTGATTACATTACATTACATTATAATAATTTGGCAGATGCTTTTATCCAAAGCGACATACAATAAGTGCACACAGAAGGTCATTGAAGCAACTACAGAAAAGATTAGACAAAGCACATCCTTCCCATAATATAGCCGCTAACCCAAGTATTGAACATACCCAAGTAATGAACATATAGTTCACACAGTAAGTTATGGGTAAATGAGCTATACCTTCTAAACTATAACATCAAACAGTTACTGTCATGGATCATGCCTCTCTTTTCTTATCTCCGCGTTTTTTATTCCTTTTTGCTTTTACCGGTAATCCATCGGATTTTTCTGTGTTCCACTACGGGTTTTGCTTTCGTCTTGGTAATTAGTGAGTTCACCTGTCCTGCATATCCGCTCACTACTTATACCCCGCTTCCTCCTTTTCTAATTGCTTCCATGTTATTTCATGTAACATTCGAGCCGGTAAAAGGGTATAGGAAGTTGTTCTTCTATTGACCGCTTTGCTTATAAACGCGGGACTTGTTAGCAGTACAACGTAGAAAAAACAAAGTGATCTTTTTAGCTCTTAGCTCAGAGTTTAGGTTTTCGTTTCTTTTTTTTATTAACATACCTACGAGTGCTCTCACTCTAAGTCTTCGGGCTTTTGAGTTTTCTCTTTTCTTTCTGTTTGCTCACTCCACAAACGGGAGTTAGATAAGCGTTACGCCTTATTTCTTTTGTTTTGCTCGGATATCGAGCTCCTCGCCTTTTATCACGAGGTTATTTGTGTTGAGCGTGACTGCTTATTTATTTTGTTTTGCTCGGATATCGAGCTCCTCGCCTTTTATCGCGAGGTTATTTGTGTTAAGCGTGACTGCTTATTTCTTTTGTTTTGCTCGGATATCGAGCTCCTCGCCTTTTATCGCGAGGTTATTTGTATTAAGCGTGACTGCTTATTTCTTTTGTTTTGCTCGGTTATCGAGCTCCTCACCTTTTATCGCGAGGTTATTTGTGTAAAGCGTCACTGCTTATTTCTTTTGTTTTGCTCGGTTATCGAGCTCCTCACCTTTTATCGCGAGGTTATTTGTGTTAAGCGTGACTGCTTATTTACTTTGTTTTGCTCGGATATCGAGCTCCTCACCTTTTATCGCGAGGTTATTTGTGTAAAGCGTGACTGCTTATTTATTTTGTTTTGCTCGGATATCGAGCTCCTCGCCTTTTATCGCGAGGTTATTTGTGTTAAGCGTGACTGCTTATTTCTTTTGTTTTGCTTGGATATCGAGCTCTTCGCCTTTTATTGCGAGGTTATTTGTGTTCCCCTTATTTTCCCCTTTTCCACTACGGACTATTGTCCGTTTCTGTGGTGTTCATAGGAACACTTTAAGACTCCCTATCTGTCGCACCTGGACCTCCAAACATTTCCTCCGTGTTTCTGGCACAGATAACCACTACAGTTACAGACAAAAACCACAGGGAAAAAGGTCCTAGATTGGTATATCGGTCAAGGTGGAGCCTGAAGAGGTGTCTTCAGGCTGCAATGGAATGCAAGCAGTGTTGGAGTAGAAGGTAGGGGAATGGGGAGGTCATTCCACTACTGGGGAGCTAGGGTGGAAAAGCTCCGCACTTGGGACGAGAGAGAGTTGCTGACATAAAGGGAGGGAAGTGCGAGTCGACCTGCTGTAGAAGAGTGAAGTGGTCGAGCAGGAACATAGTGCTAGATTAAGTCCTGTAGGTAAGAGGGGCCTGTCCTATTGGCTGCAGTGTAGGCCAGGGTCATAACTTTGAACCTGATCCTGGCTGTGACCGGCAGCCGGTGGAGTGACCTCAGTAGGGGTGTGACATGCGAGAACTTTGAGAGGTTGAACACAAGCCGGGCAGCTGCGTTCTGGACCAGTTGAAGGGGCAGAATGGCACAGGCTGGTAGGCTTGCGAGAAGGGAGTTGCAGTAGTCCAGACGTGAGGTGACCATAGTCTGGATAAGAAGCTGGGTGAAGTAGATGGTCAGGTACGGTCAAATTCTCCTGAGGTTGTACAGGAGAAACCTGCAGGACCATGCTGTTGCCCTGATGTGCTTTTTGAAGTTCAGCTGGTCGTCCAGATTAATCTATCTTAATGTTAATTTAAAAAAATAAAGCAGCACATGCATTTTACCCTTTTCAAACAAAATATTGTGCTAAACTTTGTGCCCTCTTAATAAAAATGAATGGAAGTCCATTAACAAATAATTATCACACATTGGTTACAATAAGTCATTATTTCCAACAAAATTTAGAAGTAAATAGATATAGGCTACTAAACTCATATGGCTAGGCTTGTTGATTTAAAAAAAAACTCACCTATCACTAACAAAAAACAATATACATTTAGGGGTGATGAAAGATCTTTTGTTGGTAGGGGCAGCATGAGACCTGAACATTGAATAGGGGCCATAATATTCCTTATATCAGTTAATGCACAGTGGTAAAATTATTAGTGAGCTGAATTTAAAAAAAATGTTCTGCAGAATCAATTACAATTTTGTACAAAATGTACATTTTCAAAAAAATGAATATGAAGCAATAGAATGGACTGTCAGATTTGATTTGATTATTGGTTTCAATGAAAAGCTCCACATCTGACCACATTATTAAAACAATGACAAAATCCAATATTTCTGCCACTGGCTATAGGTTTTCAGGAGTTACAAATTCATTGTGTGACAGAATGAGACTTCAGTCTTTCAGTGAAAGATGATAAATAAAAGAAGAATGGAAAAACAATCAATCTATCAGTCTTATCTGTACAAGGAAACTAGCTGTCCTTGTCTATCACTTGCTAGCATTGTTGGACTTAAAGTGAACTGTGGGAGGGCACAACTGTGACTACATGCACATTTTTTCAAAGTGATAACAGTGCGGTGCAAAAGTTTGGGCACCCCTGGTCAAAATGCCTTTTACAATTAATATCTAAAACAACAGAAGCTAACCGGACGTCTAAATGGTATAAAGTTAAATATGACACATTTCTTAAAATTTTAAAGCAAGATTACTTATTAAATTTTTATTAAAATATTTTACATTTTCAAAATAATAAAAAAAAGGAAAATGGCCCTGTGCAAAAGTTTGGGAACCCTGTCAGTTAGTGCTTTGTAACTTTTCCTCGGGCAACTATAACTAAAATTCTTGCATTTGGAATTTTTTCCCATTCTTCCTGCATGGCAGAACAATTCAAGCTCAGAAATATTCTTTGGTCTTCTTGCATGCACGACATGTTTGAGATCTCCACAGATTTTCAATACTATTCAAGTCTGGGGACTGTGGTGGCCATTCCAAAACCTTCATCTGTCATTCCTAGAGGTACTTCATGTTGATTTTGAGGTATGCTTTTGATCATTGTCTTGCTGGAATACCCACCCTCTCTTCAACTTCAATGTCTGGACTGACCTAAAATAAACAATTCCACATCTGTCCACTGTTGTGAATAGGGACCCATCATAGATCAAGCTAGCTATCATTGCTATTTTATTATAATGTTAGCAAATTGCATTGAGTCATTGGTTCTTAAAGATCAGCAAAATATATTTTGCCAAATAGAACTTGAGTGCGGTCCTTATGTCATAACAGAAAGGACAACTGATCCAACTCAGAGGTGTCACTCAACTAAATCCTAAAACTAAACTCCAGTTCCTGCAAGCTATGCGCCTAGAGTACATTTCAGTGCTGTCATCAACTGTTATTAATTTAACTGATGTATTATGTAGAAATCCCACATAATAATAACCAATTGTTGTTTGAAAGGGTAATTGGCCATTTCATTCATTCATTATACCTGCTTTATTCAATTCAGGGTCATGAGGTGAAAGCCATTTTAATAAAGATTTTTCATCAGTTCTAAAAATGTACACTGCTCAAAAAAATTAAGGGCACACTTAATCATCACAGTATAACACCAAGTCAATTAAACCAAACCGGTCATGCTGGATGATGTTGCAGGCAGCATAACATTCGCCACGGCGTCTCCAGACTCTGACGTCTGTCACATGTGCTCAGTGGCATGGCTGACGGTTAACAATATGGGATTGTTGCTAGCTAGTGAGCTAGGAGGAAAGAAGGCTACCCGTAGGGTTAATTCCAATCGCTTATTTTCACTCCTTGCATCCTTACCTCGCTCAACGGAGGACGCGAGGAAAGGATGCAAGGATCAGATACGAGGATCAGATACGGGGACTGAGGATTCGAGGCAACGTGCATTTGGCAAATGGAACGTCCTTGCTCAAACCAGCATCATATTATGCTTACATGCTTAACTATAATCCTTTTAGCCTCTTTTTTCATGAATAAACGTGGCTTTTGTTAGTTATAGAGAATGAGTGTCATGGTCTACCACTAACTGCTGTTCCATGTTACCTATGTTGGAGTTACTCAGTAATAACCTCGTCACCAAATTAGTTTTAATTTAACTACACAGGTATCGGTGCACCTTAATGTAAAGGGTTACCCATTTTTGTTTTCACTCCTTGCAGGGGCTGGAGCACTGATCACACTCTCTGTGGGCGGAGGGTTGATTGGGCTCTTTGTTCTGACTGCGCTGGGTGTGCGTGCAGTGCAGGTCCTAGCACAGCACAACCTTACACATCAATAAAGAACTGTGTACAAACCAAACTGTCTTTATTCTCTCCTCTCTGTGTGACTGTGCACATACAGCACTGTGCTCTTATTCTCTCCTCTCTGTGCACATACAGCACTGTGCTCATTCTCTCCTCTCTGCACATATAGCACTGTGCTCTTATTCTCTCCTCTCTGTGCACATACAGCACTGTGCTCTTATTCTCTCCTCTCTGTGCACATACAGCACTGTGCTCTTATTTTCTCCTCTCTGTGCACATACAGCACTGTGCTCTTATTCTCTCCTCTCTGTGCACATACAGCACTGTGCTCTTATTCTCTCCTCTCTGTGCACATACAGCACTGTGCTCTTATTTTCTCCTCTCTGTGCACACACATCACTGTGCTCTTATTCTTTCCTCTCTGTGCACATACAGCACTGTGCTCTTATTCTCTCCTCTCTGTGCACATACAGCACTGTGCTCTTATTTTCTCCTCTCTGTACACATACAGCACTGTGCTCTTATTCTCTCCTCTCTGTGCACATACAGCACTGTGCTCTCATTTGCTTCTCTCTGTGCACATACAGCACTGTGCACTTATTCTCTCCACTCTGTGCACATACAGCACTGTGCTCTTATTCTCTCCTCTTTGTGCACATACAGCACTGTGCTCTTATTCTCTCCTCTTTGTGCACATACAGCACTGTGCTCTTATTCTCTCCTCTCTGTGCACATACAGCACTGTCCTCTTATTCTCTCCTCTCTGCACATACAGCACTGTGCTCTTATTCTCTCCTCTTTGTGCACATACAGCACTGTGCTCTTATTCTCTCCTCTTTGTGCACATACAGCACTGTCCTCTTATTCTCTCCTCTTTGTGCACATACAGCACTGTGCTCTCATTTGCTTCTCTCTGTGCACATACAGCACTGTGCACTTATTCTCTCCTCTCTGTGCACATACAGCACTGTGCTCTTATTCTCTCCTCTTTCTGCACATACAGCACTGTGCTCTTATTCTCTCCTCTCTGTGCACATACAGCACTGTGCTCTTATTCTCTCCTCTTTGTGCACATACAGCACTGTGCTCTTATTCTCTCCTCTCTGTGCACATACAGCACTGTCCTCTTATTCTCTCCTCTCTGTGCACATACAGCACTGTCCTCTTATTCTATCCTCTCTGTGCACATACAGCACCGTGCTCTTATTCTCTCCTCTCTGTGCACTTATTCACTCCTTTGTCTGTCTCCAATAAATACTTGTACATAGGTTATTTCCTGATTGTAGGGGATCTCTATGCCAGAGACACGGAGGAAAAGAAAGAGCACACTTTACATTTTCTAAATTGTACTGCTAATAAGAACCGTATAGAGAAGTAAAACGGTCGATAGCACACACAACTCCTACACCTTTACCCGCTAGAAAGTAACACTTATCTAACTCCCGTATTGGAGTGAACAAAAAAAGGAAGAAAAACAAAAGAACACTCGTAGGTTTGAGTGGAAAACAAAGAACCCAAAACCTCTGCTCTGAAATAGAAGAACGAAAGAGCGCACTACACTTTTTATAAATTGTACTGCTAACAAGTCTCGCTTTGAGAAGCAAAGCAGTCGATAGCAGTACAACTTCCTATACCTTTACCGGCTAGAATGTTACGTGAAATAACATGGAAGCGACGAGAAAAGGAGGAAGCGGGGTATAAGTAGTGAGCTGAAATGCAGGACGGGTGAACTCACTAATGACCGAGGCGAAAGCAAAACCCGTAGCGGAACACACAAAAATCCGATAGATTACTGCTAAAAGACAAAAGGAATAAAAAACGCAGAGATAAGGAAAGGAACGCACGATTAATTACAGTGATAGAATGAAGCATGAGCCAGTTAAAATTATTCAATTTAGGCGATGCGATGAGCAGCTAATAGCGGTGCCTAATTAAAAATCAACTTATTTAGATATTTGCCAATTAGGCTACACAGCGAACATCTCGAGCCGCAATGCGTAGGTCAAGTACATTTTAAAATATGCATTCAATGTTTTTTAATATTTTCACAAAAAGTGGAATTCATTGGCTGTTATTTCACCAATTTTATGACCAGTTATTAATTTAAGGTAAAATCAGATTTTTATGCTCGCATAACCTGAGTTTTTCACATTTTGACTCCGCAGTGCTCCAAACAAACGTTATTTATTTTCATTCATTTTGCTACACAACTATAGGGCCTCGCTGTTCACTACATGGAATGTCTCTACCTCGCCGCTGTCGAGAACTATCATGCGATTTCATCGTACCGTACTCCCGCGTTTATTTTGATAAATCCGGAAATTTGCGTAAAAATGGTCATATGCACGCTTTGTGATTAGATTTTAATGAACACATGAATGATAAATGAGGCCCACAGACGTGTGCTGTATCTGAGTGTGAAATGGACGCATGTTGAGGTGTGCTTTATCAGTGACTGAAATAAATGGTTACATGTTCATTTAAAAGCAACTGTGCGCATGAATTAATGTGATAATCAAAATGGATTTGTGACACACGCACAAATCCTTGCCTTATGTGTTATGTTTTCTCTTGTAGGATGGCCAGAACAGGGACAGATCTTTCCAGCTGCCAAACATGCAGCTGTGCCAAACGCTCATATTTTAAGTCCAGCTTTTGCTCCTGATGGATATTTCATAGAAATACTACTAAAGAATGCATTTCCTTTGAATATTGTACAATACATTAGGTTATTGCTAAACAAAAGCCTCTGTTTGGAGTATTCCTCTGCTGCCATGTTTGGAATCTGCAAAGGCAGAACTTGCTGTGAGCCGAAGGCCAGGTAGCACCCCAGAATATTACTAAAGTTGATTAGAAACCTAGAAAGTCTTGTTTTTTGAGCGCTTAAATGTAGCACATTAGCATTAGCACTAACTTCTTTTGCAGAGATTTGCCATTTTTTAATCCAGGGACATTTTTATATCTTTTGGTTCCAAACAAAGCAGAAATACATTTGAAAGCGTGTTTAAAATGTGTTAATAAAAACACTAGCGAGGTTCATTGTGCTGCTGTGGTGGTTGTGAGTAATAAAAGACAAAGGTGCAATATGTTTTCAATGTTAAGTGCAACACTTTTTTATCTCCAAGATATGTAATTCAAAGAAAATTAATTGCACCAAGATAACCGATAAGAACCAATTAAAACTAGTTTTTAAAAAGCAGTTGTTTTTGGAAGGATAATTTATCGGATGTCTAAATAAAAAAATAAAAAAACTGGGCTCCTGGATCCTGTGAACAAATCAGATCGACCTCATCTTCTCACTGCAACACTTTGTTGTTCACAGTAGCATGTAGCCACATACATCTAAAATGAGCCAGTTTCATTTAAATATCAGGGTATCAGCATTGAGTCAACTCATGTTCTGCTCTGACAAAAGCTGAATGTATTACTTATTGGATTTTTATTAAATCAACAAATTATTTTATATGGGCCTTATTCACCAACCATTCTACAAACAAATTTGATCTTAAGACTTTTTTTAAAACATTTTTATAAAAATTCTGGCAGTCACCAATGTTTTCTTTATTTGGGTGGTTTTCTTGGGTAAAACAGAAGCTCAGAAGGCAAACATCTGGTAATCCCAAAACGTTTTAAATAAAGTCTTAAGAACAAATTTGCTTGTAAAGTGATTATTGCATGAGGCCCATTGTGTTTGGAGAAAAATGTGTGAGATCTGTATCATGCTCACTGCATCATACTCAGTCAATTGCCTTTGAATTTTAACATACAGGCTGGATGGGAGGTTATTAAAATACTTCCTCTTTGCTATGATAGCTTCTCACGAATATCAGCTAATTCAAAAAAAAAAAAAAAAAAAAGGTATTGAATCCTTGTCATTAAAAAGATGGTCTAACAGGAAAAATGTAATCTGGTAAATGAATTACTAAAATGATCACTGATAGATGCAGAATTTTAACTTTCCTCATAGCGTGATTCACTCAGCTCTGTTGATGAGACTCTTTTGATAGAGAGGCGTGTCACTTCATTGTGCAAATGCACCAGCTCTACCCGTGATGTCTCTGAGGTAGCTAAGTTCATTTATACATGAATATTGTTTGCGCATGTTTCAGTGTTACTAATAAACTTACTCAGTGTCAGGTTTATTGAACAGTGAGTTTGTCTGATCTCCAAATTTCAACCATCAGAGAGAGTAACTGAAGAAGAGCTCGGTCCAAACAGCTTCTTCTGGTAAGTTCATGGCTGCTTTCTGAGAGTGAATCTACCATTGAGAATCGGCTAGTGAAAATATTGAAAATATTTTTGTTTGTAATGTTTTTTAAAAATATATAATTTTTTTTGAATACACACTTGATTGTCTCTTGATATTGGAATGTATTGATTCAGTACTTGGTTGCCGTTTAAAAAAAAAACTTTTTTAATAAATCGAGTGATATTATACAGTACCAATCCCTTTTGGAATGGAAAATCTTGTTTTTGTTACAGCCAATCTTGAAAATGTGTTTTAAGTTCTACTATAATTTCTTTTAAAACTAAGTTTGAGCACCAGTGCTCTAGCCTTTTTGGGAACCAGAACCATTCTAAGCTATAAATCGTTTTGTAAATTAACTACTAATAATCAAAGAAGCTGTGAGTAGGATCTTAACATATTAATATATATATTTTTCTATGTTTGCTTCAAAAAGAAGCAGTATAAGATACAGCATAATAACCTGGCTATAGTTGACATTCTTGCAAAAAAAGTTTTTTATTAAAAAATAAAACATTACACACTGTAAGCTAAGTTTGTCCTAAATAATGTAACCTACAGTGAGCACCATAATTCATTGTACAGTGACACATTTTATGTTATTTTGGTTCTGTACTCTAGCACTTTGAATTTGAAAAGATACAATGACAGGTTGAAGTGCAGACTGTCAGCTTTAATTAGATTGTATTTACATAAATATCGAATGAACCGTTTAGAAATTATAGAACCTTTTGTACATAGTCCCGGCCACAGTTTAACATAATGTAGAATAAAGTAAGTAATATTTTAAATATTTGGTCGCATAGCCTTTGCATGCCATGACTTCCTGATGTCTGTGAACCAACAATATCAAAAGACTCTTGATATCTTATTTTCTGGTGCTCCTACAAGCGATACTATAACCACTCTGCATTTGAATGGATCTCTATGGGAAATGGGGGGTGAGAGTAGATTTAGCTGTAAATTACACTGGAACAGTATGAAACACATGGTTGGCTAAATGGCTCCAAGTTATCAAGGGTTTGACATAATAAACAAGCCTTAAACCATCACGCTGCTGCCAGTCATGGAAGGATGACTTGAAGGGTTTCTTCTACTGACTTATTTTTCCATAGAGTTCAATAGGAAAATTTGTCATGAGAAACAACCCTTAATGTGATCCATCCATATCTACTGCATATCTGGCAGCAGAGTGATGGTTTGAGACTCGTTTGATACCTCAGCGCCTTGATGACTTGGAGCCATTTAGCCAACAATATGGTCCATACTGTTCCAACATAATCTACAGCTAAATCTAGTCCCACAGAGATCCATTCAAATGCAGAGAAGTTAATGTCGCTTGTAAGAGTATCAGAAAATAAGATATCAAGAGTCTTTTGATATTGTTGGGTCACAGACATGAGAAAGTCATGGCATGCAAAAAATATGTGACAACATATCAAAAATGATTACTTTATTCTACATTATGTTAAACTGTTCAATATTTTTTTATGTATGGACAGGATCAGGGATCATTACATTACATTACATTATAGGCATTTAGCAGACGCTCTTATCCAGAGCGACTTACACAACTTCTTATTACATGTATCCATTCATACAGCTGGATATATACTGAAGCAATTCAGGTTAAGTACCTTGCTCAAGGGTACAACGGCAGTGTCCTACCTGGGAATCGAACCTGCGACCTTTCGGTTACAAGTCCAGTTCCTTAACCATTATACTACACTGCCGCTCCTCAGCCCCACTTACAGGCAGTGTAGCGGTTGTGACTCACTGGCAGTACAGGCAAGGTCAGCCGCACTTACAGGCAGTGTAGCGGCTATGACTCACTGGCAGTACAGCCAGGGTCAGCCCCACTTACAGGTAGTGTAGCGGCTGTGACTCACTGGCAGTACAGACAGGGTCAGCCCCACTCATAGGCAGGGTAGCTGCTGTGACTCGCTGGCAGTACGGACAGGGTCAGCCCCACTCACAGGCAGGGTAGCTGCTGTG
>CM040403.1:24563367-24618367 GCA_022702515.1 Ilyophis sp. 1 JC-2022
GTGTGTGTGTGTGTGTGCATAACAGCTAGCTGGGAACGTTTGGGGCGAGCGCAGCTCTGAATTATGAACAGCTAACAGTGAAGAATGTCTGATTGTGTAAAGAAAAACATTGTTGTACGAGGATTCGGTTTGGTGCAATTTATTATTTCCTTGAAAATCTATGAATATCAATGGCCTTCTGTGCATGAGTTTGGGGAAAAAGCAGCAAATACCTGGGTACTGAAGGTGTTTCACGCTTTATTCAGGAAGGAACACGTTCCTGTGTAGAACACGCATTGGTGTGAAATTGCTAGTCCCTGTCTGAGTGATATATGTACACTGGAGCTCACTGACAGCAGTTCATCTTGCTCTGACTCACCTCCTTAATTAGCCCCTTCATTGGGAAAGCCACTGTGAGATGGAGGCTGTAAGTGGCTGGCTTGCGTTCACCTCTCAGATTATTTATGCACTTAGATTAGCCCTGACAGCGCACAGCGCAGTGTTTACGATAGAATGTTTCTCTGCAGCGGCGGTGGGAAGGGTTCTTTAGAGGCGTCCAGTGTGGAGGGGGGGCGTTAAGAGCATTGCCTACCATGAATCCCAAGCGCCCCCTATCACTGATAAGTTATACGTATGATTCCCAAGAGCCAGCTATCACTGATAAGCTACACGTATGAATCCCAAGCGCCGCCTATCAATGATAAGCTACACGTATGATTCCCAAGCGCCACCTATAAATGATAAGCTACACGTATGAATCCCAAGCGCCGCCTATCAATGATAAGCTACACGTATGAATCCCAAGCGCCCCCTATCACTGATAAGTTATACGTATGAATCCCAAGCGCCAGCTATCACTGATAAGCTACACGTATGAATCCCAAGCGCCAGCTATCACTGATAAGCTACACGTATGAATCCCAAGCGCCACCTATCACTGATAAGTTATACGTATGATTCCCAAGAGCCAGCTATCACTGATAAGCTACACGTATGAATCCCAAGCGCCACCTATAAATGATAAGCTACACGTATGAATCCCAAGCGCCAGCTATCACTGATAAGCTACACGTATGAATCCCAAGCGCCGCCTATCAATGATAAGCTACACGTATGATTCCCAAGCGCCACCTATAAATGATAAGCTACACGTATGAATCCCAAGCGCCACCTATAAATGATAAGCTACACGTATGATTCCCAAGCGCCACCTATAAATGATAAGCTACACGTATGAATCCCAAGCGCCACCTATCAATGATAAGCTACACGTATGAATCCCAAGCGCCACCTATAAATGATAAGCTACACGTATGAATCCCAAGCGCCAGCTATCACTGATAAGCTACACGTATGAATCCCAAGCGCCGCCTATCAATGATAAGCTACACGTATGATTCCCAAGTGCCACCTATAAATGATAAGCTACACGTATGAATCCCAAGCGCCACCTATAAATGATAAGCTACACGTATGATTCCCAAGCGCCACCTATAAATGATAAGCTACACGTATGAATCCCAAGCGCCACCTATCAATGATAAGCTACACGTATGAATCCCAAGCGCCGCCTATCAATGATAAGCTACACGTATGAATCCCAAGCGCCGCCTATCAATGATAAGCTACACGTATGATTCCCAAGCGCCACCTATAAATGATAAGCTACACGTATGAATCCCAAGCGCCAGCTATCACTGATAAGCTACACGTATGAATCCCAAGCGCCACCTATCACTGATAAGATATACGTATGATTCCCAAGCGCCACCTATCAATGATAAGCTACACGTATGAATCCCAAGCGCCAGCTATCACTGATAAGCTACACGTATGAATCCCAAGCGCCGCCTATCAATGATAAGCTACACGTATGATTCCCAAGCGCCACCTATAAATGATAAGCTACACGTATGAATCCCAAGCGCCAGCTATCACTGATAAGCTACACGTATGAATCCCAAGCGCCACTTATCAATGATAAGCTACACGTATGATTCCCAAGCGCCACCTATCAATGATAAGCTACACGTATGAATCCCAAGCGCCAGCTATCACTGATAAGCTACACGTATGAATCCCAAGCGCCGCCTATCAATGATAAGCTACACGTATGATTCCCAAGCGCCACCTATAAATGATAAGCTACACGTATGAATCCCAAGCGCCAGCTATCACTGATAAGCTACACGTATGAATCCCAAGCGCCACCTATCAATGATAAGCTACACGTATGATTCCCAAGCGCCACCTATAAATGATAAGCTACACGTATGAATCCCAAGCGCCAGCTATCACTGATAAGTTATACATATGATTCCCAAGAGCCAGCTATCACTGATAAGCTACACGTATGAATCCCAAGCGCCACCTATCAATGATAAGCTACACGTATGAATCCCAAGCGCCACCTATCAATGATAAGCTACACGTATGAATCCCAAGCGCCACCTATCACTGATAAGCTACACGTATGAATCCCAAGCGCCACCTATCAATGATAAGCTACACGTATGATTCCCAAGCGCCACCTATCAATGATAAGCTACACGTATGAATCCCAAGCGCCAGCTATCACTGATAAGCTACACGTATGAATCCCAAGCGCCACCTATCAATGATAAGCTACACGTATGATTCCCAAGCGCCACCTATCACTGATAAGCTACACGTATGAATCCCAAGAGCCAGCTATCACTGATAAGCTACACGTATGAATCCCAAGCGCCACCTATCAATGATAAGCTACACGTATGATTCCCAAGCGCCACCTATCACTGATAAGCTACACGTATGAATCCCAAGAGCCAGCTATCACTGATAAGCTACACGTATGATTAGTTACTACTCCAATGAACATTTTGCTGTTAAGTTCTATCTGGATGGAATTTGTTGGTGATTTTACTGGGGAAGGAGGAGTAATTCAGTCTTTAATGCATTGGTGGTGGTTTTACTGGGGAAGGAGGAGTAATGCAGTCTTTAATGCATTGGTGGTGGTTTTACTGGGGAAGGAGGAGTAATGCAGTCTTTAATGCATTGGTGGTGGTTTTACTGGGGAAGGAGGAGTAATGCAGTCTTTAATGCATTGGGGGTGGTTGGGAAGAAGGAGTAATGCAGTCTTTAATGCATTGGGGTGATTTTACTGGGGAAGGAGGAGTAATGCAGTCTTTAATGCATTGGTGGTGATTGTACTGGGAAAGGAGGAGTAATGCAGTCTTTAATGCATTGGTGGTGATTGTACTGGGAAAGGAGGAGTAATGCAGTCTTTAATGCATTGGTGGTGATTGTACTGGGAAAGGAGGAGTAATGCAGTCTTTAATGCATTGGGGGTGGTTTTACTGGGGAAGGAGGAGTAATGCAGTCTTTGATGAAGCATGCAACTCATTTCAGCCCCCATTCCATGGACCAGTGATTTGTAGAGTGCATCACATGAACGTAAACAATGTGCATGTCTATGTGTGGGTGTCTCTGGTTAATAAGCCGAACACCCAAAAAGCTTGCATCCTCGGGTAGGCTGTGCAGTGGCTCTGAATGGTGATTATTACTGAAGTCAGAGCAGTGGTGCGAATAGTGTTGATTCCCGCCAAGCTTGATGAGAAATTAGGCGATATTGCGCACCGTGATTGTGACTGGACGGCGTTCAGGGCCTTTCTTTCTCGCTTTTTGTTTATTTGCTGTTTGAAATCTCTGCAGGTGGTTGATGTTTCTCCAACAGCCTCTTCACACCAACTGTGCCAAAGATAGCAGCCCACACCCACACATGCACAAACGCATACACACAGACCCACACTCATACAGACCCACACCCACACATACAGACCCACACCCACACATGCACAAACGCATACACACAGATCCACACACATACAGACCCACACACACACACACATACAGACCCACACCCACACATGCACAAACACATACACACAGACCCACACCCACACATGCACAAACGCATACACACAGATCCACACACATACAGACCCACACACACACACACATACAGACCCACACCCACACATGCACAAACACATACGCACAGACCCACACCCACACATGCACAAACGCATACACACAGACCCACACTCATACAGACCCACACCCACACATACACACACACCCATGCCCCCACGCCCGCACACATGCGCACACACACACACACACACACACACGCATAGACACACACCCACACACATACAGACCCACACACACACATGCACAAACGCATACACACAGACCCACACACATACAGACCCACACACACACATACACACACATGCACACACGCCCGCACGCATGCGGGCATGCGCACACACCCAGACATGCACAAACGCATACACACAGACCCACACACATACAGACCCACACCCACACATGCACACACACCCATGCCCCCACGCCCGCACACATGCGGGCATGCGCACACACACACACACACACACACACACACACACACATAGACACATACCCACACACATACAGACCCACACACACACATACACGCACATGCACACACCCATGCCCCCACGCCTGCACACATGCGCACACACACACACACACACACACACACACGCATAGACACATACCCACACACATACAGACCCACACACATGCACACACACCCACACCCCCCACGCCCGTATGCATGCACGCACATGTGCACACACACACAAATAAACACACACAAACACACACGCACACACACACACTCACACACACACACACACACACACACACACACACACACACAGAGGACAAAGTGACCGTCTCTGTGAAACTGTTCCAGGATCTTTTGAATAAGCGGAGAGAGCACAGCAGGATTAAGGGCATAAACAGCAGCTCTGAATCAACAGCTCACAGAGTGCTGAAGCTTCTCATGCACAGGTACACATCCACCTCACCTGGGCTTCTCATGCACAGGTACACATCCACCTCACCTGGGCTTCTCATGCACAGATACACATCCACCTCACCTGGGCTTCTCATGCACAAATACACATCCACCTCACCTGGGCTTCTCATGCACAGGTACACATCCACCTCACCTGGGCTTCTCATGCACAAATACACATCCACCTCACCTGGGCTGCTCATGCACAGATACACATACGCCTCACCTGGGCTTCTCATGCACAGGTACACATCCACCTCACCTGGGCTTCTCATGCACAAATACACATCCACCTCACCTGGGCTTCTCATGCACAGGTACACATCCACCTCACCTGGGCTTCTCATGCACAAATACACATCCACCTCACCTGGGCTTCTCATGCACAAATACACATCCACCTCACCTGGGCTTCTCATGCACAAATACACATCCACCTCACCTGGGCTTCTCATGCACAAATACACATCCACCTCACCTGGGCTTCTCATGCACAGGTACACATCCACCTCACCTGGGCTTCTCATGCACAAATACACATCCACCTCACCTGGGCTTCTCATGCACAAATACACATCCACCTCACCTGGGCTTCTCATGCACAAATACACATCCACCTCACCTGGGCTTCTCATGCACAAATACACATCCACCTCACCTGGGCTTCTCATGCACAAATACACATCCACCTCACCTGGGCTTCTCATGCACAGGTACACATACGCCTCACCTGGGCTTCTCATGCACAAATACACATCCACCTCACCTGGGCTTCTCATGCACAAATACACATCCACCTCACCTGGGCTTCTTATGCACAAATACACATCCACCTCACCTGGGCTTCTCATGCACAAATACACATCCACCTCACCTGGGCTTCTCATGCACAAATACACATCCACCTCACCTGGGCTTCTCAAGCACAGGTACACATCCACCTCACCTGGGCTTCTCATGCACAGGTACACATCCACCTCACCTGGGCTTCTCATGCACAAATACACATCCACCTCACCTGGGCTTCTCAAGCACAGGTACACATCCACCTCACCTGGGCTTCTCATGCACAGATACACATCCACCTCACCTGGGCTTCTCATGCACAGATACACATCCACCTCACCTGGGCTTCTCATGCACAAATACACATCCACCTCACCTGGGCTTCTCATGCACAGGTACACATCCACCTCACCTGGGCTTCTCATGCACAAATACACATCCACCTCACCTGGGCTTCTCATGCACAAATACACATCCACCTCACCTGGGCTTCTCATGCACAGATACACATCCACCTCACCTGGGCTTCTCATGCACAAATACACATCCACCTCACCTGGGCTTCTCATGCACAAATACACATCCACCTCACCTGGGCTTCTCATGCACAGATACACATCCACCTCACCTGGGCTTCTCATGCACAGATACACATCCACCTCACCTGGGCTTCTCATGCACAAATACACATCCACCTCACCTGGGCTTCTCATGCACAAATACACATCCACCTCACCTGGGCTTCTCAAGCACAGGTACACATACGCCTCACCTGGGCTTCTCATGCACAGGTACACATCCACCTCACCTGGGCTTCTCATGCACAAATACACATCCACCTCACCTGGTCTGCTCATACACAGGTACACATACGCCTCACCTGGGCTTCTCATGCACAGATACACATACGCCTCACCTGGGGGAAATCAAGGCATGATTAATAAAAAGAAAAACAGTACAGTCATTGTAACAGTCACATTTCTTCACCTTTCTCATCATTATATCTTTGCTCTTCTGGATTTGTGCTGGAGATTTCTGATGTGGTTGTGCTTTAATTGAAAGAGTTGGGCTTTCTTATTAGTGATGCTATTCATAAGACTGAACTACTGCAGAGACCAATTTAGTGTGTATATTTGTGTTCATTACTGAGTGAATTTCACATAAAGCAGCAAAAAGGCACAGCCGTGGACACACAGGCCTGAGAACCCTCTACATTGTCAGGGAAAGTTAGAGTTTTTAAGTCTTGAAAGTTATTTGAGCTCCACTAGTGAGAGATACAATGGATGATTTCCACAAAGGAAATAATTTTTCCTTTTTTGATTTTGGTTCAAGGGCAATATGCTTGGAAGTGTAACTTTGATTTGTTTCTTTTATGGGATTTTCAGAAACACATGATTTAAAACCTTAAAAATCTTGAACATTTTCTCGTTCATTTATATCACTTTTATATCCCTTTCTCTTGATGCATTGTCCAGACCCTTTAAACAATAGCAGAACATAGCTGCTGTAAGATTGATAGATTTACATAATGAATGCAATACTATTTTACAAGGCCTGTGAAATCGAGCCAATCTGTCATCAGTTCAATGATCCACATTCAATCTGTCTCAAATGGATGTTTGAACTTAAAAAATGAGCACGAACAAAAATTTGTTTGCTGTTTTTATTAATATTCTTAAATAGGAGTGCATATTGATGCCATTAGGATATTGGCTGAATAGAGTATACGGTGCAATTTCACATAAAGACAGAAATTAACAAGAGCAGATGATTGGGTCTTTTTTTGGAGTTTCCTCTACTGTGTGTGAAATAATGAATCTTTCCTGGGAGAGATTTGCTGTGTGAGTTTGTGTGTGCCAGCATCGCAGAGCTGCGTGCCTGGAGCTGCCGTCGCCATTAATCCAGGTTAAGGTTAGTGCGTCCGTCTCATACACTCATGTGTCACATAAGGCTGATGCTGCTGATTTGCAAAGCTGTTTCTCCCATGCTTCATTAAACCCGCACACGTCAAGCTCCCATTTCTGTCCAATTAAACCTAGGGATGGGGTTTTCGGTACCTTGGTTCTAGATGTCGGATCAGTTGTGCGAATGTAATGCCTACATAACAGAGGGATGGCATCACGTTTACATCAGGCCAGGGTTACTATATGAAATATTTCACTATGCATCTGAAATATGAAACTATAGATGCTGGTCACTATGCATCTGAAATATGAAACTATAGATGCTGGTCACTATGCATCTGAAATATGAAACTATAGATGCTGGTCACTACACATCAGAAATATTAAGAAGGAAACACATTCCCTGGCAGAATGTGTGAATGTCATAACAATACGCATTGGTGTGAAATTTTCAGTCGTTGATACAGTGCAGAAATACAGTATCTCACTGACTGCGGCTCATCTCACGTTGTTCCTAACCCTGTTCCTGGAGATCTGTCCTGCAGGTTATTATTTCAACCCTAATTTGGCTCGCCTGATTCTACTAATTAGTAGCTCAACAAGATCGCTAGCTGTTGAATGAGGTGTGCTTTGTTAGGGTTGGAATGAAAACCTACAGGAACAGGATTTAGCAGCCCTGCTGTTGCTGCACTTTTAATCATTCCTGAAGACCCTTGATCATTTCCAATGAAACATGTTACTAATTTAAAAAAAAAAAATAATTTTGAAGAAGAATTTTGTTATGAACATTAGAGAAGATTTTAATTGATCAGCCACTCCCCCCTGTCATTTTGTGGTTTTATGCAGAGATGCATTAATTTTCTAAAATTGGGAATTTAACAATGATCTTGGTTTTATCTTATACTAGGTAGCTGCATACCTACATCATACATTTGAAAAGTTTAATGTCCAAAACAACGTGTTGTCGAGGCGTCCTCTAAGGTTTTATGAAGACAGTTCCTATTGGCTGTTCAGGCAGAGCCACCCTTTGACCCCAGCACCCCCCCTTTCACACATCCTTCTGAGTTATGGCACTAATGAAAGCACTCTGGCAGAACACTGGTGTTAATGGGGAATTAGTGTGTGTAACAATAACCTCAGTTGCTCTGTCCCTATTTCACTCTAAGTGCCACTGTTGACAGGCTGAGAGGATGGGAGGGTGCTGTTACAACACTGTGGCCCTGTACAGAAAAAGAGAAACCACACCAGTCCACTGTAATGGACGTGCAGTGAACACGTCCAATGTAAAACCAATGTTCATACAAACCTTTAGTGCTAAAGGTCTTTTCATGAAGCAATTGGGTTTGACAAATAGGTTTGGCATTTTTCTCTATTTATAAATTAATTTCACTATCAGACACATTTAATATAACCTGTTTGTAATTTCCCACACACACACACACACACACACACACACACACACACACACACACACACACAAACACACACACATACACGCACACACACACACACACACGCATACCCCAACACACAAAAAGACAGACACACAATGATATATACTGTATATGAATGTATATAATATATGTCATAGTTCACTTCGCCACCCATCTGTGAACCATTAAATTATTACAGCTCCTGCACTTAACCTGCTGTAGGAGAAGACAATAAAACCCTCTCGAGAGCAGAGCGTGGATGGGTTAGGGTTCAGTCTCCTGTAGACACACTGAATCTGATATCAGCAGAGTGTGGATGGGTTAGGGTTCAGTCTCCTGCAGACACACTGAAGCTGATATCAGCAGAGTGTGGATGGGTTAGGGTTCAGTCTCCTGTAGACACACTGAAGCTGATATCAGCAGAGTGTGGATGGGTTAGGGTTCAGTCTCCTGCAGACACACTGAAGCTGATATCAGCAGAGTGTGGATGGGGTTAGGGTTCAGTCTCCTGCAGACACACTGAAGCTGATATCAGCAGAGTGTGGATGGGTTAGGGTTCAGTGTCCTGTAGACACACTGAAGCTGATATCAGCAGAGTGTGGATGGGGTTAGGGTTCAGTCTCCTGCAGACACACTGAAGCTGATATCAGCAGAGTGTGGATGGGTTAGGGTTCAGTCTCCTGTAGACACACTGAAGCTGATATCAGCAGAGTGTGGATGGGTTAGGGTTCAGTCTCCTGTAGACACACTGAAGCTGATATCAGCAGAGTGTGGATGGGGTTAGGGTTCAGTCTCCTGCAGACACACTGAAGCTGATATCAGCAGAGTGTGGATGGGTTAGGGTTCAGTCTCCTGTAGACACACTGAAGCTGATATCAGCAGAGTGTGGATGGGGTTAGGGTTCAGTCTCCTGTAGACACACTGAAGCTGATATCAGCAGAGTGTGGATGGGTTAGGGTTCAGTCTCCTGTAGACACACTGAAGCTGATATCAGCAGAGTGTGGATGGGTTAGGGTTCAGTCTCCTGCAAACACACGGAAGCTGATATCAGTGCTGTGCAAATCTTTTTATAGAGACATTTTGTTTTGAAATCAAACAGGTGTGTTTGGGCAGGGGAGCTTTGGATCACACAGGAGGAAGACTCAGAGCAGATACATCCCTAAAGCTTTGTTGGGTAAACAGTATTGCCTTGCAGATGGATCACAAATTCCTGTTTTGGACAGATGTCATTTCTAAGAATAGTTTCCCGTCTGTAAACTGCAGGGGAAAAGACTGGAATATTCAGCCACTCACAACATAGCTCTTTGTTTGCTAATGATTATCTTTGGACCGGAGTTTAAGTCTTCACACTGATTATGAACATGAATAATGAGAGCATTGCTCGTTACCCAAACAGAAATTATTATAAGGCCCACCTTGGCACTATTTAGCAATGTGTACCTCTACTAATGGATATGATGTCCATAAAGGTGTTGTTGTGTTTGTGTGTGTGTGTCTGTGTGTGTGTGTGTGTGTGTGTGTGTGTGTGTGTAGGTATCTTTGTGAGTGTGTGCACCCTGTCTTGTGTGAGTGTTTGTGTGTGTTTTGTCCAACTGTTGTCACTTTATCCATCAATCTGTCACCTTGAAGGCCTGCACCTTTCCACCCTTTTCCCAAATTCCTCTCATCCATTCAGGCCGGATCCTTTTTTATCCAGTTTTTTTCCGGCCATGCGTTCATCTTTCTCCCTCTTGTACCCCATCCTGACCGTGCAACCCCCCCTGCCCCCGAGTTCTGTCTTCTTTCCCCTTCTCTCTCACATTAAAAATGAGCTGAGATCAGTGTAATTTTAGAGCTCTTGATCGATCATCTTCTTACTCTGGCTGTGTTCTCCATGCTCCACAGAGGGGTATGCATCATTCATTAGGTTTCTCACTCTCTCTTTCTGAACACTTGAGCCTTTTAGCGCCCTGCGTGTGTTACAATGTCTCATATGTGCCCCACGTGCTCTGCAGAGCCCTTTTTATAAAACACATGTACTCTGGAGTACTTCCCACACTTTGTTGTGCAGCTATTTGTGTTTATTTATTTTATAAAATGGCACCTTATTTATTTATTTTGAGCATGTGTGTTACAGGGTGACTTTGGCAGTTTGCTCATCTTCCACGGCTCGCTTCTGTTGATGTGATGTCTGAGGCATGCACTCTCTCACCTCTCCTCATTGCTCAATGATTGGATACGGTTGGGGCTGGCCCCTCTCCATTGGTCAGTGATTGGACGTGGCTTGGGGTTGGGCTCTCCCCATTGGTCAGTGATTGGATATGGCTTGGGGCTGGCTCCTCTCTTTTGGTCAGTGATTGGATACGGCTTGGGGTTGGCCCCGCTCCATTGGTCAGTGATTGGATATGGTTTGGAGCTGGGCTCTCCCCATTGGTCAGTGATTGGATATGGCTTGGGGCTGGCTCCTCTCTTTTGGTCAGTGATTGGATACGGCTTGGGGTTGGCCCCGCTCCATTGGTCAGTGATTGGATATGGTTTGGAGCTGGGCTCTCCCCATTGGTCAGTGATTGGATATGGCTTGGGGCTGGCTCCTCTCTTTTGGTCAGTGATTGGATACGGCTTGGGGTTGGCCCCTCTCCATTGGTCAGTGATTGGATATGGTTTGGAGCTGGGCTCTCCCCATTGGTCAGTGATTGGATATGGCTTTGGGCTGGCTCCTCTCTTTTGGTCAGTGATTGGATATGGTTTGGGGCTGGCCCCTCTCCATTGGTCAGTGATTGGATATGGTTTAGGGCTGGGCTCTCCCCATTAGTCAGTAATAGGATCTGGCTTCGGGTGGAATCTAAGGGGCGGTTATTGTGGATGTTGTTCCAGAATTGTCCATGCACAGCAACAGTGACACCTGTGACTGTTTAGACGATGGTAAAATATGAAAAACATGCAGATACTCCAGAATTTTTTACAAAACAGGCTACTAAATAAAGCCATACAATAAAGTGAAAGAAGAATTTTACATTGAATATTGGTGTAAATAGATATTAGAAATCTGTCGTAACTTTACTGAAGTCTAAATGGCTTTACTATTTCAATGATGTTCAGGTCTGCAGTCTGTATGTGATTCACATTATACAAACACGCAGAAGGCAGAACAGGTACAGATACAACACTGCTCAATTTCATATTATATTAATATTTACATTATAGAGATTTTGACATTTAAAGATATGAAATGCTTCTAAAAGTGAGAATGCAAAAGATTTTGCATAAATCCACAACTATTCAACAGAAATTTGTGTACTTTAAATGAGACTAAAAAAACACACTGATGACCATTATGGGTGTAACAGAGGGGTTATTCATAAACAATTCTGATAGTTTGCTCTTAGAATTTCTGACAAATGTCACATTAAAACTGTCACTATGGCTGGTTGTTTTCTTGGGAACTGCTGTAAGAGTGATTTGTATATTCTTTATGCTGAAAATATCATTTCTGACCGCGCAGATTCACAACACGGTTCTTTCGGTTGGTGTGGCTCAAACAAACACATGGTGGTAAAACTGAATGCTGTCAGGATTGGAGCTGTTTTAGCAGACATGGGAAAATGAGATTCGTTTTTTTTCAGCAATTTCCACACCATCGGGAGTCTAATGTGTACTAATTTTGGTATGCACTCAAACTACATAAAACATCTAATAATATTCTCATGTTTGAGCCACATTCATTTAATTTCTGTACTTACATTGCTTTCTAGGCAACATTATAATCTAAGCATATTCTTTAGTTATTCATATAACCATATTCATATAGTTTATTGGATTCACAACTAAATAATTCATAGTTTTTTAAAATGGATAATAGAAAAGTTGGTCATGCAGATGACTAAAATATGGCCAGTGAAACAAAAATATTTTTTTTTTTGTGTTGTGTTGTATGCATGTCACAAGCCAATAACTTCTATAGATACAATGCACACTTTTTTAATATTTCAAAGCCTGCTAGCAGTGGCCTGCTTGTTATCATTCTCCCGGATTACATAGCTACAGTGTACTATGATGCTCATTAATCTAATTACACTGCATCACAGTGTTTGAGTTCCACGGACAAGCACTGCGGCAGGGTTATAATGTAAATGTGAATCTTTAGAAAGCTGTGTTCCAATCAGTGGAGACCAGTAGTGCTTGTTAGGTCTATGAAAAAGATTAAAGGCTCTTCAAAAGTCAGACAACATGAATAACACACTGGAATGAGACACTGATTATCAGTGTGTTAAATACATGCTTTTAACTGATTTTAATGATCACTGTTTATAAGGCCCCTGACCTCATCTGCTTAGGCCCCCATAGGCCTGGCCCTGGGGCCCCTGGTGATCTGGTTTTGGGGCCCCTGGGGCTGATCTTCTTTAAGACATACGTGTCACTGATGTGTTGGCTGATCTTCTTTAGGACACATGTGTCACTGATGTGTTGGCTGATCTTCTCTAGGACACACGTGTCTCTGATGTGTTGGCTGATCTTCTTTAGTACACACGTGTCTCTGATGTGTTGGCTGATCTTCTTTAGTACACACGTGTCTCTGATGTGTTGGCTGATCTTTTTTAGTACACACGTGTATCTGATGTATTGGCTGATCTTCTTTAGTACACACGTGTCTCTGATGTGTTGGCTGATCTTCTTTAGTACACACGTGTCTCTGATGTGTTGGCTGATCTTCTTTAGAACACACGTGTCTCTGATGTGTTGGCTGATCTTCTTTAGTACATACGTGTCTCTGATGTGTTGGCTGATCTTCTTTAGTATACACGTGTCTCTGATGTGTTGGCTCATCAACTTCTGAGATATTTCCACGGTGTGTAAAGTTCCTTCTCATGAAGTTGTCATGAAGAAATTGCAGGGAATTGTTGGCTTGAAATGCGCATTTTCCTGCATTCAGTCGTGTAAACAAGGCGGCCATTAATGCGAGGCTGAGAAAGAGCGGAACGGGAGAGACCAGAAAAAAAAAGAAAAGAGGAGGTTTGCTAAACTCCAGCACTTTCTCTGTGCCCGCTCGTGCAAGGCAGTCGTCATAGCAACAGGCAAGAAAGTGGAGCCAGGCAGAGGGAGGGGGCTGAGAGAGGAAGGGTGACGGGGACAGGTCATGGCTTCAGAGAACTGACCCTCTGTAAAAGACAGACTATAAAAGAACAGCATTTTCAGCCGCAAATACTCACGGGGAGCAAATTAACGCAAGCTGTGTGGCTGTATGAAGACTCGATTTAGCAAATCTGGCCCCAGTGCTGGCCATCTTTTATTCTTTTTTAAATCTTTTTTGTGTGGTATTCTCATGGTGACTATGGTGTATCTGAGTTCTTGTGTATCTGAGGGCTCGGTTCTGAGGTGATGGATTAGTCTGCTAGTGGGGCCTAGCTATGCTAGAAGCCTCATGTAGGTATGAGCTGTTCCCTAGCTTTACCATGCAATAGACAGACAGACAGATAGATAGGCAGGCAGATAGATATACATACAGGTACTGGAACAAAATGCAGCATTGTTCTCACAGTGAAAGGTTCTACTGGTTCTGAGTGGGGTGCATTTTCCCAGCATGCTTTGGGTTCACTCATACCCCTAGAAGGTAAAGACAATGGCAGCCATTACAGAGTGATCTTCACCCCATGGTAAATTAGACAGGGGTGTTTTTTAAGCATACTCTCATCCACAGATCCCAAGCCATCATCCAGTGGTTTAGCGAGGATGACACTGTTATCCACACATCACAGTTATCCACACATCCTTCTCAGTGACCAGACCTGAACCCAATCAGACATTTATGAAAAATTCTGGAACAAAACACACATACACACACACACGCATGCATGTACACACACATATGTATAAAGAGAGAGAGACATAGAGAAAGAGGTACCGTGCAGATGCACACAGTAAGTGTTACTTTGTGACCTGCATGGTTCACTGATGCAACATGATAAATATAAATATAAATAATAAATCACACATACTAACATATAGGCTACCACTAAAGCTTAAAGTCCTGTTCATTCATGTTTTTCTCAAATTTAGAAGGTGACTTTCATGTAAATAAGTAATATGTAGTTTAATATGTGATCCTGGGAATGAAATCCTTTCAAACATCAGGGGAATACCTGTAGACAGCAGCTCGGCTCAAAAAAGGCATCTGTTTATTTTCAGCCAGATGCCAGCAGCCCAGCTAGAATTTTATTAAAATGAAAACAAGCAAATGAGGGAAGACGGAGAGAGAGAAGATGAGCTTGGAGCTGGCGAAGGGAACGCAGAACCAAAACCTGTGGGGAAGCCTTAACAAGCTGTCAAATAACGGAAGTGTTTGCGCTTTTGAGTCCAAGTCAAGTTTGGCTTAGAGGAAGCGCCGTCTCCCGTCTACCTGCAAATGAAGAAAAAAAGAACTATTCACTCCTGACAGTAATTTAGTCCTGCTTTTCAAAAGGGGAAAAATAAAAACTCACTGTGCTCAAACCAACCGTAGGCTGAAGTGTTGATAATTAAGATTGTGATAATTGCCATTACTGTAATGTTTTTGGTATTGCGCAACCTGATGCACTTTAGAAATATATTAAAATGCAAGAAAGTGTTATATTTTGGGTGGTGCAGAGGGCAAGCTAACTGGTGCATCATGGCTGCCAGTACACAGGCCACACCGTGCTAATGCAAACGGCTCAGACCGAGCGCTTCTCTGTGCCCCGCAGCTTCATACGCTCAATTGTGGTCATTTATTTGTGTTTGAAACGGACCTGACTGCTGTTCTCTGGCTGTTATGACTGCTTTTGGGTGCCCTGCTGCTGTAGCCCCTCATAAAGCCGTCGGACCGCCCCGCTGTCCAAACTCTCCATCTGCCTCCGGCTCCGCGTTGCCTTTCAAAGCAGCTGCTGCAGTTTGCCAAAAAAAATGAGAAAATGCTCGGTTCTATTTACAGGTAACTGAAGTGACAACACATTTAAAATAAAAAAAAAGTCTGGTTGGCACAAAGTAATAGAATTTTCATGGCTTTTTAAAAATATGTGACCAAAAGTCAGGAGAGGGAAAAACGTCAATTAAATGGCGAGACTTTCCTTTCATGTTTTACATGTTGATTTAAAAGAGATCAAATTATCCCAGGTGAAGGACAGCCAGGTGTACAGAATGAAATTAGATTAAAAGCACGCTCTGGAATCAGATGTACAAGTGACTGTGGCATTTTCAAAGGATTTGGCTAACAATAGCCTACCTACTCTGCAGTCCTATTATCACCCCTAATCCACAACACAATGAGTACAGCATCAAAGCTGCAATGAGATGCTTTCAATGGGCTGTTACTGAGGGTGTAATAGCCAGGGGAATGTTCAGATTCAACACCACGCACAGGACATGTAAAATATCAGCTACTGCAGCTAATAATCCTATTAAAATAAAGATTAACTGACTAAATAGGTATTTTTGTTGGATCGTGTTGAATCATTCTCTTGATAGTGGAGACACATGGGAGTGCCTGCTTACTGAATAAGTGCTCCGACATGTGACCTGTGTCAACAAATCCTCTCTTTCTCCCCCAGTGACAAATAAGTGTGTATGTGTGCGTGTGTGTGTGTGGTGTGTGTATGTGTGTTTGTGTATGTATGTATGTGTGTGTGTGTGTGTGCGTGTGTGGGTATGTGTGTGTGTGTGTGTGTGGGTATCTGTGTGCGTGTCAGCGTGTATGTGTGTTTGTGTATGTATGTATGCGTGTGTGTGTGTGTGTGTGTGTGTGTGTGAGTATGTGTGCGTGTGTGTGTGTGTGTTTGTCTATGAATGCGTGTGTGGGTGTCTGTGTGCGTGTATGCGTGTGTGTGTGTGTGTGTGTGTGTGCGTGGGTATCTTTTGGCTGTGAGGCTCAGTGAATACACTTTGTGGTCTTTGGTAACAAACCTGTCACACTGAATGGCAGTCAGCACTGCAGGCTGATTTCCACTGACAGCACGGCCCAATACAGCGTCCTGTAATGTTCTGAGTGTTTGTGTGCCTATGGACCATGTGACAGCTTTAAATACAATTATTACTACACCAAACTTTATTCATCCCTGACCAACAGCTACTGTACCAAACACACAAACAGCTTTCAAATGATTTGGAAGATTTGCAGACTTTTTTTTTCTTGGGGGACGGGGTGGTGTTTTGTGGCTCTAATGCTTCGGACATACGCACACACATGCGCGCACTCACGCACACACGCACGCACGCACGCACGCACGCACACACACACACACACACACACACATACCCACACACATATATATATATATATATATATATATATATATATATATATATATTTATTTATTCTATGTTTATATATATTCCACAATCAGTCACTGGTCCATTCATTTAACTGTCAGAACTAATACCTTTCTTCTTTCTGTCTGTCTGTGGTCTTGGGGATACTACCCCCCTCCCCCTCCCCCGTCTCTCTTTCTTCACACTCTGCCTCGCTGTCAGTATATGAGCGTGTACGTCTCTAGGGAAGTGTATTGCTTTAGGCTGTACAACCGTGAATTTATCTCTCGTTCTCACACACAGTCACGTCAGCACACACGCGTGCACATACACACGCACACGCTCACACACAGGTGTGCAGCAGCATACAGATCGATTACACTTCTCAAACTGATCCTGTTTTCCCAGTATACGGAGGAGGTGTGTGTGAGGCAGTTGCTCCTGCTGCATCCCTGTAGACAGCTCATCACGCTAATGAACACTGGCTTAAAAGAGAAAACACTGCAGTTCATTTGTGCTGAATAACTCATCTAGCCCTCATCTTCTTTCAGAATTAACCAACACAGTGTGAACGAACAAGTAATTAACGAGACACACGTCAGTTCATATGTCCCACTGTCCGTCTGTTTTGTGTGGTGGACGGGCGGACTGACTAATGGACTGTCCCCGTCAGGCCAGGGGAAACCCACAAGGTACAACTTGAGAACAGGTCACGTGATGCGGCGGACGTCCAGCGTGGGTGTGGTTTAAATGAGGAGTCGTGTCTGACAGGTCGTTTGCTGAGGTAATAAAGCTTCATGCTGAGGTGTCCGTATGTCAGGTGAAGCATGTACACCCTGAAATGACAGTCGCTGGAACTTCAGACAACTGAAGCGCCATGGATTCACCACACAATTACAGAGGGGATACATTCACATTTCTGAGTTCTGTTCTATCAAATAAATGACTTAAGACTCTATAACTGTGTGTGTGTGTGTGTGTGTGTGTGTCTGCGATATTTGATATTCGGTAAGAATTTACAGCATAAACCTCAGTGGCGTTCATTTGCGTTTGTGTCCCTGTCTGAGGTGGGGTTTGTGGATCCGATGTGCTAGGTTAGCACAGATCATACAGAAAGACCATAACCACAGGCACAGGTGGGCCTGGATTCAGTGACTGGGCTTTTGCTTGTAAAATTTCACCGGTAATTAACACAAAACGTTGCTACAGCATTTCATAATCTGCTTCCGAGTGTGTTTACAACAGTCAGTAAAAACAACAGTACAGTAGAGTCTCTGAGATATGAAAGCAGAAGTGTGCCATTCTACCATATCAGACTCCTTATGATCAGTCAGGCAAATCCACTGATCCATGTAGGGCAATGGGCCCTGTGTTAGCACTACTGCTGGATAATAAAATAAGGGGAAGTCCACAGTGTTTGATCTGTAGATGGGCCAGAAGCAAATCCAATGGCTCATAAATGACTGGTCAAAGATGGAAGGTCACCAAATTGGAAACATATCATGTTAGAAAATAAGGCTACACTGTAAGTGTAAGCAAGTTCTATTCAATGGCAGAATCAAAGGATTTAAATTATTAAAATGTTTACGTTTAACATCACTTTAAAAATGATTAACTCATCAGTATCAGATACAAACCTCGCATCTTATTTTTGGTCTTCTCTTATGGGGGTATTATTGTCTCGAAAATCAATTAATAAATGTAACTGGTTCACAAATAAATGTAACTGATCCACAAATATTATTTTGCACTCAGAAACAAATGTCTCCTTCGCATCTCGCATGTCACTAAACGGTATGCATTATGCAGTACAAAGGACACAGTAGATATGGCTCTGATTTGGACACAGCCTAAGCTTGCTACTCGCTAAGGGTTGTGTCTGAATCACTAGCATACTCTCGTATTTAGTTACATGCAGTATGCAAAAAATGTCCTCCATACTATTGTATCGAAAAAATAAGTATATCATCCGCAGACAATTTTCATAATTGTTGTGTACTTTTTTTAAAAGTACACTTAACATGTGAACCAGTTACATTTATTTGTGAATCCCAATACTCTTTTAACCTCCGAAGACCCCAAAATTAATTTTTGTTCCCTGTGGGGGACGTTAGTCTGTAGTCTTAATTTCGAGATTAAGATATCAAAATATTATACTTTGTTGAGACCTACATGAGAAAAGACATCCAAAACTCTAGTATTATTTTTTTCTGCAGAGTCTGAGAAGGATATAAAGGTCTCCATGGCAATACAGTCAGCCCCACATAAAGAAGACACAACCTCACTCCTAAAGTAGCATACATGCACAGTCAAGGCTCTATCAATGTGTGTGTGTGTGTGTGTGTGTGTGTATGTGTGTGTGTGTGTGTGTGTGTGTGTGTGAGAGCAGAATGAGCAGAGGTAGTTCCCCAAAGGCAGATGAACACCAGTCATCAGCACAGAATGAAGAGCTTTGATCTTCCGTTCCACCATACGGAACCTTCTGCTGGGGAGACATTTACAGGCACCTGTATGGAGACACACGGGGAGGGGTGGGGTACCTGCATTTGATAAGGATCTGAAACACTGACGCGCCCTCCAGGCATGCTGCAGTCATGCACACAGCTCAAAGCAGGCCGGTCTCAACAGATTACAGGGGGAGATGACAGGATATTCAGGGGTAGATTAACACTCCAGATCTGGGGCAGGAGTTTGAAAATGAACAGTCCACTACAGTCTAAAGTCCATCCTGGAGTCAAATGTAGCACATTTCTTTCTTGGCTACATGTGATAAATATGCTCACAAAAAATGTGTTTATTGCAGTTAATTTGCCAGAATGTACGGAGACATGATCAGTTTTTGTTTTGTTTTTATTTATTAATTTTTTTTTCTTATTGCTGCTGCAAGGCTCGGCAGAAGGCCCAGACTTATGTAGAGTACAGAATTAAACACAAAAATGCTACGCTGTGAATTTCAGCATGTGATGAGAAAACAAGCATTTACTGTTTTCAATGGTTAATTCACTTAACGATTCACTGAAGGCATTAATTGATATTTCTCTCCTAACAGCCCTGAGAGTTCAACCCTATCATTATGTTTCATAAAAACCCTAACAGGTTGGCATTGTTACACATTTTAAAATCTCATTTATCATTGCTAAACCTTTTAAATGTAAAGTCTGGTCCTTTGTTATTATTTTTTAAAGAACACTAAAAACACTGGAGTGCAGATAGTGTTAGCTTCTAAACGAGCCCAAAAGCTGAAGGATTTTCAGACACAAATCTAAATTAACGCTGATCCCGAACCTGCAATATAGCTTTGAGTTTATTTCTGACATCGACTTTCTGGTTATTGATAATACAACATGCATTCGCTATTCACACACACACATACACACACGCGCACACGCATGCACGCACGCACGCACGCACGCACGCACACACACACACACACACACATACACACACTTGCACCAGTCCCTCATTAATAATACTGCAGTGGTTGGTTGGGGAGCAGTCTGCAGTCGATGGCTTTGTTGTTTGTTTTATTCTGGCCTTAGTTCAGCTCTTTGTGCTGTCAGGCCTGGACATGTTCATAAAACAGAACAAATCTGAATCTCAGCCACACACACACTCACACTCACAGACACACAGACACACACACACACACACACACTCACAAACACGCACACACACACACACACACTGATGTCTGTCTGAAACTGGCTGTACTTGCAGGAGCACTGGACGACAGAAGACATCCTTAGACTCAATACAAATTGTGTTCCCACGGCGACACGTCACACCGAGAGGTTTTTAGGCAGAAAGCAAGAGAGTTTTAGGTATAGAAAAAGAGAAAGAGAGAAAGAAAGAGCGAGAAAGAGAGAGAGAATGAGAAAGAGAAAGTTTTAGGTACAGAGAGGGTTTTTTTTAACTTTACTGCAGTTAGACTGTCAGCATTGAGCTTTCAGGTTGAATCCATTTGCATATTTTTACATCTGTCTAAAACTGGAAAGCATGTGGAGTAAATAAGACTGGACCTGAACCACACACAAACTGCATCTTGTTTAGTGAACTTTAAATGAGCTCTAATAGTGCAGAAAAGCCCACAGAACTGACAGGTGCAGAACCTTTTATAAGGTGTGATCAGTGACGCCATGTGAGCAAGGGACACTTAACCACAGTTATCCTGTCCTTGTGTAGATCCTAATTCACCCAGCACTGAAATCAGCCAGGGACACTTAGCTTCCCACAGTTATCCTGTCCTTGTGTGGATCCTAATTCACCCAGCACTGAAATCAGCCAGGGACACTTAGCTTCCCACAGTTATCCTATTCTTGTGTGGATCCTAATTCACCCAGCGCTGAAATCAGCCAGGGACACTTAGCTTCCCACAGTTATCCTGTCCTTGTGTGGATCCTAATTCACCCAGCACTGAAATCCCGCACCCCCTTTTATCATTAATCAGCCCTGGCATAACGCAGCTACCAGCAAACAGAGATATCTCATGTTTAACAGGGAGACAGAGAAACCACTTCCCCGGGTCTCCTGCTTTATTCTAATGATGGAGAGGAGATTACATCACGGCCTCTCTCTACATCATGGCACAGCAGAATGTTTATTTTTTGACGGGGTCTCTGTGTCCTGTCTGGGAGGTGCTTGAAATGCAAGGCTGGGTTTTGGTGAGCTAACTGGCTCATTCATCACGCCAGGTCCTCGGCTCTCCTCTCTCCTGAATGGATGGCAAATGGAGAGGCGCCCTTTAGTTCAAACCTGTTGCGTTGACGGGCAAATTGGGCTCAGACAGCTCGTCCTCTTCACAAACGCGGTACAGAATCAAATGAATTGACCTTCTGTGGCTGTCTGTTTGTTTTAGTGATCTCTCTTTTCTGGAGGGGGGGGGGGGGTGAGGGGGGCAGACTATGTCATTACCTGCCAATCCCCATTATTATTGGTCTGAATACTGTAAGTGTGTTTGTAATGAAGCCAGTGCCATGCACAACAGCACATTGCTGGGGACAGTGGCTGAGACGCAGTGAGCAAGATGATCACTCTGTACCACAACAGTGGGTTGGCTTCAAATATAGCAATACACTCTGCAATATACACGGAACTGAAATATAATAATATACTCCACAACATACACTGCAGTAAAATATAACAATATACTCCACACAATACACTGCAGTCAAATAAAACAATATACTCTGCAGTAAAATATTACAATATACTCTGCAATATACACTGCCGTAAAATACTGCAGTTTAATATACACCTCAGTGAAATAGAACAATATACCCTGCAATATACACGGCAGTGAAATATAACAATATACCCTGCAATATACACGGCAGTGAGATGCCACGCAAATGGGTCCTTTTCCCTTAATAACTACATGACAGAACTGAGAGTTTTGTACCAAACAGGGAGATTAATGGGGAAAATATATGATTTTACTCCAATTTTCAGGGACAGAGAGTGGGCAGGGAGACGAATGGCAAATGGCAAAATTGAAATCAGCACAGTTTTCCCCACAGTGCTACAGCCTTTTATTCACATGGTAAAATCCAGCAGTGCCCTTTTATAAAAGAGAAATGTTTAACTTGTCCTAAGTGATATATAAAGTAGCACATAAATTGTCGTGAAAGACGTTTGTTAGTGTCATTAGTCCTGCTCTGAGGTTGGGAGTGTAAACTTAACATGAAACTCAGAGTTTTATGAGTGAGGCCTGGAATATTCTGGAATGAAGCTTCTGCTGGAGAATAGCAGGGGGGCACTGGGGGGGCCACTGGAAGCACAGGGAATATCACTCCACTGAAAGAGAGAGTGTGACAGATAAGCCATATTAATCAAAAAAGATGTGTGTGTGTGTGTGTGTGTGTGTGTGTGTGTGTGTGTGTGTGTGAGCATGAGTGTGTGTGTGTGTATGTGTGTGAGTGACTTGAGTGAAATAAAACTTTAATGGTGTTTTGTGTAGAGGAACCAGATTAGAAACGGACCTTATTTTTTAACCGATGGAGAGAGGTAGTGAGAGAGAAAGTGAAGAAAGAGATAGAGTGAGTTATAGAAAGAGAGAGGGAGAGAGATGGGTGCTACAGCAGGAACCACGCCCTGTCTGTCTGTGTTATAAAGGCCCTCCACCTGTAATGATGTCAGAAGAGAGGCTGGGGCTGTCAATCAGAGGGAGGGGGCTGCAGAGGAACATGCTCTTCATTACTGCACCTGCATCAGGGCAAGAAAAATACCCTTAAAGTATGATGTTCTGGGAGCGCAAGTCCGAGAGAAAGTGGGGGATCAGACCTGACATTTTAAAAAGCACGATGAATAGAAGGACTTAAACTACAACAGGAAGCACTGGTTCAGGAGTGAGAATCACAGCTCATAACTGCAGCTTTATAAATGACCTTCTGCATGTCAAATAGTTTGTGAGCTTCTATCAGATTAAAAGATGACTGACTCGTTGCTGCTCACCTTGCGCTCTGATGCAAGAAACAGCAAGAATGATCACTCCATTCCAAAACCACTCCTGCATTTCAGCATTTAATAAGTAAAAATCTTACAATCGCTGCCTATAAATAGCGAACTCAGCATCTAAAATATTAAAGGTTTGATGAAAAAGCAATAGAAGCCTCAGACATGCGGGTATGCGGGTACTCCAGAGTGTTTGAAGCAGTACAGCGCAGGTTTACGGTGTCATGCTGCTCTGCTTAATGTAATAATTAGAACCCAGCGTCACAAGCTCACGAGACTGAAATAAGACAGGCCCTTAGTGGTTGTGTTTTATCTTCTGTCACCTTCTTGACTGCTCTTATTATTTCATCAACCAGGCAAACCATCCCCAGCGGTTCTCCGGAGTGGGTTTGTGAGGTTTTCTGCAGGACGCGTCTCTGGCGCTTTTGTTGTTTGTCCAAATGCTGTTCTACTCTGCAGTTGGGCTGCACACTGCTGCAATGCTGTGGTGGATGAACATTTCTGAGCTTGCTGTAATTACACGAGCGGCCATGAAAATTATTATTATTGTTTCCCCCTGTTTTCACAGCCGAGATTGTGCGCTATTTTTACCAGTCGTACAGATGTACATTTAGAATAAAGGAAAATACACGTTATAGGTACAGTAATTGTCATGTTACAAAAACAAATGTGGAAAATATGTTTGTGAAATGGTGTCATTAAAGTGCTCACATCAAAAATGAATTATAACAGTTGTTCTTTTAGTTTTGCTGGTTGGTGCTCTGCCAAGAATTGTGAAATGTGACTTTAGAGATTAAACTTTAAATCAAAGGAAAGGAAACATGGATTAATTTAGATAAAAAGCACATTTTCTGTTTTTGAATACACTATCTGAAATAACCATTAAAAACTGAACTGATAAAATAAAATTGAAATATGTGATTACTAACTTTGACTAAACAGACAGACAGACAAACAACCTTATTACACACACACACATACACAGACATGTACACAACCTAATTACACACAGGCACATAACGTAATTACACATGCACACATCACATAAACATGCACATGCACACACACACATACACACACATTTGTTTATCATTTAATTTCTGAGGATGTCTGCACAGATCTGAGGCACAAAGACGGTATTAAGAAAGTGATCCGATGTCAACTTCAAATGAAATATCACTCCTGTCCCTCTACTTTCAATTTAGCTGTGAATAGATAGTTCCCTCCTCCGCAGCTATACGTTAAAACTCATAAATCCACTAATCCTTCAGTAGACTGGACTGATATATAGACTGATACCCAGGCTAAATGAAGCGGCTTCATGTCTGCGTATGACCGTATTGATCCGTGTTGTAAGAGCGGCAGTACGGCGCTCACGCTGCACACAGCATGGATCTGTCTTTCAGCCTCTCTCTGCTTTCAACTCCACAGCCTGACATGGCTTGATGATTCAGATAAATAAAACAATGGCAGTGGTTTTATGAGACAGCTAGAGGAGAGGGAGCTGGCCGTACATAACCAAGCAGGGGTGGGGGGTATTTCTCTACCCAGCAGCTGCTAATGAATGCTTCTCAGGGCTTTGCATGGGGGAGATGCTGCAGACGTCCCCTCAGCACCTCTCAATCATTTTTTATTTATTTGCACAAAACAAAATAGTTCTTAAACAATGAAATGTCTGAAGTAGGACAGGCTCACAAAGTGACTGACAAACAATGATGGTGACGTGAGTAAGCCTTTATAAGACTGATGAGAGACACAGTCAAGGGAGTCAAATAAACTCTGCTTAATGGCAACAACCAGCTTTTACCCTCTCAGGAAACACAGAGCCAGAGTAACACAGGGAAACGGTGACAGAGCAACACAGGGAAACAGTGACAGAGTAACACAGAGAACACAGTGCCAGAGTAACACAGAGAACACAGTGCCAGAATAACCCAGAAAACACAGTGCCAGAGAAACACAAAAAACACATTGACAGAGTAACACAGGGAAACACAGTGACAGAGTAACACAAAAAACACAGTGACAGAGTAACACAGGGAACATCGAGCCAGAGTAACACAGGAAACACATTGACAAAGTAACACAGGGAAACACAGTGACAGAGAACACAAAAAACACAGTGACAGAGTAACACAGGAAACACATTGACAGAGTAACACAGGGAAACACAGTGACAGAGTAACACAGGGAACACCGAGCCAGAGTAACACAGGAAACACATTGACAGAGTAACACAGGGAAACACAGTGACAGAGAACACAAAAAACACAGTGACAGAGTAACACAAAAAACACAGTGACAGAGTAACACAGGGAACACCGAGCCAGAGTAACACAGGGAAACACAGTCTAGCGGCAGGGTAACAGGAATAGTACTTGAGGTAAGCTTTGTGAGCGCTGATGATTTGTCACGCTCTGAACAGTGAGCCCTTGAGTGATGGAGAGCCCTTAAAGGCAGCAGATCACCTGCTTCACAGCGCTGCTTCTGTGCAGCAGCGCAAGTGGCTTCATTAATCAGATTGTGAAAGAGACTCACTGAAGGGCAGCTTCATATCATGCAGGATATTCACCTTCGCTCATCTCACCTGTCAGGTTGTCAGTACAGCGGCAGGGGCACTATAGTAAACACAAAAACACTGCTATTGAAGGTTGCACTTACAATAGTCCTATATGTGATAGAGCTACACCAAGTGGAACACCACAGAAATAGGAGTACTGGGTTGATACTGATACTGATATCCTGAAAGAGAGAGAAGAGAGAGGTGCCTGTGGCATAGTGCAGGTGAAACAGGAAAAGCAAACAAACCAGCACCGACCTTAATGAGTAACAGCCAGTCTCCGCCATCATGGCAACATCCAGTACAAACTGTAGGCTAAGCAAACACCCTCATCAATGATTCACACAGCTGGAAGGTTCACACCCCATCCATGTATAAAGCCTGATATTTGCTAAAGCAATTCAGGTTATCAGTGTCTTTCGCAACAGCACAATGAGAGTGTCCCACCTAGCAATACTCCAACCACAACACTACAATGTCAGGTCCTGGGATTCTACTGACTAATGCTTAGACTAATGTCTAATAAGTGCTGCTCTCCTAACTCAGAGGTTGCCGGTTTGATTCCTAGGCGGGACACTGCCGTTGTGCCCTTGAGCAAAGGCACTTAACCTGAATTGCTTCAGTAAATCATCCAGCTTTATAAATGGTCTGTGTGCAGAAGAATGTACGCTGTATAAGTTGTTCTGCATGTGCCCCTGCGAAATGTACAAATGGAAACGTGGTTTCCTCAATATCTGTCTCTTAGCCTTAGACTAAGGAGGGGGTGCATGACAGAGAATTGCGAAATGTAATCTGAAATCTCAGTGGGAGATAAAGAAAAGAATGCAAACCAAATCAGTTCTGGGAACCTGTTTTTCCAGCGCTGGCTTTGTTGTGTCATCTGCGCGGTGCGGAACGCTAAAAGATGTAAAGTAAAATAATTGTGAGGACGTCCGCGCCGGAGCTGGGTGAAGACAGACTGGAGATCAAACGGAGTGGTTTACGATGCACCGACACGTAACAAACCCCATCAGCTCTTTGAAACTGCGTGAGAAGCGCAGACCGTCTTTCTTTGGTCGTCTTTCTCTGACGCTTTCGCAGGCGCTTGTGTCGCCGGCTGTGTGCCGCCATTTTGCGTTGCGTTGGTCCGCTGCTCTGTCGCTGTTACAGCCTGGAGACCTTTTCCCAGTTTCAGAATTCCCACCTCGGGCTGAAATATGGATTAGTCATTCATGAGTATTATCATAAGTTACAGTTATATTGATGCATGACTGTAGGATGTGTTTGGCTAACGTTGCTGAAGCCTACTATATTATTCAGTGCTTTATAAGCTTTAGCCACTTTGGTTGAATTTTTAGTAAGTTTCTCTAACTGTAAGGCGGTGCCCATATAAATATCCAGAGACTGGAGTTAATGGTCAGAGATCCAGGTGCATGTGTGAGAGAGAAGCAAGTAGAGGGTGGCTATAAAATATGATCTATTCCCTGAAGCAGGTTTGTCCGCATGAGTAATTTTGTGTACATCTTTTCATTACTGTCAAATGAAATAAATCACTGTTCAGCGGTAAGCAATTGCTTTTTTTCCCCACAAATTCCTGTATTTGCAACACATACTCTTCAGGCATAAATCACAATTTGCCCCTGGCAACAGTAACCAACGCTGTGCCCACAGAAATGTGTATCTGTGTTTCTGTAGAAAAGCGTGCTCTGTTATGAATTCACTCATGGAATTGTGGTCTGTAATGCCAACCTCTGATTTTTCTCGATGCGGGATTTTCATAAAATACACATGCTGTCAAATGTGTAACTGCGGAAACCGAGTTAGCAGGGGGCAGTTGGGCAGAAGCAAAATGAACATCAGACCCCCAGCAGCTCAGTCTAATGCCCAAATTTGCCTCCAAGTCTTAAGTACATTTGAGAAGTGTTATATTTTGCCCTGTAGTCTAAAACTCTGTAAAGATTTTTTTTTTTTTAATTTTTGGGGGGGGGTTTGGGAGATGTGTTATGCGCTACATTTTTTTTTTGTGGGGGAGGGGCACCTGGGGGGAGAATCGGAAGCAGGGAGTGAAAGAGTGATGAGACGGGGGGGCACTGGAACAGCAGCGACGGGGTTATATATCACAGAGGCAGAGTAAACTTTAAACAAACACACACAAACTGACGCTCTGACAGCGCCAGCAACAGGAAGGCAAACTGCAGACAGTCTGATGCTGCGCTCTGCTTAAAACAGGCTGTCAGAGACTGAGCTCCCTCATTAACGGCAAATAATCCTCTAAATACTTTCTGAATATTCCCCTGCTACACATATAAGGCAAAACTTTTAACCCAGTTCACGCAGTGAGGAGAGAGAGCTCCAAAATTAAATACAAAAAAGTACAACTGCATAGTCTCAATAGTGAGACTGGCTGGGGTGAGTGGAGCAGGTGGGGGTGAGTAGAGCTGGATGGGTTGAGTGGAGCTGGCTGGGTTGAGTGAGACTGACTGGGTTGAGTAGAGCAGGTGGGGGTCAGTAGATCTGGATGGGTTGAGTGGAACTGGCTGGGTTGAGTGAGGCTGGCAGGGTTGAGTAACACTGGCTGGGTTGAGTGGAGCTGGTGGGGTGAGTGAGACAGGCTGGGTTGAGTGGAGCTGGCTTGGTTGAGTAAAGCTGGCTGGGTTGAATGAAGCTGGCTGGGTTGAATGGAGCTGGCTGGGTTGAGTGAGCCTGGCTGGGTTGAGTGAGCCTGGCTGGGTTGAGTGGAGCTGGTGGGGTGAGTGAGACAGGCTGGGTTGAGTGGAGCTGGCTTGGTTGAGTAAAGCTGGCTGGGTTGAATGGAGCTGGCTGGGTTGAGTGGAGCTGGCTGGGTTGAGTGGGCCTGGCTGGGTTGAGTGAGACTGGCTGGATTGAGTGGAGCTGGCTGGGTCGAGCGAGACTGTTTGGGTTGAGTGGAGCTGACTGGGTTGAATGAAACTGGCTGTGTTCAGAGAGATTGTTAGTTCAGAGAAAGTGAATCAGCTGCCTGTAGTCATATTTTGTTTTCCTGTCATTTTGTTTTATGAAGCTCATTTTCACTGTGTAATTTGTAAGCAGCTGGTAAAAGACTTAATTAAGGTACTTGAAATTCTAAGCATTACCTTACTATCAGAAAAACTATACAGCAAATGTTTGACCTAAAGTTTCCATTGGGGATTTGTATTACATATATAATGTTATAATGGTAATTACTTTTACCTGTATTAGACAAAATATTTCAAAAACAATTTACCCAGACAGGGGTCCATTTTACCACTGACACAGCCATCATTTATATGTCTGTTTTTATACAAGATGTGATGTAATTTGCTTCCCAATTCCAAGCTGTAGCACACTGAGGTTCTACTGTATATGTGAGTCACAGTTACAATCGGCTGTAGCACACTGAGGTTCTGTTGTATATGTGAGTCCCAGTTACACACTACTGTATCACACTGAGGTTCTATTGTATATGTGAGTCCCAGTTACACACTACTGTAGCACACTGAGGTTCTATTGTATATGTAAGTCCCAGTTACACACTACTGTAGCACACTGAGGTTCTATTGTATATGTGAGTCCCAGTTACACACTACTGTAGCACACTGAGGTTCTACTGTATATGTGAGTCACAGTTACACACTGCTGTAGCACACTCAGCTTCTACTGTATATGCAAGTCACAGTTAAAGACTGTTGTAGCACACTAAGCTTCTACTGTATATGTAAGTCAGTTAAAGACTGCTGTAGCACACTCAGCTTCTACTGTATATGTAAGTCAGTTAAAGACTGCTGTAGCACACTCAGCTTCTACTGTATATGTAAGTCACAGTTAAAGACTGCTGTAGCACACTCAGCTTCTACTGTATATGTAAGTCACAGTTAAAGACTGCTGTAGCACACTCAGCTTCTACTGTATATGCAAGTCACAGTTAAAGACTGCTGTAGCACACTCAGCTTCTACTGTATATGTAAGTCACAGTTAAAGACTGTTATAGCACACTCAGCTTCTACTGTATATGCAAGTCACAGTTAAAGACTGTTGTAGCACACGCAGCTTCTACTGTATATGTGAGTCACAGTTAAAGACTGTTGTAGCACACGCAGCTTCTACTGTATATGTGAGTCACAGTTACACACTGCTGTAGCACACGCAGCTTCTACTGTATATGTGAGTCACAGAACCCTCATCATGTGGACGTCAACCATCAGAGTCATACCTATCATTATGAGAAATATACAATATTTACTATCATATGTTGTGAAATTACTCGGGTATTTTGCTTGAAATAAAAGCGCATTTAGCTGAACCTGTACCCCATTTCAACATTTTAAGAGATGTACTAAAACTACTACGACGAAGATCAACCACCTGGAAACAAAGCACGGTGACCAAACCAAAACCATTACCTGGCTGTTTTAAAGACTGTTGTAGCACACCAGCGTACCTGTGCTGCTTTTGTTCCTAGTGCTGTTGTGATATGTATTTAATGTTACATTGCCATGAGGGGCTTGTAATTAACTGTGAGTAAGAGGGTCTGCAAAATAAGCCACCAATAACTAAATCACTTATCTCCTTTTTATTTTTCACAAACTTAGTGAAGATGAGAAAATAAACATAAAATAAATATATTTTGTCATATATAATTAAAGATACAAAGCCTGCACCCCAACCCAGTGAGGCAGCGACACCCTAATAGCAGAACTGGGGATCTTAATGACTGTTGGGCTTTTATCAGTAATGTGAGCTGCCCAGTCCTGAGAGCAATTTTTAACTTTCTGAACGAGAGGGAAAAAATAAGCTAATCGGAGGCGTCTCAGGTACATGGAGAAAAAAGGAAAGACTGTTCAAGTCCGGAATGCTAGTGGCTCATTTTCCTGACAGCTTTCCCTTCCATAGCCTGGGAATCAGCTTCCTCGCCACCACTCAACAAATTCCATTACACTTTCCCATGGATTTCCCTCAGAATTCCCTTTTCCCAGCATTTCCTTCCCCCTCTTACACTGCCGCCATTCCCACTGAAGAAAAAACCTCAAACCTGAGGTCCAGTCTGGCTGAGCTCGGGAGGAGAGGACTGAAGAGAGGGATGGAGATGTAGAGATGAAGAGAGAGAGATGTAGGGTGAAAAAAAGAGGTAGGGAAGAAAAACGATTATGGGAGAGAGGGATATATGCAGTTTATGCACACAGTCTGTTTTAACAGCAAGTGGGGATCAATTGTCTCCACATCAAATGAAAGAGAGGCGTGCATTTCTGCAGTGACTGGCCTCTATCCCACCACTACGCCTCTGCTTGAGCTAACAGAGTTATCCCTGAGCATTTGTAACCATACCAAAGGTCATGAAAATATTTCAGCTGTATCAATCCTGTCTTTCATATTGAAGAATAATCAAGTATAAAAGAAGAAATAACACCAGTTGATTAATTTAATTGCAGGCAATGGATCCAATATTCTACATTGGACATTACATAGAGTATTTCAGCCGGTGATTTCACTGAAACAATATGCGCGTTAATTAAGGTGTCACTCACAATCAGCGGCAGTACGTGAAATAAAGATGGTGGCAATCATAATGTCATCCATGTTTCTTAACATCACTGGCTCAAACATGGCTACAGTAGCCATTTTCCAAACATGATTAAATCCTTTCTGCCGTGTGGCAGGAGAGTATGTCAAACTTGATTAAGACGGCATGCTTGTGAGATTGTGCCAACAGTTTGCGGTCTGTACAGACATTTGATTAAGATTAAGATTGCCCAAAACTTCCTTCACTTTGCCAAGCAATAATTGGGCAACTGACCACTGGCATTCCTACACAAGGAGGTGGCCGGTATGTTTATTAAATACCCACATTTTTATGGTATACTATATACACTATACACATGTAAAATATCAATGAAATGGTTCAGAAAATTCACGCAGTTCATCTTGAAGAACAGCTGCAACTTATGAAACTTTAAAAAAATAATAAAAAAGACCGGCCTACTGGTGAGAGGAGGAGAAGCCTCTTGAACATTTTACTTGTGTCTAAACGGTTAAATTTCACATCACTTATCCAGGTTTAGGGGACAGACACACAGCAAACTGGAGGGGCGGAGCTTGCCGTAACGGGCAGATGCATGGCTGGAGAGGTGGAGCCTGGTGTGAAGGACAGATGAAGGACAGATGCAGAGTTGGAGAGGTGGAGCCTGGTGTGAGGGACAGATACAGAGCTGGAGGGGCGGAGCTTGGCATAAGTGACAGATGCAGGACAAGAGAGGTAGAGCCTAGTGCAGGGGTGGGCAACTCCAGGCCTCGCGGGCCGGTGTGTATGCATGTTTTTACTGCCACCAGTTACCACGGCTCAATCAGGTAATTAGTCATACACACAATCACACACTTCACTCGTAAATTACACGATAACGATAAAACGCTACAATACACGCATATACAAACATCATCATCGATCTGTTCATGTTCATATCGATATGTAGAAAAGAATAGATCATGTAAACGATTGGATTAATTAATAAAATAATTAAATAATGGCAGTAAAAACAAAAAAAAAACACCACCCACCCGCCCCGAGAGGCCTTGCCTGGCCTAGTGTGACGGACAGATGCAGAGCTGGAGGGGCGGAGCCTGGCGTGGAAATGCAGAGTGCTGACAGGGCAGTGTCTAAGTTAAGGGAAAAGAGGGGGTCCAGGTGCTGCGGTTTATTCGGTTCATGTGGTTCGTCTCCCCTGCTGTCCGGTAGGCCCCACCCTGTTGAGAGCACAAACACCAAATTACCAAATTACGACCTCACCAGCAAAACACCAATTAACCCTCACCCATACCCCCCACCCCTCACCCCTGCCTCTACCACCGCTTCCCCCTCACCCCCACTCTCCAAGCACAGCTCAAACCTCCAGTGGAGGCAGATGTCCTCTCCAGCTGCTGCATCTTTTCCTTGTTCTTCAGCCGTTTCCAATTTCACGAAAGGTGAAAATGAGCAGAGAGAAAAAGGCCATTTCGCCCCCGTGTTGCTCATTTGGTGGGTTGCTGTGCTTATTGATCCAAGAAATTCATCAGGTTTCCACAGGGCCTCGGCCCTTCAGAAGAGCTGGAAGGGTAAGCTGGGGAGCCTTGTGTGTCTGTGGCCGGGAACTCTATTATCGGACCTGGGGAACAGCTGTCCTTTTCACACCAGAGATGGGAATGTTCCTTTAGTATCACCTCTACAGCATATACCAGGTTTGGCTTTATAATGCAGCGACTCTATAGTTTCTGCCGCTCACACTATAGGGGATGTTTTTTTCCGTTCATTGAATTTCAGCCACGCAGTTGGAGCTGCTACACTGTTTTTTGTCTGAAGATCATATTTAATCTCTGTCAAACTCATTTTCACACACAGTGTCTGCTGGTCCAATAATGCTATGATAGAGTTCTCATATTTTTATTTTCTCAGTTAAAAGCTATTTCTTTACTATGATATCTCAGTATATATTTGTCCTTTACCTCTATAGAACTCACATTCATAATTTCTGCCATTGCATAAGTTATGGTTTGCTCTCAGGGAAATAATTAATAGTTTTTTCACTGATGCATATCTCTAGTGTAATGCTGCACCAGAAGGGAAATGTGCTCATTTTTGTGATAGTATCTGTGTTTTATGGGGACAGGTAACACTCCCTTACTCAGTAGATATACGGTAAATGGCAGGGCACACCCTTAGAGCTCCTTTTTCAATGGATTTATTGAGGTTTGTAAATGTAACAATGCCGTCTACCGTTAGAAGTGCAAACTGTTTTCTTTCCAGACCGTTCTTACAACAAAATATATGAGCAAATCAACCTCCTCTGGAAAACTATCTTACTAACAAATTCCTTTACTGAGCACAGTCCTTTACTGAGTACAAGAAGGAATATTCCTTTACTGAACACAGGGAGGAATATTCCTTCACTGAACACAGAGAGGAATATTCCTCTACTGAACACATGGAGGAGTATTCCTTTACTGTACACAGAGATGAGTATTCCTCTACTGAACACATGGAGGAGTATTCCTTTACTGAACACAGAGATGAGTATTCCTCTACTGAACACATGGAGGAGTATTACTTTACTGAACACAGAGATGAGTATTCCTTTACTGAAGACAGGGAGGAATATTCCTTTACTGAACACAGGGAGGAATATTCCTTCACTGAACACAGAGAGGAATATTCCTCTACTGAACACATGGAGGAGTATTCCTTTACTGTACACAGAGATGAGTATTCCTCTACTGAACACATGGAGGAGTATTCCTTTACTGTACACAGAGATGAGTATTCCTCTACTGAACACATGGAGGAGTATTACTTTACTGAACACAGAGATGAGTATTCCTTTACTGAAGACAGGGAGGAATATTCCTTCACTGAACACAGAGAGGAATATTCCTATTATTTTACTGAACACAAGGAGGAGTATTTATTTACTGAACACAGGGAGGAGTATTCTTTTACTGAACACAGAGAGGAATATTTCTTTACTGAACACAGGGAGGAGTATTCCTTTACTGAACACAGGGAGGAGTATTCCTTTACTGAACACAAAGAGGAGTATTTCTTCACTGAACACAGGGTGGTGTATTTCTTTACTGAACACAGAGAGTAGGATTCATGGATATGCAAATGCAGCTTTAATATTGTGTAATATTTTGCTTTCTTTGTTTGACTATGGTCTTGAATGGCATTCAACTGCAAATTAAGTTTAGGCTCTCTGAGTTATTCGTTTGACTACTAAAATAGCTGTTGATGAAAATGTTTTATCCATTGCTTGATTTATCCATGTTATCAATGGCATAAACATGCATTTTCTCAAGGGGAACATATAAGAAGTTATGTGAGACTACATCAAACTTTAATTAGATGTATCAGAATTAAATGAAATATCAGACGTAACAGTGATGTCTGTGTTGATCCGGTGTAATCCGATTTGTGAGTAAGCTCTCACAAATGCAGGTTTGGGACAGAGAGATGAAGTCAGGTGCATACGTCACATTCTGGTGATCTTATCTGTGCCTGCTGAATCACTCTCTCTCCCTGAGTATCGGTCTATCCGCCCCTTGCAGTCTGTGTTTATCTGCTGGTGACATGTCTGTACCTGCTTCAGCCAGGAGAGCACAGCCCAAACACCACACTGCTTTCCCTCAGCAGACTGTGTGCGATTATAATGCAAATCAGCCCAGCATAACATTTTCAACATGGAAAAAAAAAAACTCATTTGCATTTCCTCCCATAATGCCCCAGGAACATTCACAGCGTGCCTCTTCTCCCTAATTCAAATCATCTTCCTTGTCTTTAATCAAACTCCCTTTGTTGTTATGTTGGCATGTACCTTTCCGTCTCTAAAAAAAACGTCAGCGGGGAAATGTCTGTGTTTCTGAATATTTCACATTCTCGCTTCTGCCTAGCAGGGAATCTCTCTAACTATGGAAATATGTGCTGTATGTGCACACTGTAATTTTCTATGTACAACACATTCCTGGGCCTCTCAGATAGACGGGACATACTTCCTACAGCAACTTATCTCTTTAAATCTCATTTCTGAGAAGCCTATCTGAGATCGTAACACATGTTTCTCTTGTATCTGTCGTAGTCCCTCTCCTGCTCTGGTATTTCTTTGTTGTGGTGTTTCACAGTAATTGGCTCATTTGTACTTGTGCTGGCATTTGCGGCTCAGTAAAATATATTGCTCAAGGTGCCGTACATAACGGACTTAGAGTGTATATGGTATTCCTGATAGACAATAGTAATCAATAGGTAGCTGATCATTGCTTAAGGTGATGTAACCTGATTGGTTCTACCTGCTCAGCCTCAGGTACTGTTGAGCTGGAGAGAGCAGATTGGAGGCTGAAACCGCAGAGCCGTCTGGCGCACTGGAGGCTGTAATAAATCTCTGTGCTCGTTCCTCCCTCTCTTTCAGAGCCCGGGGCTGGCCAGCGTGAGCTCACCCACTCTTCTCAGATCAGGTAGCCCTTGGGCGGCGGGATTGCTGATGTTTGTCTGGCGCAAGGAGGTCTGATTAGTAGGTCTTATCTCCCCGTCTCTGGCACCCATTCCTGCAGGGTCCCGCCAACCTTTATAACACCCACTAAAGAGTCATCCGTCTTGAAACCCAATGCCGTGACCGTCACGCACCCGATGCCATGGCCGTCTCGCACTCGATGCCGTGGCCGTCTCAAACCCGATGCCGTGACCGTCTCGCACTCGATGCCGTGGCCGTCTCGCACTCGATGCCGTGGCCGTCTAAAACCCGATGCCGTGACCGTCTCGAACTCGATGCCGTGACCGTCTCGCACTCGATGCCGTGGCTGTCTCAAACCCGATGCCGTGACCGTCTCGCACTCGATGCCGTGGCCGTCTCAAACCCGATGCCGTGGCCATCTCAAACCCGATGCCGTGACTGTCTCGAACTCGATGCCGTGGCCATCTCGCACTCGATGCCATGGCCGTCTCGCACTCGATGCCGTGGCCGTCTAAAACCCGATGCCGTGACCGTCTCAAACTCGATGCCGTGACCGTCCCAAACCCGATGCCCTGACCGTCTCAAACTCAATGCCGTGGCCATCTCGCACTCCATGCCATGGCCGTCTCGCACTCGATGCCGTGGCCGTCTCAAAGGCGATGCCGTGGCCGATGCCGAGGTTCAGACACTCAGGGCATCGGGACACGGTGACTCCTGGGTGGGGTCCGCCCATTATGGGGGAAACACAGGAAACCCCCATAGCCCCAGTTCTTCCTGTTGTCCCAGGACAGCCTCAGAGCGATGTTGCCTGCTCACCTTCCTTCTGTCCCGGGACAGCCTCGGAGCGATGTTACCTGCTCACCTTCCTTCTGTCCTGGGACAGCCTCGGAGCGATGTCACCAGCTCACCTTCCTTCTGTCCTGGGACAGCCTCGGAGCGATGTTACCAGCTCACCTTCCTTCTGTCCCAGGACAGCCTCGGAGCGATGTTACCAGCTCACCTTCCTTCTGTCCCAGGACAGCCTCGGAGCGATGTTACCAGCTCACCTTCCTTCTGTCCCAGGACAGCCTCGGAGCGATGTTACCAGCTCACCTTCCTTCTGTCCCAGATGACCAGACGATAACAAGCTATCAAAGCACTCCATCTTCCCATCTTTAGGTCTGTAAAGTCATGCCCACATTCAGGTTTGTAGTTAGTGTGAGAAAGCTGAAAGAGTAGGCAGTGTAATCAGAGCAATTACTGCGCGAAGTGCTAACTGCCGTACCTCCCAACGGAGGGCATTAGTTCTCCTGTTTCCTCACATTAACACATTAACGACACGCATGCGGCGTGTAGCAGCGCACCAGCACATGTGACCCACGCGCATTTAACACGCACATATCACATCTGGAGCAGCTCACCGCAGTCAATCAGCTGCAGACTGAGATACATTTTTTTTTCTGAGACTAAATGGAATGAGGTTTTCTGTTCCTCTGAAAGAGGGAAATATTAATGAACTTTTCCCCAGTCCTGGAGTGTTCCTGGTCCCTAACCCCAAACCATGTGATCTCACTTTGATCACAATCACTGCACACCAGGCCTGAATGAATCTACGGCTGTTGTTCCCCCGGGACACAAAACTCGCGTGGAAAAACGTAACAATCCCTTACAACAGACCAAATTCAACTGCATGCTATACCATAGAGCATTACGTTGACTCTAAAATGTGCTATAGTGTCCTACAAAAAGTAAATAAATAAATAATGATTATAAATAAAAATGTTTTTGCTGCAGCATAGCGCTACATCTATTTGAATATCTGTTGTGTGAGACTCAGCAGAAAGGTAAGTGCTATGCTCCGGCCTGCTCGACTTTGCCCTTGTACGTATTTCACTGTCATTTTCTGTTATTACACTACCGGGGTGCATTTTAATGTCAATCTTTGGTTTCCTTCAGAATGTCGCTGGAATCATAACTTTAATGTGTTTGTTTATTTCCTCATACGGAGCTCCCAGAATTCCCTAGTGCAGCAGGCTTTTGTCACAGACCAACTGTGGCTTTGTTACTGCAGGGATGAAAACACACTTGGAGGGAGGGGGGGTGTACTGTGTGTAAAGTGTGAAACGCTGAGGACATGAGACAGGTAAAACAGGAGTCAGCCAGCGGTTGTCATGGACACGGTCATATTTGGTTTTATGTACTTTGTTAAAACCCCACTTCACTTCCAAAATTTGCATATGATATTTCAGAAAAGGGTTACAAGGCCTCTTCCAATGAAATGGGAACCTGGAAAATAGGCACTGTGGTGAACTTCCAGGATCCTTTTCTCTCTCTCTCTCTCTCTCTCTCTCTCTCTCTCTCTCTCTCTCTCTCTCTCTCTCTCTCTCTCTCTCTCTCTCTCTCTCTCTCTCTCTCTCTCTCTCTCTTTCTCTTTTTCTTTCTCTCTGCAGGGGTGGATAATGCTGGTATGGGAGTAAGAACAAATAAATAAAATGTGTAAGTTTTATTTAAGTTTATAATCTACTGCTTCCACCTGGCAGATATTCCTGTATAATCCAAAACATCCTGTTATTATCAGGCAACTTAAAACATATATTTTGCAATCCAGGTGTGACACCATCAGCCACAATGAAACATCTGTAAAAAGCTCAGCCACATCTTCCTTTCTCGTACATATGATGGAGTCTCCAGGCTCTTCATGTTTTATTTCAAAAACCGAACAAAGGGTCAACATGCTCACACTGTGATACTTGAGACACAATAAATGTATATAACTGATGTTAAATGAAATCTACGGTGATATACTGTTACTTCATATACATGCTACTGTAAATCATCTGAGTTCTCTGGGCCATTTGAGAAGTCTTGTGGATTTCTAAATGGTTGCTGTCCTGACTTGGCACAAAAGACTGCATTCTGCGTGAAATCAAAGCTTTAAAGAAAGCATCTGGCAACCCAGGTGGAGGCTGGGGTGTGTGGGTTTTGTGTGTTTTTAGGGCCATGTGGGTTTTAGGTGTTTTTAGGGGTATGTAGGTTTTAGGTGTTTTTAGGGGTGTGTTAGTTTTAAGCGTTTTTAGGGCCACGTGGGTTTTAGGTGTTTTTTTGTATTCCGAGATTTCAGACAAAATTGGCAATAATGTGACCTCTGCAGGGCTTTTTGGCTGCAGCAGGAGAATTGGATACGCTTCCTGCTCCGAACGCATCCCGTCTCCTGATGGCTTTCAGAAGGCCAGGGGGGGGTAAGGGGGGCGGGGGTAAGAGATACACAAGGTGTCTGATCGCTCTCGTATGCTCAGGTCTCTCTACTGTCAGGGTGTTGGACAAAGCCTTGTGTTGTACAGACACTGTGGGACAAGCTGCTACTCTGGTACCCCCTCTTTCTTTTCTTTCTCCCTCTCTCATTCCACCCTTTCTATCTCTCTCTCTGTCTTTCTCCAATAGTAAAGAAAGCGGCAGTCTTTGGCAGACTGTGACCCACTGAAATAAGAAACAGAGTAATGACTTGACACCGGCAGCTCTTACAAATTGGTTTCTGGTGAATTCATGCTTTATCCTGGAGGGGGAATGAGGTGGGGGGGGTGGGGGGTGGGGGGTAACTCTAGTAGATTTCCTTTCGGACAGGTTTTCATCATCCTTTGTGCTGTTGTCTGGTCGTGTTGTTGAGCGCGTTGGCTCTTATAAAAGCCGTAGATCATTTCCCTGCACGCCTCTTTCTAAGCAAAAACATCCGCTGCGTTAGCAGCTACATGGATCACATACCTGTCAGCAGGCAGATCATGCTACCAGCTCACATAGCTCTGCCTCTTCCTGAAAAGCCTGCTTTTTCGTGGCCTCTTCTATCGCCACGGAAACACTGCCTCACAGCTGGAATGTGACCTGAAGAGGTGGTGATACAAAAGATGTCAGGTTCCTTCAGATGCCCGGTTACTACGACAACAGGAAAGAAACGGAATAGGTTTAAAATTACGTATTTGTTCAATTTTATTGCACAACACTGTCATCATTCTATGAAATCAGGAATTACGGTATAATTTGGACAATAAGCTGAGTTCTCTGGCCTCCAAATATACTTTCAAGGCTGGAAGCAAATCAAGCCTGAAAGACAACATTACATGTAGAATAACACATACGGTATGAATGACCAAATAAATGCATCAAAGACAAACAGCAGAGTACAAACAGCAGAGTCTAATTTATCAAAATGTTCTTTCTTTACTAGTAAACCTTTTCTAGGTTTCATATTTATCATAATAGACCAGGGTCTTAATCATAGGCATAGTTTTTAGTAGGGATGCTAGGGATGTCCCTACCAATGTCACGAAAACAAAAATTGTCCCTACCAAAAATTGCAGAGTGAAAACTGTAGTTATAGGCATAGTATAATTCAAAAACTCATCGCTGTCTTCCGAAAGTGCCGATCTGGTTGACAGCTGCATCAATAACCTATTAGCAAGCTATCCTATTATCTGCCATAGCCAATCAACAACCTGGACTGACTCGTCCCTCCCTCGCCTCTTTCCCAGTAAGTGCCATGAGCTGTCAGTCAGCCATGTTCATCAGCGACACAGCGACAGGCAGCACAGCTAAATCACTACTGGTTATCTGTTCTCTCTACCTCAGCTAACGTTAGCTTTAGTAATCTGTTTTGGGATGTAGATTAAACTACCGTTACGCTACGATTTCCTTTATCTTACGAAACAGATCTGATTGCGCAACTGTGACATTTTGAAATATATCGAGTAATTGTAGGCTACAGGTTGTATCATATTGAATGTTGAAATGAGTTTCAGTATTATGATATACAGTATAGAATCAATCTTGATCTTATTTACATTATTAGCTACATTAACTACTTGAATCAATCTCTTATTTATTATATTATTACATTAACTAGGCTACTACAGTCACAAATTTTTGTCATTAATACAGTTGTCAGTTGACGAAAACAGCAACTTCTTTCCCACCTTTAAGGTACAATTCTGAATGTAGCCGCTTACTACTGTTTATTAAAGCACAACTGAAGTTTGGTAAAACTTTGGGTTGTGTAGTTACCTGGCCATATATGAGTCAAAATGGTGGTGAAATATGCTCGTTACTTGCTCTGTGCTTCCCTGGGGTGATAATTCAGAATAGGGTCGCTAAGCGCTAAGCCTGCAATCACGTCCTCTAAGCTCAGCACAGGCCAGAGTTCTGTCATTAGCAGCCATGCTGTAGCACAGGCATGCTGTTTTGCTTCTTTTTTTAAAAAGATTTAAATTGTTTTTCCAAGGACACTTCACACTGTTCTGTCGGGCTCGCATTTTGGGGTTGCCCGGTAAACCGGCCTTCATGTTGTGGTTGCCCAGTAAACAGCCCAGCACCCCCAACCCACCAGCTGACTGTGGCAGGCTGAAGAGCCCTTCAGATTGATGCAGTCAGAACCATGTGTTGCCAGGAGATCTGGACCCGGACTGAGAGTTAAATCCACATTTAACTCTTTAGATGGAGACAAAGTCGGATAACACTCCTTGCGGTACCTGAGATCGGTCAGGTTACCAGAGCCCACCCTCAGTTTGACAGTCTTGTGAAGACCAATCAAAACACCACAGATTTGTGGTCTGTCTGTCTGTCTGTCGCTCTGCTGTGATTGCTGGGCCTTAATTTAGTTTGTTTCTGCGGCAGGAGCTTTTGTCCAGTTTGGCTGTGGAACAGATTACATCAGTGTCAGAAGGTCAAAAAGTTCAATAATCCCATTCTCTCACTTTTTCTCTGGAACAGAGAGTGAGAGTGATGGAGAAATGCGCAGTCATACACTCCTGTTATCTTCTTCTTTCTCTTGTTCCCTCACTCTCTCCCTCTGTAGTGTGGTTTAGAGCTGTCCTCTCATCCTCTAGATAGACTTGAAAAGAGCTGAAGGTGTAAGTGAAGTACTGCCTGATCCTCCAAACATTTCCCCAACAACCCCCCCCCCCCCAGGAGGAAGGTGGACTACTGCAGAGGGTGCGGAACACTGAGAGATTAACATTCCAGGGGGATTTTTTACACTCTGGGTGACAGTTCTGCAGCCCTGTTCCTGTGCGCTAGGCCTCATGGAGGGGGCAGGAGAGGTCAGGCGGAAAAGGAAAAGTCCCTAAATCCCTCTGTCTGGGGAGGACAGGAGAGCGGTTGAGTTCTGGGGGAAGTGCAGTGTTTTGCCTCGTTATGAGCTTCGTTTTTGCGTACAGCATTACACGCACACACGTGGCCCGTGGGCACTTTCAGCACTTTTTTTTTGGAAGAGGTTCACATGACATCAGGATAGATATTTACATGCAGGGAGATCCGCATGCCTCAAGGCTCCAAGAGGCGAATATTACACAGTCACTTCAATGCAGCGGCAGAAAAATCCCAATAAATTATGGATTGGTGAGATATATCCTGAGGGAAAGACACAGAGAGGTTTCTCTGGAGATCCCTGCTGTTCTGCTGTTTCACACATGTGTGCTTCTGTACATGGCGCTGTTCAGCGGGGGTGGGGGGGGGGGGGGGGCTGTCTCTCGCACAGAAAGCCCCCGGAGGAGTGGCGGGTGGTTTCCGAGGAGGACGAGCGTGTATGAGACAGATCTCCCCCCAGGTGTACCGGCTCTTTTATGATCTGAAGGTCAATTACCCCCTCCCTGCCCCAGGTACACATTCTCAGCAGTGTTTAACAGTGATCAGAGCATGTAGGCCTTCGGGGCCGGGGGGGGGGGGGGCGTGCTAGCAGTAGAGAAGGAGAGGCATGACGAGTACGGTGGGGGGTTTGGTTTTGTGTCTGGGGGCATATTTACAGAACATGACACCTTCTTGCTTCCCTTATGAAAATGGCTTATAAGTATATTGAAAAAGTGGCAGTAATGTGCATATTTGCCCTTATATGGTATGCAGTGCTGATAATGTTCTGCTCGTGTGTCTTATTACAGCTGCGCGTTCAGCGTTTCCTCAGTTGATAGAGACAGCCGCTCATAAAGCTTCTCACAGTAGGGGAACTGATCTAGGATCAGTTTAGCCTTTTAGCTCATAATGGCTGAGATCAGGATAAAAGGACATAAAAGCTGGTTCTGGATCAGCACTCCTCTGAGGCGACTCATGAATGCTGTGAACCAGCGGCCTGAGAGATGGAGGCATGCGGAGCTGGACTGCAGGACAGACAGACAATGCAGTGACAGATTTAGCTGGAAAGACAGACTGCACAGAACCTGGATGAGTCAGTCCTTCATCTTCTGTGAAGTTCACCTTTTAGCCCGGCTGAGCAAACAGAGGCGTATGAAAAGGCAAACAGACAGACAGGCAGGCCGAGAGGGAACGCTGTGCATCCATGATAATAATGAAAGACAGAGAGGAACACACCCTGCCTGCTCTCTGAACAGCACACACACCTGTCCAAACACAAACACACACCTCTGCAGAGGGAGTGGGGGTGTGCACTGGCTGATGGGTAATAGTCCTGGAGCACCCCTGGCAAGGACAGGGTGTGGTTATTGGGCCAGCTGGCATGTACACACGTGCTCTACCTGACCGCACGCGTTCAACCTGCCCCTGTATAGAACACCTGACCGCACATGTGTTCAACCTGCCCCCGTATAGAACACCTGACCGCATGTGTTCAACCTGCCCCCGTATAGAACACCTGACCGCACGTGTTCAACCTGCCCCCGTATAGAACACCTGACCGCACATGTGTTCAACCTGCCCCTGTATAGAACACTTGACCGCACATGTGTTCAACCTGCCCCTGTATAGAACACCTGACCGCACATGTGTTCAACCTGCCCCCAGAGAGTTATATTATTATGAGGCAGACAGTGCCGCTGCGATTCACTTGCCACTGTCCTTTTCACTGGAAGGTAGGCTGGTCTTCTGCCAAGCTGAGAAAGAGAGAGAGAGAGAGAGAGAGAGAGAGAGAGAGAGAGAGAGAGAGACAGCGAGAGAGAGGCAGAGAGAGAGAGAATGAGAAAGAGAGAGAGAGAATGAGAAAGAGAGAGAGAGACCGAGAAAGAGACAGAGAGAGAGAGATAGAGAGAGACAGAAAAAGAGACAGAGAGAGAGAGAGAAAGAGAGAATGAAAATAGCAACAGAGATGGGAGCCAAATAGAATCCTATCTGAAGTGATATTTCTACTGAAAGGCACAGAAGCAGCAGTGTTGCTTGTATGTCAGTGTAATAAGAGCGGCCTCTGAATAAATAAATAAAAATAAGATGGCAGAAATGAACTGTCACTGAGGCGGCTTTCGCAGCAGAGGAAATGCAGTTTTACAAACGCAGAACTAATTATGGAACACGACAGAGCTTGAGGTTGGGTGCTCCAGATTGAATCATCAATAACGTTTTAGTGCCCTGTCATTATCTGTACACTAACAGCATTATTAATTAATCTCCCTCACCAGTCCTCATTCATCAACCACTCTGGAGAAATAAATGAAAGATGCAAAGATTAGGCAATCAGCCAATAAGGGCAGGGTCATTCACATTGAGCCAATGAGGGCAGGGGGGATTCATATTGAGCCAATGAGGATGCAGAACAACTTAGGGTTCTTTTCATTAGCAGAGTATTAATACAGGTGAAGAATGCCATGTAGGTCTTGTTCTTGTTAACAGCATAATGACATATAATATGTAGTAGATGTGTTACTATTACGCTGGAATTTATGTCTTTATTCAACATTTTAACTTCTTGCACATGAGCAGGACAGAGCTGTGTTTCTGTGTGACATCATTTGCTGCAGTACAATACAATGCCACACTTTTACTTTCCATTACACAAACACACACTCAGCAGTCACTAAATATCAAAAGCTTTAGTATAAAATGTGCTGTCTGGAAAAATGCCCGCACAAACATCCACAAAGATCCAACCTGTTATTAAAAACACAGTCGCGATAAGAAAAAACATATTGGCAAAGTGCTAACATTATTAAAATTGTTCTTAAATTATGTCAGATATTTTATTAATCTTATCTATTTTTTGTCACTGTAGTTTTATGAATGTCTGTCATGTTGAGTATGATAGCTAGTAGTATTAACAGCTGTCAGCTAAATTGTGCAATTGATTGCCATTAAAAAGTCATTAAATTACAGAGTTTATTTATGTGGCTCTGCAAGGCCACCACACAGTCCACCTCAATTGAATGATCATGTTAATAGCCACTTGAAAAGTAATTAGCTGATCTATATAGTAATCTAAGCTTTATATATAGCATCAGCACCAACTGTACATGTCTTCTCATGTTACATAGTACTGATCTTTACTAACCTGCCATTCTTCAACAGCATTTTAAATTCTCCATGATTTCGCAATATTTAGTTGGCTGTTGCCCGATAAGGCTGTAAGGAATTCAATTGTTGATGCAGCTATAACCAATTTAGAGATGTGTGTGCTTAAGATCTTCCATTCTACACTGATAGAGGACAGATGTATATGGCTGACAGGAGGAGATTAGAATATAATATACATTTTTATCTTTAAACACTGATTGAGAATGTCACTGATTTGATATGAAATCACAATGTCACAGATCACCATTCTTAATGTTTTTCTTTCAGCCCGTTTCCAAAGCAAATGTAAAAAAATTAAAAAATTTTGATGCCCCCATTTCCGGGCATCAAAAAATATTGGACAGTTTAACATAATGTAGAATAAAGTGATCATTTTTAATATTTGGCCCGTATCCTTTGCACGCCATGACTTACTGATGTCTGTGACCCAACAATATCAAAAAACTCTTGAAATCTTCTTTTCTGGTACTCCTACAAGCAATACTATAACCTCTTTGCATTTGAATGGATCTCTATGGGAATTGGGGGGTGGGGCTAGATTTAGCTGTAAATTACACTGGAACAGTATGGAACTCATGGTTGGCTAAATGGATGTAAGTCACACAGGGTCTGACGTAAAAAACAAGCCTTAAACCATCACTCCGCTGCCAGATATGCAATAGATATGGATGAATAACTTGAAGGGTTTCTTCTCCTGAGTTCAATAAGAAAATTAGTCGATTGTTCAGGGTGAAATTCAGATGAAAAACTAACTGATACCCCCAGCTATGAGCAAAATGAACGACAGAATCGTGCAGCGAATTGCGGTACGCGATTCGAAACCACGTTTTAGGGCAGACCGTGCACACTGAACACATAGTCGACTACCAACCGAGCTGTTTCCGGAGCTGATGGCAGCTTGGGCAGAGCAATAAAATGCATCGCCTTGGAAAACGAACAAAGGCAGGTAGAGAAATAAGGACAGAGAAAAAATAGAGTAAATAAAAAGAGATAAAATATACGAAAATCAACCCTAACTAAGTTCTAAGGGGACTTCCTGCTTATGCTTATTATATTCAACAAGCGAAAACAGTATCCCAGTCCTATACCTTACCGGCTACCAGTGTAAAATAATACGGAAGCATAGAGACCGGAAAACGCAGGACTTAAATTGCCGACGGAAACACCAGAACAGGTGTAGGCTATTGCGTACTAAGCGGCAACAAAACCCGGCCTGGACGTAATACGGGATCCGGGAAACCACCTCCAACGAAAAGAAGCGGCAACCTGCAAAACCATGACAGGATGAATATACCCTCAAATTAAAGCTGACAGTGTGCACTTCAACCTCATTGTCATTGTATCCTTTCAAACTCAAAGTGCAAGAGTACAGAACCATAATAACAAAAAAAGTGTCACTGTCCAATTAATTATGGTGCTCAGTGTATATATAAACATCCTCTTCGGGCAACATCTGTCTTTAAAATGATCACAGATGAAAATGACTCATTACTCCATATACTTTACTACTTAACATTTTACTTGCATTTCTTTAAATCCCATTGGGTTCCTGTTTTATTATCCAGGGTTACAAAATCCCAGAGGCCAGAAATATCAAAATGAACAACCTCCAAAATGTCAGCAAATCCCTACACAGGCTCACTGTGCGCTACTTCCACCTGTCAGACACTAATTGCAAGCTAATGTCATGACATAAAACAAAGGTTAAGTATGAGAAAAGGCAATTTATACCACTGGAGTCTTGTGGCTTTAAGTGCCCAAATTCAGCCCTCCCAGTACGAGGAAAATTGTGCATTTTATTGCTTCTTTGATACTCTGGTATTCAGTACCTTTGGGGATCTGGGACTCTGGAATGCAGATTGTATCTTGGATTGCAGTTCTGTGTTGAATTTAGCTAATATTTACATCATTTTTTGCTGATGCTATTGATATCTCAGTAATTGCTTTGGGACATTTCACTTTTTACAGTGTGTGGGTTTAAATTACGATATGAGTCCTAATGTTTTTTCTTGTTGTTTTTTTTTCTGTATCAGTGTTGGTATTTTGATCACTATCATCCTTATTCTGCAATTACTTCAGTCTGAATTGTAGGGGGAAGTATTTTTTTTTTTGGGGGGGGGGGGGGGTTTGTGCCTGTGCCAGAACGCTGGGAGAATATTTTCCACATTTATAAACAGTGACTCACGGAGCTGAACTGAAATATAGCGTGAACCTCCTTTACTTCCAAGTAGCAAGGCTTCACAGACACAAACACTTTCATCAAATTTCATCATAAAATGTAGAAGATTGGGAGTGATATGCTTCTTGTGGAAAAGGGGCAACTTAATTCATGATGTAGCTGTGGCCAGGGCTGGACTGGGACAAAAATCGGCCCTGGCATTTTTGGCCCAGACCGGCCCACCACAATCGGTCGGACAACACCCACCAGTACACCATCTCTGCGGTCCCCTTAAATATGCGTACCTACTGTACTATTCCACAACATGATTATACATTCAGGTCCAGAATTGTTGGAATTCCCTGACAAAGATGTGCAAAAAGCTGTACAATTTAGACAATACCATACTGGTAATGACAAATATTTGTTTATTCAATTAATGCATGGAGCTGTTCCATCTTATTTCATTTGATACTAACTATTCAGTTCATACAAATTTCAAGTATCCAAATATTGATGATGAATATTGCATAAGGTTAATAGATCACCTTTTTGTTTTATATTAATGTTCAGAAAAGAGTAATAGTTAGATTTTACATCACCCCCCTTGCGCTTTTGTTTATCCATATTGACGCCTTCATCCATTTTTGCCTCTGAGCCACAGCATCTGACACGAGAAAGACAGAGGACAGAGGGGGAGGGGTAGGGCCTAGTAAGAGATGTGATTGGGCCAGCCCAGTGTCAGTATAGAAAATAAACCAATGGGCCACTGTCCCGGCTTTATGGGCCGGTCGTTGGCCAAAATCTTTTTTTTTATTATTACAAATTATAAATGTAATTATATCGGCCCCAAGGTGTGTGGGCCCACCGGGAAAATGCCCGGTATGCCAGATTGCCAGTCCAGCGCTGGCTGTGGCCAACATCCTAATCGCCTGCTAATTCCCTCATCTCCCCTCAATATATCCACATCTTATAAAGACCAAGAAACACTGAAGAAGATGACCATGCATCTTTCATACGCAGCACTGCACTCTAGAGTGAGTACCAGAACTCACCTCAGTTGGCATTGGAGTGCATCACTCTCTGGGCGATGCAGAGCAGCCATTTTGGAGCAGAACTCTCCCCACACACGAGTTGAGGTGGGACAGAGAGGGATTTATTTCCTAAATTAAAGTGGGGGTAGATGGCCAGACTGAGACTGCAGCAGATTGGGGATTTGGCTCGGACTCTGTGTGTTAAGCACCATAGGAACTTTAGTGAGGACAGTCAGTCAGGCCCATATCAGTCGAGTGAGAGGATATGGATATTAATGTGATATAACTCATGGTTATGATGGTACTGCACTATAGTGAGGTCTGTTTGTGGAGCCTGAAGCAGACTCAGCTGTGTTCTGGTCCTGCCTGTCTCCAGATCCATTCTCATTACTTCTGCTTAGCTTAAGTATGCCAAAGAAAAAATGACTATCTGAAAATTTACATCCATAATTTTACCACAAATACTCGTAAATCCTTGTCTGTGTATGTAAGAGTGTATGTGTGAGTGTGTGTAAGTGGGAAGGTGTTTGTGTGTGTGTGTGCTTGTGTGAGAGAGCGTGTATTCATGTGTGCACACCCACACCGGTGTGTGAATTATGAGTGTGTGTTTGTATGCATGCATCCATGCGTGTGTATGCGTGCATGCACACAAGCTTTGTGTGTGTGCATGTGTGTGTATGTGCATGAGTTCCACTCTTCCACATTTAAGCTTTTATGCTGAATGGATGCTTTCTGCTTTTCCAAGTGCTATGAATTGAAATAAATCTGCATTTTAACAAATGTGAATAAACTCCATTGAAAAGCATAGAACAATTAAATAAATCTTCTAGTTAAAAAGGAAGTGAGCTTCAGTTAGCAGGTTCAATGCTTGAGTGGTAATGAGCTCTGGAAAGTGTGCAGTTCCACTTTATAAGACTTTAATCTACATAGTCTGCAATGTTTTTATCATTATCTGCAGCAAATAAGTAACAAAAAGGATTAAATGTATTAATGTGACTACATAAAATACAAATATATTCAAGGATTAGGAAGAGAAATTGCATCTATTGGTGCAGAACACACGTTTCTATTATAAGTCGGCCAACTAAGAACATAAACTCACTTTTAATTGAAGGGTCAGCATTCTTACACACCGCTGACAGAAAGTCATGAGTGGGCTATTTTTACAAGGTTTGTGATGACAGGGTGAAAAGGAGGCTGAATGAATTTCCCTCACGTTTCGTTTCCTGTGATATGTTTGGCTTTCTCTGCCCGTTTCTGCTCCTGGGAGGGCCAACATCACCCAGCTGAACTCCAGTTAGGACCAGATCACGTGGACTCGCCTGAACAGGAGGGAGAGCACCTGCAAGTGTCTTTGTCTTGTGGAAACAAACAATTTGATGGACAGGAAAGGGCTTTAACCTGATACTTCAGGGAGAGAGTTTATTTCATTCTCTTAGTCGCACACTTTAATTTGTCGGTCATTTAACAGCCATTTTAGCAAATGCTTCTCCACCCTGAAAAAGGAAGGAACCTCCAGAAATGGCGGACCTCCCTGGATGTTTTACGAGGTCATAAATAAACCCCCTGCAGGACCCAAGCAAAGAGAGGTGAAGAGGTCTCCCTCCCAGATAACCCCCCATCAACAAGCACCGCCTTCAAAGTATGTTTTGACAGGCACTCAAAAAGACTTACTGTATATTTGTGGGAGTTCTGCTCAGGTCAGGAATAATGGTACAGGCTCTTTGGTGTTGTAGAAATAGTGTGGTAATGTGGTTTTAATAGCCTTAGCTGAGATCGCTAACATTACTTTAGCACGAAAGTCAGGAGAAAGAATCAGTAATCTCTTGTCAGTGTTTTGTTTGGTTATAACTATAAGGCCAAAATACCATTACAGAGCTCTCCTTGATTAAAGAGCCATCAACACTCTCTTAGCAATAGCATGGGACTTAATGGAGCAATCCACCATGATGACCACATTGTAGCAGTCGTTGTTATTGTAGTAGCGGTTGTTGATGTTGTAATAGTAGTAGTTGTGGTTGTTGTTGTAGTGGTTGTAGATGTTGTAATAGTAGTAGTTGTGGTTGTTGTTGTAGTGGTTGTAGATGTTGTAATAGTAGTGGTTGTTGTTGTAGATGTTGTAGTTGTTGGTGTAGTGGTTGTTGTTGTTGTAGTGGTTGCTGTTGAAGTAGTTGTTCTTGTTGCTAATCAGTAAATCCCAGTCCATTTTTAAATGAATGAAGACCTGGCACTTGTTTAAGTGAGTCATGTTCAATCAGAGGCAAATTCAGAAACAAGCCCTGGCAGCGACACAAATTATGCACTGAATACCGAAACAGGAGTAATATAAAATAGGTTTCAGCATAAAAAAACAACACAAACAACAGCAATTCCACTTCAGTTTGGCTCCTATCTCTGTTGCTATTTTCACTCTCTCTCTCTCTCTCTCTCTCTCTCTCTCTCTCTCTCTCTCTCTCTCTCTCTCTCTCGCTCTCTCTCCTGGGTCCTGTGGAACAACAGGTTGCTGCTGTTTAAATCTTTTTAGGGGTCTGTATGCATGGCTGCTCCCATCTGCATTGGCGCATAATGATTTTTTTACAGTGCATTAAATTCCCACTGCAGCAGCAGAACTGTGGGCCGGCATCTCTGGGGGGCAGAGGGACCAAACCCCACTATACCTTCTACCCCCTCTGGCCCTTCCTCCCAAAACCTCGCTCCATTTCTCTTTTACCGCCCCAGGTTACCCCCGTTACTCATCGGCTCTGTGTAAATATTTCAACCCTCAGCGCGCGCTATTGCCTGAACCTGTTTTTAGTTTATTTTTTCTTGGTGTATTGTTCTTCAAAACCTTCTTAATATCTCTCAGCATTTCTCTCTCACACTCATTTGCCTGTGAATCTGCCCCACACATCCAGTTTGACAACTGAATCATGCTTGTTCCCCTCTCCACGGATAGAAATAATCTAATGATGCAGTGGAATGTGAACTCAATTCTGAGATTATAGTGCTGTTTAAAAGTGAGATCATAGCGTTGTTTCAGGTTGAAATTATTGTGCTGTTTAAGGCTGGGATTATAGAGCTGTTTAAGACTGAGATTATAACGCTGTTTAAGGCTGAGATTATAGTACACTACGTTATATACGTATAGTACATTATATACACAAGCGTGCACAGAGACACACACACTGACGCATGCACGCAAGTGCACACACATGTACATGCATACCACACACATCTCACACACACACCACACACACACACAAACACATGCACGCACACACCTCTCACACACACATACATCTCACACACAGACACACAATTGCACCCACAAGTGCATGCACACGCACACACACACACACACACACACTGCAGTCGTCCTGCTGTTTCCACATGGCTGCATAGTGACATCTCTGGCTCTAATTTCCCGATCAGGGGGAGTGACCGGGAGACGCCCTGCGCTGTCATTCCACCTGTGCACCTGACACTCTGATTCCACACAGGTGAGCAGAGATGAAAGGCTGTGATGGAGTGTGCTGTTACAGCTCTCCACACCTCCCCTTGCTGCTGCCTGCAGCTTCCACACATCTACACTGTGCCATTAATGCACACGTGTCCTGTGCACAGCCGTCATAAATGGCCACATCTACATACACACATATAGGGTGTGTTACGATGCTATTAGCATCCGTACAGTCACGTGCATTCAGAGAAGCTGCCGCTCTTCTCGTAGAAAATCGGCGGTCACGCTGCATTACTGAGACGCATGTGATCAGGGAAGACATAATGAGCATGTGCTGACATGCAGATCCGTGTCCCTGGGTCACGCTGGAAAAGCAGCTGTTCTACCCGGAGCTTCCGAGGGAATAGTCTAATGAGGCTTCCAGCAGATGTTTTTAGTTTGGGTTTTTTGGACCGATCTAAAGAAGGAGGGAAAAGGTGAGGAAGGTGAGGATGATGAGGGAGTCCCTTCGTGTACGCATCGCATTAAAACCCTGTACAGCTGGGCTGAAACCACAGTGACCACCGCCCCCCGCCCAGCTTCAGATCCTAGGACTCTGTGATAAATTATTCTTCCTCTCTTTAAGTCTGACCAGCACAGTCTTAAGTTACAATAGGCCATGGAGGAGAAAGATATAAAAATAGCACATGGGTTGAACTTTTTTAGGGTAATGGTATTCTCCTCTGTATCTCTCTCTTTTTCTCCCTCTCTCTCTCTCTCTCTCTTGGGTTTGTGAGGTTATTGATGAGCAGCCTGCAGGCTGTCTCCTCTCCTGTGGGTAATGGCATCCGGAGGTCATCACAGGGTCGTGCCAGTAAGGCCCACATACTGTAAACTTACTGCTGTCCGTGAAAGGCTCACCATAAAAAAGGGAGAATGTCCATAAAATGTAGCCACTTACAAGGAATAGATGGCAGATCTGTTAATCTGATTCATGTTAAGCGTGCTGAGGGAGGGGCGGGTTATGTAAAAAATTGATGTGCTGCTCCATGAAAATCTGGAGAGCAATATTTCCCTGGAATGATCTGTCAAGTTCAAAAGGTGACTTGTACAAAGCTACTGACTCAGAGCCAATAACTCATCTCTGTTACTGCGTGTGCACATGAATGTGACTCATCATAAACATCGCTCTCCCTCAATGAATGGAAAGCGGATCATTTCATTGGGTAATCCTCCTGTCTGTTATGTAGCTGAACTCTCGTATTTGACAAATTGATTATTATTCCTGAAATTTACCCTGTGGAGGGAACCGAAAGGTGGCCCTGCATAGTTTGAGCCCCTCCTCCCTTTTTTCTACGAAAACAAGCTTTTTTAAAGGCTTGTCATCAGATTTCCTGCCAGTGAAGAGTGCAGCAGTTAACCTTTGACCCGTCACCCCACAGGGCCCTTTTGTGAGGGGGTGCCCTTAATGTTGGTGTACTGACAGATTTTTTAAAAGCGGGGTTTTGTAGAGGGTAAGTGGGGAAGGAGGGGGTGAATCTTTGAAAACATTTGAATGACAACGATCTCAAACTTTAACAAGTCAAAATTATCACTTTGTATTAGTCCCTCACAAACCCAAATGTATGGTTTCTTTGAGACAAAATGGAGGCAATAAAATTTTAATATTTAAATGAACTCAAACATGATGGTAGTCTCTCATGGCCATGCGCATGCTCTGTTCTGCATGGGGGAGGGCCATGCTGAGCACAGATCAGAGTTTGCCTCTTTGTGATGGACATAAATCAAGCTCAGAAACAATGGAAGTGAGCAGATGGAGTGCTGTACCAGGAAGCAACGAGATTGTGACGTTACTTTAGCGTCAAAAGTCTGAGCACGCAAGAAATTAATTTGAGAGCAGAATTCCCCCTGCTCACTTCCAGATTTGCTCTTCTAGCACTCAAAACTTGCTCCGTGCACTCAGATTTGATCTGCTCGCTTATGGATTATTTTCTACTCACGCTCCAAACTATCCTCTCATTTATGGATCTTTTGCGGCTGCAACATTATTGCCAACAGTTGGCAGATGGAGTGTTAAGACAGGAAGTGATGTGATGGAGTGTTAAGACAGGAAGTGATGTGATGGAGTGTTAAGACAGGAAGTTAACAGATAGGCTGCATCCCAATATTCTTCACTTCCTACCCGGAAATAAGCAAAACTGCCTGAATTTTTAGAGTACAAGTATTTGCATGTACAGTATACAATGTACCTGACATTGCGGTTTGCATCGAGACATTAATTAATATGTAACCATTAATACGTAATTAAGATGTAATCAGCAACATTAGATTAAAACACAAAGATCCATTTCCGGGGCACGGAGGAGAGGAGGTGGTAGTGGAGATTGAAAATCAAACTGAGTCAGACATCAGAAAAGAGCTGGCTGTTATTGGCTGAGGGCAGAGAGTCAGACATCAGTAAAGAGCTGGCTGTTATTGGCTGAGGGCCGAGAGTCAGACATCAGTAAAGAGCTGGCTGTTATTGACGTACAGACAGAGAGTCAGACATCAGTAAAGATCTGGCTGTTATTGACTGACAGACAGAGAGTCAGACATCAGTAAAGAGCTGGCTGTTATAGACTGACAGACAGAGAGTCAGACATCAGTAAAGAGCTGGCTGTTATTGACTGACAGACAGAGAGTCAGACATCAATAAAGAGCTGGCTGTTATAGACTGACAGACAGAGAGTCAGACATCAGTAAACAGCTGGCTGTTATTGGCTGATGGACAGGTCTGTTTAGTTGCTAACTCCAGTTTGAACCCAGAGGCTGCACCTCTTGTTCTTATATTACACAGGCTGGCCAGTTGATGCATCCGATTGTGATTAACCCGACCTCTGAAAAACACATTTATTTTCCTGTAGCACTGGGTGCAAGAGAGACAGAGAGGGAAAGAGAAACAGACAGAGAGAGAGAG